>JAUIRK010000664.1:85000-510854 GCA_030549495.1 Nectonema munidae
TGACGTCCTTATTCAATCGTTCGAGCACAATTTCTTGGTTTCGGAACAAGTGTTACACGTTCAATGGTGGTATATTGAAATTCATGGAGAATAAATCAAAATGACACATTTCTTGCAATTTTAGTGTAAATTTGGGATAAACGTGAGCGCGTAATTGACTTTTTATATTGGAACTAACTTTTGAGTGCCTCACGCTTTTCAGGAGTTTTTAAAAACTTTTGTACAATTGTATTTACGGAATCAAACTTCAGATTTTGAATGCACATTGGAATCCCTTAACAATGTGCTCTCCGTCTTCATGAGAAATAGCTAATCTCCTCCTATATTGTGTTTGCTTTATTGATGTTTCATTTGTTTCTTGGTTTTCTAATTGAGATTGTAGTTCGTGTGGTTGTTGATTTTCTTCAATGCAATTATTATTATGCAATATTGTAAAAAAAGGGAGAAAAAAAAGGCAAACGTGAGACAAGAAAAGATTGAGGCGATAAAGAATATATTTTTTTCAAATATGTAATTATACATTTATCTAATGCGATTAATTAAATTGATGGTAAGAATTTTGTAATTGATTACAAGATCGTGTAGTAAATGATGAAAAGAATTTTGTTATAGACCGCAAATCATATTCCTATTATTTACTGATTGAATAAAATACCGATTTCAAAAATATCTCGAAAAAAGAAGATACTTCAATGACGGCTTCAAGATTAGAAATTGATTCATAATGCAAATTTACAGCGCAAATATAAGTTTTTGGGTGTACTGATGAAAACACTCTCAAATAAGAATTTTTGGCTTTCTATTCAACTACGTCAAATGTTATTGGATAGGCGTAAAAATTTTTTTTATAGACAAAATAATTATTATAACCTTAACATGAAATAAAGTAGATATATTAACTTGATTGAAATATTTGAATTCTCAATCCGCCAATTGATATGATTTAAAAAAAAAAGTTGAAAATATTCAACCAAAATTCTTCATTTTTACTTTGGTAGGTAAAGTGGGTGGATGAAATTCTTAAATTGCACAACTCTCAAAGAAACTGTAAACTCAATTTTTGATTGGTCTAAGCAAAAGAATGACGGATACGACGACAAAAGCTTGGCAGAAGACTACCTCATAAAGAGTATGAGTGCAGACTCTTTGGAGATGCAAGATTTTGAACGGACTTTAGAAGAGATGGAACATGAAGAAGTCTCACCCCGAAAAAGACCCGTCCTCAAAAGACACGATACTACGTGGACGAACACGGACTTGCCTGGGAACAAAATCACCGAGTGGCAAGCTGGCTGGAATGTGACTAATGCGATACAAGTAATCTAAAAAATACTTCAAAGAAGTTCCATATTTTTTCAAATTTTTAAACTTAATCCCGTAAAAGATTTTTTTTATTCATTCATATTTTATGAAAGAATGAGGTGCACTTTCATTCTATTTCCTTAGCCTTCAAAAATTCTTGATTCTACTGTAGTTAATTTTTTAGTTGATATTAATAGCCGAGTTTAATTTACTTAACCGTTATCATTGGACCAGTGACAGAATTAGAGTTAAAATCTTGGGCAAATACTCAAGACTACGCTAAAATTTCTTGCTTTTCCAAACATTTTTTTAAATTTTTTGCAAACATTTGTATCGATAAAATCCTATTATTATTATCAAACAGGGAATCAAACAATTATTTCGAAGCTAAAGATATGAATGTATTTTATATAATATATACGTACACTAAGCACATATACACTTGAACTATCAGGAAGATGCCAAATTTTTATTCTTTGAATGATGTTTGGTTCATTGACCTGATTAGTATAAATTGATTAATCATTTTTGTGGTGTTCTCTTCTTCGTACGTTTTCCATTTATCTTTAATACTATCCCTCAACCAATATGCGACTGTATTATATCCTTAAAAACTCTCAGAATTAAGAGTTAACAATGTTTTTATTTTGAGGTCTTGACGACCCCAAGAAAAATGTTTGGCAACCCCATTTGTGGCCGTGTCCCCTGGGTTGGGAACCCCTGAGTAAGTGTAACTTTGTTAGTTAAGTAATTTGTCTTTTTTATACTTCTTTCTTAATATTAGATTTTTTAGTACACCTAGTAGATCGCCGATTCTACACAACAAATGATATACCTAATATTTTCACTATAATTTCCACATCCTAGAATATTTAAAGAATCTACTATCAGAATATGTCAGTATTTGAAATCAAATGAATGATTTAGCGTATTAAAATGTCCAAGACGCGTATTTGATGTTTTCGTTTAATTTTTCTTAGGGCATGTTTATCGTGAGCTTACCTTATGCAGTCCTCAACGGTGGCTACATTTCAATCATAGCAATTGTCGCAGTGGCCTACATATGTTACTACACTGGAAATCTTCTCATATCCTGTCTGTACGAAGGCAAGTTACACTATTTTCCTAAAATACTTCAAATTTTTTCTTTCCATGTTTTAGATTTAATATTGAAGCGGTGATAGATACCTAATATATTAAAAAAATAAACTAATACAATGATTTCTCGAACTAAAACCATTTCGGGGTATAAAGAGAGAAATTGAAAAAGTATAAAATATTTCGATATGACAATGAAGTTGTCATTTATCTTTTTAAAGACCATTTCAGTCTCTCTAGTTCAAAGAAGCGGCTAAACATTTATCGTTTTTTAAATCATTAACTTTCCTTTTTCACGTTTTATATTTTAAATAGACTCCCAACTGATGGGTGTGATAAAACAGGAATGGAATAAAATTTATGTAAAAGATTACGCAAAAAATAAGGCCTTTTTACACAACTACTACTAATAATAATTTAACTATAAGAAAAAGAAGAAGATAGTTTTATTAAAAAATTAGATCAAGAGTATATATACCATTTGTACTTTTAAATTGCCTTGTTTTAGTAAGAAATTGTCTCTTTTTTCAATTCTAATTTGTCTTTTTCATTTTTGTTTTGTATTTTAGAAAGAGCGTTTATAATTGAAAAAAGACATTTTATAATTGAAAAAAGACAATTTATAACTAAAAAAGGACAATTTAGAACTAAAAAAAGACAATTTATCAGTAAAAATGGAATATATACCAAAGAATATGAGGAAAGTGAAAGAGTAGCGCTTTGCAAGATTTGTTCCTTTCCTTCTATATACTTTATATTTTGTATAGAGAGTGAGTGTATGGAGGCTCCGAGTGTTTCTCAAATGGATTGACTTTATTAGAGCAGCAAATCGATACAATAAATTACGACATTTTACTCAAGAAATTGTATTTATACATGTTTTTTAAAGTAGATTTATTAAATTTAATGAAAAGGTATATTTTGGGCATTTTTTAGCAACAATGCCAACTCCAAATCTCAAATTCTTAATCATGTTTTATAAACAAGCTATTTTTAACTACGATATAGAACATTGTTAATGGGTCAATAAAGTTCAGATTTTAATATGTTAATAAAGTCAAACATTTTTATTCGATTTTGGCCCTTATTGTACGCATTTTATTTACAAATAAATTTTTGATTTATACACATTTTAAAAAAATTGAAAATTTACCGTCAAAAGGGACAAATTGCAAGGGAGTTTGTTAAATTGAAAAAATTAATGCCAAAAGACAAAATCTCGAATGAAGTAAAATATTTTCTCTCACACGTTTCATTATATCAATATGTTTTAATTTATTTTTTTAAAAATAAGGAAAAATGTAAATTTATATTCAAATCAATTTGCGTCAATATTAATGTTGCACCACTGGATCGTCTTATTCGATGAACACAACCGTTAATTGCAAAGAAAATCTTCCTTTTGAAAGGCTTGTGTTTAGAAGAGTAATTAGTATTGCCAGAAGTTGATTTTTCAAAAAAGCCTCACTTTCTATTTCCTTATTTGCGCATCTTCCCATTCTTATCCATGACTTCTCTGCGGCATTTCCTTTAGATTTACTTTATGGAAGCGTTTGTAAAAAGGAAATGAAAAATTCCTGCGCTTCTTCCTATTGGTGCCACTGCTATATGATAAGGTTACATGTAGGGTGCAGAGAAATTATTTTTCAGATGGCATATCACTTCTAAACATTTGTTAAATGCTTACATGCTTGTGAATCTTTCTTTTTCTATTCTTCTCGTTTAGATGAGGAGCGCGTTAGAAGCAGTTATGTAGAGGTTGCGGAAGAAGTTTTGGGCTCCCGATTTGGAGGAAAGATAGTGAATGCGGCACAAATCATTGAACTCTTGATGACGTGCATCCTCTACATCGTTATTTGTGGCGATTTGATGTTCGGAGCTTTTCCAAAAGGTGCTTTTCTCATTCATATTTGAACATGTGTAATAGTTTGTTGATTTTTTTCCTCCAAGTATTTCATGACCTTTCCAAAATTAATTACGTAGTTATAATAAATCTTCACGCAAAGCATCATTTTTTAATTTTTTTATGAAGAGTAACTGTAAGCATTTAAAGCATACTTCATTAATTTATAACTTTCTTGTTTAAAAATGAGGTTTGATGTTTAAACAAAATATTTTTCTTAATCCTTAAAAATCATTGAGTGCATTTTTTTTAAATTTGGGTTTAAATTAACCTCGATGACTTGTTTTATTTTCCTACTTTTTATTTTTAAAAAATAATTTATTCCAACTTTTTTTAAAAAGAATTTCAATCAAAAATAAAAAATTTTTTGTCAAATAAATGAAGAGGATGCCAATTGTAAGATGTACATATGTTAAGTAATAAATGGAGAAAATGATGATTAATTATTTTCGTGTTGAATTCCCACAAAATAATTGAACATTGTTTTGCCTCACTATTTACTATTAATAAACATTTGAAGTTTAAAGCCTATTTTGGAGGATAATAAAAGACGGTATGATCTTTCAAAATAGTTGACTATTTTTTGTGTCCGTAATAGACTGCTTGGTAATTTGATCGACAGACAAATAATTCCTACGATTTTTATACATTTTCACTATAACGTATACTTTTTGTGAACTAATTATTATTTTCTTTTTTTATAATTTATTTTTTCAAAGAGTTTACTTTTTTATTATTTTCTATTTTTTTAATTGCACAAAAATTTTGTGTTTAAATAATTCTACAAATCTATTTTTCTCACTTTTTTTTAGTAAATTTTAGTTTTGAAAAGTGACTTTATTTTATTAATATAGACACACATACACACTAAAATTTATTATAAATGATAAAAAAAACAGATTTGCAAATTCATTTCTTTACAAAAGTATAGAACTAAAGATATTTTAAAAACAAGTTTAGAAGTTTTCAAATAAAAATTTAAAAAGTTATAAATTCGGAAAAATATGTAAAAATCGGTAAAATCAGTGTGGACGAATTGACCGCTTCTAATTTACACTGAAGCCCTAAAAGTCCCTGCCATGCGCAGCGTATTATAATCTTTAGAAATAGTTGTTACCCTAAGGAAATATTTTATAGAGAGAGAAAGGACGGATCTCTATCTGAGAAGCGTTGTCAACATCTGAGAACATGTTGGTGTATAGCTGTTTGAATCTCTGTAATCATGAATCTTAAATATCCGCAAAAAGGTTTTGAACTGTCAATGTCGAAAGCTTATTCTTACACCATATGTCAGTGTAATTTGCATATTTGACTCACAAACACATTTTCAAGTAGCGATGCAATTACATATGCGTTTTCGGAGGCAACCTGTATATATACTAATTACCTTCGGGTACGCTTTATTTTTGGAATCAATATTTACCCATTTTTACTGTCAATAACCTTTGAATTTTTAGGACAATTGCGTCTCTACTTTTTGTATAGTTACAAAATTTTAGTAACACAAAATAAGTTTATTTTCAATCTCAAAAAATACATCGAGTATAAAGCAATCCAATTTTTTGTGAAATATTTTGCGTTGCCATGAATTGCATTTATACTAATTTTTGTATAGGTCTGTATACAGAAATGATTCTTCATTTCTTACTCGAGGATTGTGGTGTGTGAGAGTCTCTTTTTTTACTGTAGGGACAAAATCCCCGAACAACAAAATCCTACATCGGACAAAGTGTCACATGATAAAATCCACCTATAAGACAAAATCCCCAGAAGAAATTTATCGTCTTCCTTGTATAAAAATATGGCAAAAAATGACAGTAGTAATTTTCAAGAAAAATATAATTTCTTTAAAAAAATATTTTATCAAAATGTTTAAACGCTGAGTTAAATGCCATATCTCTATGGAGACATTTTCTTGGTATGTTAGCAAAATTTGATTGATCCCGGATACAGTATTTTTATGTTTCTTTTTATGCAGTTCACTAGCAATACGCGCCATTTTAGATTAAATGCATGTTTATTGTTTAATTACATGTACCTCTTTTTTTAAAAAGATTTTTATCAACCTGGTAAGTTGACTTTTTGCTTTTATAGAGAGGAGTTAAATTTGTCTTCAGGGATTTTGTCCCGATAATCTTTTTTACAAAGGCTAGTTAAACTATCTTGAGGAAGACTGTAAAAAGAAAGACATTCCTTTTTCCCGTAGGCAGCATCAATTCTCTTTGGTGGATGAGTTTGCTCGTAACTTTCCTTCTGCCATGCGCCTTCCTTCAGACGATGTCCACGGTGTCAAAGTTGAGTTTTGGTTGCGGACTTGCTCATTTGGCGGTCAACTTCATTTTTTTACTACACTGCATCTTCAAAATAAAGACGTGGAGGTTCCGTAAGTCTGACTTTCATTGAAAAAATTGCCGTACACTTTCCTATATGAACTCGTTGAAAGATATAACAATAATTATGATCTAACAGATTTTGTTTGCGGAGTATTTAATCCAAGTTTTGAGATTTCTGCATCGAATAGTTTTTATACAATTAGCTCCAATGTCCATACTCTATAGTATAATGTATTCAAAAATCATAAGGATTAAGTTATTTTTTAAATGATCCTTTAAATCATTGTTTAATTGGAATTTTTTTAATATTTTTGTTATAATTTCATTTTTATAGTTTTATTATATCACCTTCACATGTTGAACATTTAGATTTTATACGGCACAATTTCGCTCCTATAATCAACTTCTTAATGTCAGGGATTATGCAAGTAAGTGTATCATAATGAACGAGCAATTTCTCTTGATTTATCTTCAAAAAGATGTTTATTCTTTTCCTCTCAATAATTGGAAATAATCTTTGAAAATAAAAATAACTTTTTTTGGTAGAAAAATTACAAATTATTTGCCTTTTTAGAAGTAAGATTTTGAGCCGATTATAAAAAGATGTTCTGATCAGTAAATGGAAATAAAACAGTATGCTATAAAAATGGAGCTAATCTATTTTTTGTAATAGAAAGCCTCAAAGTTGTTCTAGGTAATTAATAAGATTCAAAAACTCCTAATTTTTATAAATTTCGCAACTTTTACCACATAATTTTCCCTAAAACTGCTTTCCTAAGAAGTGAAAAGCAAAAATGATGGAATCTACACTTTCAATATGTTTTCTCTTTCCAAGAAGACAGCTTTCGCCAAAAAAATAGTTAGAAAGACTACTAAAATTCCGAGTGACAAAAATAAAGTTGTTGTGCTATAAAAACACATTGGGATAATTCATTCTTTTTATTCCAATATACTTTCTCATAATTAATGGGAAAATGATGTGAAGATTTCAAAAGTTATTCAATCTATATAAGTACTCTACTCCTGATATTTGGATGATTATATTTTAGAGACATACAAAACAGCACAGAAATATAATATATACCATTTTTACTCCTAAATTATTTTTTTTTAGTTTGAAATTGTCTTTTTTAAGTCCTAAATCATCTTTTTTCAATTTTATTTTGTATACAAAAGAGAGTTTAGAATTGATAAAAAGACATTTTAGGACCAAAAAAACAATTTAGAACTAAAAAAAGACAATTTAGAACTAAAAAAGATAATTTAGAACTAAAAATGGTATATATTTTTATGCAGTGACCAACTGTAAGTTTTTTATATTTATATTTACACTTTTTTTTAATTTGAAGAAAGTTTTATCTTTTTGATTATGTCATATGATGTCTTTACAGAAGATGTTAAAATCAAGATTGATATTTGGAATTTTCCGGTTTCAATGGGCGTCATTGTTTTCAGTTACACCTCTCACATATTTCTTCCGCCTCTAGAAGGTTCTTTGTATGATAGAAATCGCTTTGGCTGCATGCTAAGATGGAGCCATATCGCTGCCGCTATTTTCAAAGCCTTATTCGGGTACTTTTCATCTTTCCTGAATAATGATACGATTTTTGACGCGGATTTCATCACAAAATAAATTTCAGAGAAATAGAGCATAAATAGCTACAAAATTTTTGCATTTTTTTTGCCATAAAATTCTAAATTAAATTATATTGTAAAATACAAGTCAGTCTCCTAATTTCCGTTAATTTGAACGATATCCCAAATTATAATAATAATGTGTATGCTATAATTGCATAGCATTTTGTTCTTAAACTGGTTTACCATGATCAATTTTTAGTTCTCTATGGAAAAATATTTCATTTTAATATATTTTATTCTTCTTCTTCTTCTTTGACCTTGTCCCCAAGTTGGGGGTCGGAGGCTGAGATCTGCTCTCTCCATTTTTCCTCTTCTGCGCATTCTCTTCGGTCAGTCCATGCAGCTTCAGTTGGTTCATCAGTCCGTCCTTCCATCTTTTACGCTGCCTGCCTCTACTTCTTCTCCATAGCTTGGCGCACGACATCATTTTTGTATATTTTATTCCTCAACTCTCAAATCTTCTTTGCAGTATTTCAATAATAGTAACCACAACAAAACGTATCCTAGCCCTAAGCCTAAGTATTCGCTTCTCTTACAAGCCAGCATTAGCACACAAAATGTTTCGCTTCGCTATCTTTTTGTGATTCTTTGTTTAATGCTGTGTTACACGGTGTTTGCACTTCCTTCTATAATGGAATATATGATGTTCATTCTCTTTATTTTTATGGTGATTGCATTTTATTGCTTCTGCGGATTGAGTAAGGCTGGTTGCTTACTTTTACGCTGTGATGCTTCGTTGTATACAACCCTCAAATATTGTAATTGGAAGAAATCAAATTATTTAAATTATTAAAAACAAATATATCATTCCTGGTCAACTTTTTTGCAAATTTTCTGTATTGAATTGCAGGAAAGTTTGCTCGTAATTTACGAAGTTTAGAGAGGAAGAGGCGAGTAAGGTTCGTTCCAAACTTGGTTTCGATACCTTTAAAAGTTTCAAAAAATTTAAGAAGGTCTTGGGTTCGATCCCGCATCAAGTCTTCTTTGCTCACACACCAGAAACTGCAATTGCCCCTTCTCGGTGAAATCACTCCCTTTATCTTTACCTCTGTTTGGGATTTTGGAACATTAATTAACTAATTTAATGTTTTATAGTGAGGAATCACTACCAAACTTATTTTGTTTAAAAAATAAAACGAATTGAATTGAAGCCTAGTTTCGTGGTTAACCGCCTCGACAAAAAACGGTAGATAGAAGGTATTTTTTTCAAAATAATCCAAATTATTTCAACAAATGCAGAAGAATCTAATTTGTTATTTCGTGTTGTCAATTTTAAAATCTATGCATTTTGCAAAAATTCTTGGTTCTTTTATATAACTAAGATTTCGTATCCTTTCTCTCTTAGTAAGTAAGTTTTATATTTATTTAAAAACGTTTAAAATAAAATAATTATGCAAAAAGGATGCATCAAAGCCAAAATTTGGTATACAGAATGAAGATTTCTTTCCATTTTATCCTTTGGTGCTTTGAATT
Source organism: Nectonema munidae (assembly GCA_030549495.1). Classification (NCBI taxonomy): domain Eukaryota; kingdom Metazoa; phylum Nematomorpha; class Nectonematoida; family Nectonematidae; genus Nectonema; species Nectonema munidae. The sequence continues at coordinate 94,748 of JAUIRK010000664.1, forward strand.
AAAAGATTGGACTAGGAAAGCGATATTACAAACATTTTTAAGGTGACTTTAGAGACTTTGTTTAAATCCATAATTTACATCATTCATTAATCATGCTTTTATTTCAAATTTGTCACATCGCTCTACGATCTACATTTTTTGGTTGGTTTACTTATAAATTTTTCCTTAAAAAATAAATATATAAATTCCTATAGATGAAATTTATCTAAATCTAAATCTATGATTAAAATATAGAGAGTGGGTCAATATGACAATGAATTAATATATAATTCGACAATTTCTACAAACTTCATTAATGTCTATAATGATAATAATTGTAAAGATAGGAAATATTTTGTATCGGGAAAGGTAAAGGTACCTTTGGGTGTTTTCATCGAGAAGGCCAGAGGCCGCTTGTATCGAACTATGTGAAAGTTGCCGAGAGCGGGATTCGAACCCAAGACTTTGAATTTCGAAGTCACACGCTCTACCCAACCTACTCACGCCCCTTGGAAATGTTTTGTATACTATAAATCTATTTTAACACCTTATTTTACCATTATTTCTTTAACTCTGTGTTATTGTGTAAAGAAGTATTAGACTTTAATCTCTATTTAGTCATAATAATATGTTTTATCTAAGGCTGGTAACGATTAATTTATTTTAAATAGTTAACTTTTTTATATTAACGATTAATTAATAGTTAATTTCGATTAGATCAAAACACCCGTTTATAACATTTTCATGTCAGCTACTCGTTTGTAAAAGTCATTAATTGAGGCTTCTTTGAATCTAATCATCATCATTCACACTCATATGCTTTGTTATAAAAGATAACGATGACAATACACAGCTACATATTACATATTTTTCACCGCCTAGCAGAACTGTAGCATGGCGGAATATGTCTAAAACTTTGACGCATTTTGAAATTTTTTCCCAATCAGAATCGAACAGTTTCAAACCGAGATACTACTTTTCTTTGGTTGACATGTAAAGATTTAATGCCTCTTTAGCCTGCAGCAAACTTTGCAGCATATAAAGAACGCTGTTCCATCTTGTTGGAACATCTTGCTGTAACGCAATTTGCGAACAATACTTCGGTATCTGCAGCTTTAAATCCATTCAAACTCTAGGCTATGAGCTAAACAAGGAATCTGTGAAAATCCTGCTTGAATAACAGCGGAAGTCATATTTCGTGCATTGTCGTCAGTTACTATAACCTGGATCTTTTCTGTTATATTCCAGTCTTTTGCAAAGAGTTTATGTAACTCAGCAACATTGGCAGAGTAGTGACGTTCAACTACATTAACGCATCTTACAACAACACTTTTTAAACTCCAGTCATCTTTGATCCAATCGCCAATGATTCCACAATAACTTTCATTTCCTAAAGATGTCCAGAAATCAGACGTTAGTGCAATTGCTTTTCAATTTTCAAATTTTTGGCGATAGTTTGCCGACAAGGTACTTTATAAGCAGAATTTTGGAGCGCTGTGCGTAGTAATACTTGCTGAAGACCTTCATCTTCAACTATCGATATTGATCGCTTGCTACACATTTTGCAAGTGATATTGTAATGTCACGTTGACCGTAGCACTCACGGGTTGATCGAGTGTGCGACAAAACTTACTCAAAGTAGTTTGCTTAGAGTCGATGTTGACACCGCTGTACTCTGGCTGAATGAAAGTGACTTTTCATGTTGAAGTTTCGAATATTGTAGCGAGTGTTTGTTTTGAAGGTGATGAGTAAGGGACGTGTTAGATCCATGATATGTAAACGATTTGTCACAATGAATGCAATAAACGTTGGCAGCATTTTTAATATTACCATCATCCAACAATTTGAAACCAAAATGATTATGCCAGAAATAGTTTTATATTTATTAAATTCCTTTTCTTTTGTCGCCATTTTATTTATTGAGATCGTCTAAAAAATAAAATTTAATCTGATAGTTAAAGAAAAATTTAATCGTCAAAATAAATTAACGATTAATCGATCAATTAATCTTTAAATTCCACAGCTCTATTTTTTATACTTCCTTCAAAATATATGTTTAGTAAACACACTTTAGTAATATTACTATTTAAATTAATTAAGTAATTAAAAAATTTATGAGCAGTAATAACAACACTATTGGATAAGTTGATTAGATATTTTTATTTTTATGAAATTATTGTATTTAGATGGTCTTAATATGTTCACATTAATTTCTATGCTTTCATGATTTCATAAAGTAACTTTTTTTAATTGTTGTATAGATATTTATAATTAAACTTAAAAAATGTTATATATAGCCTATTTTTCAATGATAACTAGAAAATTGATTTTTTTTAAATTTTCTCTACTTATTAACATTAATTAAAATTTAGATTTGTCCAAATTTTTGCTTATGATTTTATTTTTACTTTGATATACTGATTTAAAATTTTTTAGAATTTCACTTTTCCATGATTAGAACACCTATCGAAATTATTAATATTTAATTAAAATAATTAACTTTTAAGTTTAATCTATTAGTAAAATAACTCGTTCAATAGTATTTTTATTTACAAAAGGTTTAGTATAATAACTTTTATAATAGTAAAAATGTATATTTATATATGCCTACAAGCAGTTATGCCCTTAGACTTATATAAATTTTACAGTTCTGCTTTAAGTTCGTCCTTTTCCAATTCTTTATCTTTTTGCAAATTGAATTTTTGAAGTCGGGCTTAAGTTGCGTTATGAAGTTTGAGAATACTGATACAATCTTTGTTTCTGATAAATTCTTCGCATCCTTCTTCTCCAAATTGTTTATCATTCAGCTACATCGGTTTCATCACGTTTTCCGAGAATACGCAAGAAGAAATCTCCAACAACTTGATGAGTCCCACGTTCAAAGCTGCCATCAACATCATTCTTGTGGTGAAAGCGCTCTTATCCTACCCCCTGCCTTATTTTGCTGCAGCAGAGCTCCTAGAGACGACTTTTTTTGCGGGAAAACCCAACACACTGTAAGACTTTGAATTAATCCTAAAAATCCTTTAATTGCAGTCAATTCTCCCAAGAACTCGTTATTAACCTCTGTCCTACAATCCCAAATATAGAAGTAATCTTTTTAGCCAAGCGTTTCGAGAGAAGCAAAGCTGCATAAGCGCTTAATTACAGGCTTCTACTCAAGTGTTTTTTTTTTTAATTTTTTTTAGTTTTTTTTATGAAATGGGAAGTTAAAGTCAGTAAAGTCCATTTTTCCCCCTTTTTGAGATTGGATCAAGAGTTAACGTAGTAAATACCTTTATTTTTTACTTTTAAAATTTTTTTTATAGATCAACAAAGTCCATTTTTTTGTGTAAAAAGTCAATAATTTTGAATGAGGTAATAGTAATAATAATTTTATTTCCAAAAGTTTTACGAAATAGGGAGATAAGTAGTACAAACACTTTGTGATCAATTTATGATTGATGGGCGCCAGAAAAATATAAGAAAAACACAAAATGACTTTTGGAGGTCCGTATCCAAAGTCAAAATAGCCGTTGGAAGATTCAAACCAAGGAATGAAGTAATTTGACTAGAAAAATCTAAGAAAATACAGTGAAAGCTTTGATTTGATTCGATTGTGGATAAAATATTATGCGATTTGAATTATATGTGTACAAAATTAATTAATTTGAGAAAGAAATTAAGAAAATACACACAGTTAAAAATCTTTTTTCAAATTCCTTTTTCCTAAATGATTTATTTGGCATTCTTCTGGTTTAATTTCTTTAAATCCTGTCAAGCACAATTGTCGACCAGTGTTCCATAAAATGAAATATTATGCTTTGAATTAAAAAAAGTCATTTAAAAAGATAGCAGATGATTCGTTTCCAAAATCTGAGCCTTAAAAGACTTAAATTCCTACGATTTACTTTAGGATTCGATCATTATTCGAGATGTTTGTAAGTGGCAAAGCTGTTTAAGAAAAATAATTATTCAAGACCGAATTAAAAAATCCTACTTAAAAAATCGGAATCTTAAACTTTTTTTTGCATAAAAATTATATAATATATTAATTTTTTTCAGCTTAAAATGTTTTTTTTTATTTATAAGTCAATTTTTTACTTTAAAAAGTCCATAATTTGATCATTTTCGGGGCAATTTATAACTATCCTGTTATAACGAAAAGATAAAATGATGCTGATATATTATATATGGGAACAAAAACAATTTGAAATTGTGAGAAAAAAACCTTTACATTTATTACTCATGTAAAGAATAGTAGAAAAGACAAACATTTTGCGTTGCTATCTTTTTTCGCGCTTATTAACTACATGTGTTTCTTGCTCTTCTATCACTAATCTCAAAGCTGTGCTTGCTATCCTTCAGGTTTGATGAAAGTCAATATGAACCGCTTTAAAATTGTTCTTTATATGGATAAAATCCTACGCTTTTTTAAATCAATTTTTAATTCTATTTTCTCATATGTGACATCTCATCTAACAAAATCTGTCCTACAATTTGGATGTTGTATTTTTCAGCAACATTTAAAGTATTTTAAGAGTTTAGCTTGAATTTAAGTATCTTGCATGCTCTCTTTTGCATTAACTTTCTTTAATAATCTTTATTTTTCTTTTTAATCCAAAACTTTATTTCCAATTTTAATCAGGTTTTGTGCAACAGAATCCAAGTTGTTTATTATTTTGATCGGAATTCTCCACACACAATTGTGATGTCATCTTCTGAATATGTAAACGCTAATGATAAAATTAAAAGAAGATAGCAAGAAAGACCTTTTTTAGTAAAATATCATCTATTTCAACAGATAACACCCTCCCTGAACGAATATTAAAAAGAAAAATACTTAAAGTGTTAGCATTTTAAAATATTTTGAGAATGCGTTCGCCTTCCTAGTAGAACTTTAGGATGCAGTGAAAAAATAACAACACTTCTCATTTATCAATCGTCCAAATATCCAAGATCAAACTTTTCAATTATGTTATTTATTTATTTATTATCACAATATGCTGAACGTTAAAGAGTTCTCTTTGAAAAAGTATTAAATTTTATTTGAAAAAAAATTTATAAAAAAACGAATTTTTATCATTTTTATGAAAACAATTTTTAAATGAACTTACCATGTCGTGCAAACTTACTTTTAGATTTTGGAAATAACTAAACTAAAAACTTTTTTTTGAAGATGTCTTGATTTGATAGGTTTAAAAAAGTATACTTATTTTTTATCTTAATCCAATTATAAATATAAAGAGTTGTGCTTCAGACATTTTTATAAAAGCAAAATTCTTGACTCCACCCGCAATAATGGCTTAACATGATCTTGGATAAGTTCATTGTTTCGAGATTGCATTTTTGGTTCATTGACATTTGAACATAGTTTCTATGAGACTGCTAGTCTTGCTTCTTCGTGAAACAGTTGATGTAATAAAAAGTACAAACTTTTTTCATTTATTTTAACCGTCCTGTCTTTATACAAAGGTTTCGTTTTTCCATAGCACGTATGTATATAAAATAACAAAATAATAAAAACTGTAGTTGTTTTAGTATTACTATATAAAATTTAAAATGAATCCAATAGTTTTATTCTAAAACTTGGAAAGAGTAACATTCATTGCATAAAGTTTGTTCCTTGTATTTAACATAAAAATTCCATAATAATGTCAACTAAACTTCGTTTTGAAAATTAATGATTTTTTGTTGCCAAGTGTTATAAAATATTCCGTTATTTTGACAATAAAATATTCTCAGCCTGGGTTCAAAGGAGTGACAAAATATATCACTTCTAGACAATATTTTGCATTTTCTTCAATGCAGTAGCGGATTCAGAGGAGGCAATCGCTCCTATCCCCTCCAAATTTTCCCCATATAAGTGCATAGTCCCATCAGAATTAGTTTCATTTTCTGAATGAAGACTCGTATTTCAGATTCGTAAAATGAGATGAGGATTGTGTAACACAAGTAATACTCTAGACATGTTCACAACGATTTTGTGTTAAAATTCAGAAAAAAATCATTTTTGAAAAAAATGTTGTAAAATCTCGCGTGGAAAATTTACTTCTAGATTCGCCTCTGGTTCAAAGAATGTCAAATCAATAAGGAATGACACTATTAAATCAAAAGTGGATGAATTAGTTATTAATATTTGAAAATAATATATCTGACGAATGTGTCCATTAACTTGAAAGAATATAAAAATAAAAAAATTATTATTATAAAAGGACACTATCAAAACTTTATTTATGCAAAAGTTTCGACTCAAATGTCTTTATCAAGGATATAGAAATTATAAAAGCTTTTTATATAAAGACTTTCATTCGTGTGAAAAACGTTTGCACAAACAAAGTTTTCAAAGTGTCGTTTTAATAATTTTTCAATTTATTTTATTTTTATTCTCTTTCAAGTTTGTCATTCAGTGCTAGTTGGCATACTTTTTAGATAACTTTCCACTTAGTTAGTTTGCTCCTTTGAATTTCCAAATTTTTATCATGTCACTACTTTAAATTTGTGTATTTTTTTTTTCTCACTCTTTTGAGCTATCACTCCTTTGACAGTAACCACGTCAGCCTATATATCAGAGGTCTGGCATAACCTTTTGGGATACTCTAACCATAAATCTAAAAAATCTAATTCTTTTTGCAAATATATTATAAAAATAACAATTTTTAACCCTAACCATAAGCTAAAAACCTCTTATTAGTGACATAGTTAGACTAGAAAATGTAATTGCTTCTCTATCTCTTTTCAAAAACACAATAACTTATACCAAATTGTGTTCCTATGTTTTTTGACTTTCGACCATTTTTCTGACATTTCAATTCGTTGATTAATTGAGAAATGTGTGATTTAAAATCGTGGAAATTGCAAAAATATAAGTAATAACTTTCGTAACATCGTCTCCTCGAATGAGTTATATCAAATCTTAAATCTAGGAAAATATGATCAGAAAGTTGAATTTGAAAGCATTCGTTAAACAAAAATAAAGAACTTTGCTCTCATCTTAAATCAAGAGAGAAACTTTATTTCAACTTTTTCTTCGAAACTTCGAGGTCAGCTTTGGAAGATGTAGAAACAAGAGGTAGTTCGCTCACTAATTTCTCGTCTTTATTAGCAACTTTATTTTATTTTTTAATTCTTCACTACTGTATGGGCTGCTTCCAAAAAGAAGGAATAAAATTTTTCCTGTTTTGTTTTATTTTTATCACGCGTATTTGTGAAAAAAAGCAATCTCCTCCTTTCATTTTTTATCATTAGGGAAATTGTATATACCATTTTAAAGAATATTAATCTTACAAAATCGATTACAGGAATCAGATTAAACCCTTGCACCAACATTTTTGCACTTTATTTCAATATTGGAAAAGTGAAAATTTAATCTTCATCCCATGCTATAGCAATTTTTGACAGTCTTCTATCATTTTTAACAATGGAGACATTTTTTATCCTTTCCGGCCCAAGAAGTTTAGACCGCGGGCCTTTGCCATGTCCTCCTCCTCTATATTGAGATCTCTGTTTGATGTCCATAGCGGAATACAACCTAGCATACCTGACACATGTTAAACTCCTCGAAACTAATTCACATCACAGATAAGTCCTATTTTAAACATAGAGTGGATCCTGTATTAACCGCTCTGAGAAGCACATTTTTTAACTTTCATTTTATTGACACAGCGATTTCATACTGCTCATCAAACGGTTGAGAGAATGCTAATGAGATTCATACAAAGTGTGGCCGAACTTTTGGCCAAACGCACATTTCACCCAAAATGAATGTATATACACTTTGACAAGTTTTGCAGACGTCGGTCGCTTTACTTCTAATAACTTTTCAAACTTATGCTCTATACAAGCAAGCTATTTTTTATTTTCTTTTGTTATTCATAACTTCTTTACATAAATTATGCCATGAATCATTTTATCTACTAGAAGTTACATGACAAATGGTCCATTCGACCAAATGTCCTTTTGCTAAAATCTTGTTCTCCCAAATGTCCATCGTCTAAATGCCCATTCGGCCAAATATCGGTTGACCAAATGTCCGAGTACCATACAAAGTGATCTTTGTGAAAATGAAGGGATTATAAGTTCAACAAGGATTAATTGAAACTGATCGTTATATAGAGGAGGTGGTAGTTTAATAGAGAAGGTCGTAGAATCACGTTTCACTACATATGGCATTCGTATAATTTGAGTGTTCTACCTGCTTTATTTATGATCCCGGAAATTTGTACTTTACCTAGATTTTCTTCGTGTATCAGTTTGGAGAGTGCAACCTTCAAACTTTGGGCCATTCTTCTTCGCCTGCTTCTCGTCATGTTCACACTTTTTTCCGCCCTCCTAATCCCCTACTTCAACACCCTTATGGGCCTGATCGGATCCTTCACGGGAACGATGCTTTCCTTCGTTCTTCCGGCCTACTTCCACTTAAAGATAAAGAATAAAAGCTTAAATTCGGCACAAAAGTGCGTAGACATTTTGATTATCTCTTTTGGCTTATTCCTAGGCAGTACTGGCATGTTTTACTCTTCCCATTCTTTGATCCACAAGCTCAAAGATTCCTCCTCTTGAAATTCAGCCATTCAAGATTTTTCAGAACTGATTAATGTGTGTTGTTGTAAATAATGTCATTCTATTCCGTTCTATGCATCTATCCACAAATAAAAAAATGTTTCTCACTTAATGCTTGAAGTCGACATTAAAGTTTAAAGCTCATTTTACGGTTCATTGAAAACAAAATCGCTAAAAATTAAATTCTTTGAATTTTTTATAAAAAATTAATAAAACTGTTAGAGATCAGTGCAAATATATTTTTCAGGTGATTTATTTATTTCATCTAATTTATTAGATATATCTAAGATGTTTTATTTGTAAATGAAATCTAACTGTTTTAAGCCTAAAGCTTTACACAAAAGTATCAATATGATAATGCTTTAAAATTTGATCCAAAAATGGCAATAATTCTCTGATACTCTACATATACATTCCTCATTCCCGTCTCTCTGAGTAGATTTGTTCATTCTCACCGATGAATATTTCTCTATATTTTGCACCTTGTTCATTTTTTTGTACATCTCTTCTACTCTTTCACGTTATGCGATTCCAGTGAAGTTCGCCTTCATTTGTTTCATCCAGATGTGGCTTAAAATTCTTGTAAATTAAATTTTTTTATCACTATTCTGCTACTCTTTTTCTTTCTTTTTTTACCAATATATTTCATGTGATTTCATTTCATATGTGATAACTAGAGCGAACAAAAGTCAATAAATTCAAAAAGTCCATTTTAAAAAAAAAGAAAAAAAATCATTGTAAAGCAATTTTAAAAGAATTTGAACTATATTTTCTTCTGTTTTTTTGGATTTTACAACAAAGTCAATAAAAAGTCAAAATTTTATTTTGTGTAAAAGAAAACCAAAAATTAAAATGTTTTCAATGATTATTTCATGTTTAATTAGTAATTATGGTTCATAACTTGAAGTTACACTTTTATTTTAAAGTTTTAGTTTTGTTGTTGAATAAAACGCTGAAATAAAGTAGGGAAGATATAAAAATAAAATTTTCGAAGAAAATATCTTATAAACATTTTTTTGAAGATAAACTCCTTCCAGCACAAATAAAAGCAGAAAATTGAAGAATTTTTTCTTCTATTTTTTTAAATTTTTTTACTTCATAAAGTTCAAAAATAAGTTTTTTTAGTTCAACAAAAATTTAAAAAGCTCTTTCTAAAAAATAAATATATTAAATATTACTTTTAAAGTACAGTTATTTTACACAAAATTTGTAAGTCTTTTTTTATTAATCTAATATAATCTAAGAAATGAGGAGTCTTTTTAAATAAAAAAAATTTAAATCTTACTTTAGGTCAAAAATTTTGTGCAATAAGTCAAAAAATTTTGCTTATAAAGTAAAAAAAATGGGATTTTTTAGGTGAAAAATTATTTGCTATGATGATAATATATTTCCAATTTTTGCTACATTTGTATTGAAAGATCACATTTGCCCATATGTTTTTCGAAATAATTAATTTTGAAAAAAGTATTATATGAAATTTTGACAATTTTTCAGCAATTCATTGAATTTTATTTTTACAAAGTCATCCTTGCACTCCTAACGCTGCTTTCATTGTTTAATGAATTTAAGCGCCTACAGATTTTAGACTACTGTATTTTAAATGGAAAAGGCGGAATAAAAAAGACGAATTCAAAATGGAAAAAACGAATTTGAGTTTCATATAAATATACTTATACGTCTGTGTGTGCCTTTTGTGTAATCACACGATGCTTTGAATACTGTGGTAGGTAACAAATAATTCTATCCTATTTGATGAAATGAATTAATTAAATTTAAAGGAATTTAATTGGATAGAATTAATTGGAAGATGATGAAGCCTAACCAAAGGATATGGGGTAGATTTTGTGAAGCGCAAGCTTCAAAAAGTGTGATGAATACAAAACAATTTGGTTGAATTTATAAATTTAATGATTTAAACGGATTTAATTGGTTATAATTAATTGGATGATGGTGATGATGAAAGGGGGTGACGATGAATCTTTTCACTTGTACTTCTCCATTAGTTCTTCGGAAGTTTTTCCCTTAGTTTCTGGCAAAAAGAACCAAGAAAAGACGAATGAGAGAGAGTTCAAGACGGCGAAGATGATGAAAACATAGGCACCCATCGCTTCCTAAAATGGAGAGAGGATCTAGACACAAAATCGTCATATGTTAGGCTATCTTTCAATGTTCCCTATACTTTTTTGGATTTTGTCGATGGTATCGCATTTATCTAGGGTATGACAGTCTGAGAGTTCATTTTAATATTTGCAAATGTTTAAATGTAAATAGATGCCCTGAAAACTCAAATTAATCTCATATCAACAGTTGAGAAGTTTTCAAAATTTTCATTCTATACAAATACGATTCCGTATTTTTAAACATGGCCTGTCGAATATCTAACATTGAGTACATTATATATTAAAAAGTCTTGAAGGATGTGTACGCAATCTCTTTCTTTGATTGGATAAAACTTTTTGATTTTTTGTTTTAACCAAACAAATTACTCGAGTGATTTCCCAAATCCCAATCATTATCAACTATTCCCATATATAATATTTAATATTGCGAAGAGTGTAAGTAAAAAGATAAAAATATTAAATCATGAAAATTAATTTTGAAAACGACAATTTTAAAGTTTTTATTAAAAAGTTGCTCAACATTTTAAAGGATGGAACTGTAAAAAGGTTTAGTGCTAAAAGTAGTAAAATAAATTTATATTTAGAGTTTGTTCAGATTAATGCACACTATCTTACAATATTCTCGAAAATTAAACGCTAATAATTTTCCTTATTAATATTGAAATACTATTTTAATTTTGATTTTAGAAAATAAAATAAGTATATCATATATTTTAAATCTAACGTGTAGCATTACTAAAATTAATAATAATTTTTAACTCTAATGCAAGACAAAATCTTGAAAATATAAACTTGAAAAATTTGAATTCACAAATTATCTGGAATACTGTATTCGTTCATTTAACTTATCTAAAACTTCAAACAACTAATTTTAATTTAATTAAAAAATTTTATTCTAGGGATAGTCACGATCGGGTTTCGAACCGAGACCATCTAGATTGAGAACATACGTTCCCTTTCTCTACACACTCATATTTCGATTCTTAAAAAAAATTTAATGCTTCTCTTTCGCTCTCTTTTCGGAAGAATGACTACATCGAATTCAAATATTTTTGGAATATTCACTCGGAAGTTGATTTAGCAATTAATTTTAATTTTGAAGGTAAATAAGTTTAATCTAACACTCGAATAGTGTTATATATTATTTTTGTTTATAATAATAATCAGTCTTTTCTAAACTTTTTTGGACTAACACCCGCTTTTATCACAAGAATTACTCCCTCCTAAGATTTAAATTAAGAATGCATAGAACAAACTTTTGTGCAAAATAATTTGCATGATTTTTTAAAATATTTTAAAGATAAATAAAGAGAATATCGAAAACTTTAGCAACAAACCCGCAAATCTTTTTAGCGAGATAGATGAATTTGATGCTTATTCGTTAAGGCTATTTTTATAATAGATTCCATTCTGTTCAGAAGCAGTCTTAGGATTAAAACCCATTTGAGATTGGAAAACCTTTCGCTCATTTGTCAGCTATCAACAAATGAGTGGGCCCGAAAACAACAAAAACCAGTCCAAGCTCTCCTCAATTTGCAGTTTGTAAGCGGTTTCTTTGTTTACTGTGCGCTGGTGTAGTCAGAAAAAGAATGAAAAAATTTCGATTGCTTCCAATATCTTTGGGAACTTTTCAGAAATGCTAGGTTGGAGCCAAAAATCTTCATATGATTGTTTGAAAAGAGGCTTTAATTCGAAATCATTTTTCAAGTTAATTAACTCTTCTCGTAATCCTAAAAGTTAATTAACTCTTCATGTATAAACACAAAAAAAGTATTTATCAGGCAGTCAGTTATTTCCATATTAATAAGATCGTGATATCTAAATTTCATATCCTTCTGCAAAGAATTCAAATGCTCGGAATAAACGAAGAGAATATCTTCTAATATGAATAAGTCGGTCTCCTAAACATTTTCAAACATATAGTTATTTGGGAATTGTCATAGTTCCCGATAAATAAATATTTAGCATAAAAAAAATAAAGCTTCTCACTGAATGCCCAAATAACATATTTTGACTTGATAAGATTAAAGTCAGAATCCTGCAGTTCTAAATTCCGCTCATTATATACTAAAGAGTTCTGTCAATTAGGCAATCTCACCTTTGCATACTGATAAATTCGTGGCGCAACGAATCACATTTATTCTCCTTAAAAAAATCATGATGGTATCAAATGAAGAAAAAATTCCTTTAAAGAATTTACAAGCGATAGACATGGCAATCTTCATTATTATTTTCGCAGGGCTGAGAAAATATTCTGGAATTAAAGGGATATGACCGTGATGTTAAAGCTGGAGCATCGTCCGTTGAACAAGCAATCGCATTATTCATAAGCGTTGTTCATTATTAAGAAAAAAAAAGAATTCAAACTTTAGGTACTCAACACTATGCTGTCGCCATTTTTTCTTTCTTTTGCCAAGATTATGCCTTTTAATAAACTAAGTAATGAAAATAAAATTAAATAAGGAGCAATACATTTACTGAAACCCAGTAAACGTTAAGCTATAAAAGAATATCTTTTCAGCTTTTTAATATTAACTAATTTTATTGTAAAATATAAAATTTTAATATCGAAAATTCTATACTGCCTGCTAATTGGAGTGCGATCAACGCCAACTTTGTCAAGCAAAATCCTAGACCACTACCGCGTACTTCAAGAAGGTCCCCAAAGGAGATCTATCACGCATCTTTGGGAAACTTTAATTTAGATAAATTTCTAATTAAATGTTGCGGTTTTTCATAATAAATTTTTCTAATTAAAGACGTGTATGTATACTTTTTGATATTTATTTTCCAAATAAGTTTTGCTAATTTGAAGACTTGTACTAAAATTTAATGTTACAAACCTGTAAAACGGGAAAGAGTAAACCAACAAGGAAATTTCCTGCCCAATTACAAGTGATCGAGGCACTAGTGGCTTTTGCTCTTGGACCTTGGGTGAAGATCTCAGAAGAAATCATCCAACAAATAACACCTGTAAAGGGAAAATAAGGTGTTGATGATGATGTTGATGATGATGATGATGATTCTGTTGATGATCATGTTGATGATGATGATTCTGTTGATGATGATGATTCTGTTGATGATGATGATGATGATATGATGATGATGATGATGATGATGATGATGATGATGATGATGATGATGATGATGATGATGATGATGATGATGATGATGATGATGATGATGATGATGATGATGATGATGATGATGATGATGATGATGATGATGATGATGATGATGATGATGATGATGATGATGATGATGATGATGATGATGATGATGATGATGATGATGATGATGATGATGATGATGATGATGATGATGATGATGATGATGATGATGATGATGATGATGATGATGATGATGATGATGATGATGATGATGATGATGATGATGATGATGATGATGATGATGATGATGATGATGATGATGATGATGATGATGATGATGATGATGATGATGATGATGATGATGATGATGATGATGATGATGATGATGATGATGATGATGATGATGATGATGATGATGATGATGATGATGATGATGATGATGATGATGATGATGATGATGATGATGATGATGATGATGATGATGATGATGATGATGATGATGATGATGATGATGATGATGATGATGATGATGATGATGATGATGATGATGATGATGATGATGATGATGATGATGATGATGATGATGATGATGATGATGATGATGATGATGATGATGATGATGATGATGATGATGATGATGATGATGATGATGATGATGATGATGATGATGATGATGATGATGATGATGATGATGATGATGATGATGATGATGATGATGATGATGATGATGATGATGATGATGATGATGATGATGATGATGATGATGATGATGATGATGATGATGATGATGATGATGATGATGATGATGATGATGATGATGATGATGATGATGATGATGATGATGATGATGATGATGATGATGATGATGATGATGATGATGATGATGATGATGATGATGATGATGATGATGATGATGATGATGATGATGATGATGATGATGATGATGATGATGATGATGATGATGATGATGATGATGATGATGATGATGATGATGATGATGATGATGATGATGATGATGATGATGATGATGATGATGATGATGATGATGATGATGATGATGATGATGATGATGATGATGATGATGATGATGATGATGATGATGATGATGATGATGATGATGATGATGATGATGATGATGATGATGATGATGATGATGATGATGATGATGATGATGATGATGATGATGATGATGATGATGATGATGATGATGATGATGATGATGATGATGATGATGATGATGATGATGATGATGATGATGATGATGATGATGATGATGATGATGATGATGATGATGATGATGATGATGATGATGATGATGATGATGATGATGATGATGATGATGATGATGATGATGATGATGATGATGATGATGATGATGATGATGATGATGATGATGATGATGATGATGATGATGATGATGATGATGATGATGATGATGATGATGATGATGATGATGATGATGATGATGATGATGATGATGATGATGATGAAGGAAGGAAGGAAGGAAAGTTTTATTTTTACGCGCAACTACAATACATGAAAGTAGGTATAGGTACAGTCACGCGGATGAAAAGATTATAATCTCAAATGTATATATTTAGTGAAGACATAAGTTCGTCATAACTTTGAAAAAGGTAGGTTTTCAATTTTTTTTTGAAATTAGCTAGATTTTCGCATTCTTTCAGGAAACGAGGCATCAAGTTCCATAGTTTGAATGCATTGTAGAGTGAGGTTACTTTTTGTGAGGTTTGGAGACTAAAATTTGTACTATTAATTTCAGCAGGTAAAGCAAGAACAATTGGTTTTTGGTATTTATAACAGTTATATAATAATGTCATAATTTTGAAAACTATTCTCTTTTCAAGATTTAGCCAATGTAAATCAACGAGAACTTCGGAAACACTTTCATGTCTTTTTTTTCGAGATATTAGTCGTGCGCAATCGTTCTGTAAAACTTGAAGTTTTTTCAATTTTGTCTTCGGTAACCCATAGAGTAGAGAATTGCCATAGTCTAGTCGACTTACAACAAAGGCATTAACGAGTGTAATAAGGTGATTTCTGGTAAGAAACTTTTTGAATTGTTGCAAATTTCTTAAAAATAAGTAGCCTTCTTTGACTTTGGACTTTATAAATGCATCAAAAGTCAAATTTCGGTCAAGAAGGACTCCAAGTACGTTGACTTCTTTTTTAATTTTAAGTATGTTATTTTCAACACAGAAGCCATCGAAGATTAGATCGTTCTGCTTAGTAAAAACAATAGCTTGAGTCTTTTTGTCATTTAGTTTGAGTTTGTATTTCTTCATTAGGTCTTTTATTTTCATGTACAGATTAGGAACTCTTTTTTCAAATGTTAAAGTTTCAAAATTAGAGTGGAATGGCATGCATAAGTACAGATCATCTGCAAAGCCCAAGACATCAAAGCCAAGATCTTCAATATAGTCTAGCAAAGGAGATATGTAAATGTTAAAGAAGAGAGGTCCAAGGACCGATCCTTGGGGGACTCCATAACTGGAATCGAGAGAGCTAGAAATATATCCATCAATACATGTTGAGTACGTTCTGTTTTCAAAATATGAGGATATCCAACTTAGAGCATTATTCCTCAGGCCGAATTTCTTTTCTAAAATTTTTAACAATATTTTTCTGTCAAGGGTATCGAAGGCAGATTTAATATCCAAAGCAAGTAACAATGTGTTGAGATTTTTTGACATGTTGACTTTTATTCCATTAACCAAAGTGTAAAGTAATGTTTCTGTACTGCAGTGTTTTTGATAAGCGAAAAGATTTTTCCTGATCAGGTTATTGGCATGTAGGTGATCCGAGAGTCTCCTTAGCACGACTCTTTCGGCAAGCCTACTTAAGAAAGTAAGGCTAGAAATGGGTCGAAAATCATTTAGATCATCTAAGTTAGCGGTTGCGTGCTTGGGAACAGGTGTTAGGATTGCATCTTTATTAAAAAAGAAGGCTCCTCTCGTAAATGACATGTTGATGTAGAAAACATAATATGGTAGAAAAACATCTAGACAGCATTTGAGCATTTCTGAGTTAAGGTAATCAGCTTGGCCCACTTTAATTCCATGTAAACTGATAATATCTGCAAGTTCAACCTGATCAGTTGGAAAAAAGATATTCAGTGATAAACAATGCGTGTTTTCAATTGTGAATGTACATTCGTGGTATTTGGAGGTGCTTTCATTCATGTCTTCAACAATCGCAAGTACTTTTTTGTGAAAGAAGTTATTGAAGAGATTAGCTAACTTTGTTTTGTCATCAGAGTAAGGAAGAGTACTATGAGGCTTTTTGAAATTGGACATCTCACGAACAAAGCTATAGAGGGACTTGGAATCGCTTGCTCTAT
Organism: Nectonema munidae; assembly: GCA_030549495.1. NCBI lineage: Eukaryota > Metazoa > Nematomorpha > Nectonematoida > Nectonematidae > Nectonema > Nectonema munidae. The sequence continues at coordinate 111,856 of JAUIRK010000664.1, forward strand.
TTATAAACTTGTCACAGTATTTCTTTTTACATTCTTCGAGAAGTAGTGAAGTGGAAGTTCTTAAAGCTTCATATATTTTGCGGTCAGCTTCATTCCTAGTTTTTAACCATTTTGTATATATTTTTCTTCTACGATTTCTTGATTTAATGAATTCACGCGAAAACCACTTAGGTCTGGACAGGCGCACCACTTTAGTCACTCTAGGAGCATGTTCGTTTGTAGTTGTTTCAATTACTGAGCAAAATTTGTTGAGTGAAAAACAAGCTTCAGTACTTTCATTTTGTATAGAAAATAGTCTTGCTTTTAGGTCATGCTTGAACAAGTCTTTATTGACACAAGAAAAAATTCTATAAATGATGGATTTCTCCTTTATTTCTGAAGGTTCTTTAGAACTAAGAGAAAAGACAACGGGGTAGTGATCACTCAAATTAATTGGATAGATTTCAGGAGTAAGGCATGTCATCAGTGAACTCTCACAAAATATGTTATCAAGACAATGCCCAGCAACGTGAGTTTGGACTTTTAACAAAGGATGGAGATCAAATTGATCAAGTGCGCTGAGGAGCTTTGAAGTGAAGGCATTATTATGAGAATCAAAATGTACGTTAAAGTCCCCAAGTATAAGATTATATGAAATGACCCTGTTTAGTGAATTAATCATATCAGAAATTTCAATTAAAAACTCTCTAAAGGAAGCTCTTATTAATCTGTATACAAGAACAAAAGTAATGTTGTAATATGGAAAGTTCAATACGCAGCCAATGGATTCAAAAGTTTTGTATGTTTTGAGTTTAAGGTGCTTCAGATTAAAACCTTTTTGATAAAGAATGGCAACGCCTCCTCCTCTTGAAAAACGAAATGAATGATATATCTCATATCCGCTTTCAATAACTTGTGTGATGGTTGAGTTGTAATCACTTTCTATCCAAGTTTCACAAATAAAGGCTACAACAGCAGACTTAGATTTGCAAAAATCAATGACTTCAATGCATTTATTTCGCAGGGAATGAACATTCCATAAAACAAAGCTGCAAGAATGTAGGGTAATTAGTTTTTTGAAGTAGGTTGAGGATCAAAAGAAGTCACAATTGATGAGGAGTCAAGAGAAGTAGACGGTGGTACAATTGATGATGAGTCAAGAGAAGTAGTAGGTTGAGGATCAAAAGAAGTCACAATTGATGAGGAGTCAAGAGAAGTAGACGGTGGTACAATTGATGATGAGTCAAGAGAAGTAGTAGGTGGTACAAAAGATTGTTTTCCAACTTTTTGTAAGAAAATAGGACATAAGGAGGAATTAGCCCGATGATTATCTTCCCACTTGTTTTTTCTACAGTTAATACATCGATGAAATGAAGAATTTTCGAAAGGAACAAGGCAATCTTTAGTTTGATGTGAATCAGCACAGTGTGCACAAGAAGGGGCTCCAACATTGGGGCAATTTGACTTCCAGTGCCCGTACTCTTGGCAGAAGTTACAGCGTTTAACCATTTTCCAATCAAAGACTGTACATTCCTGTAGACCTACAAACAATCGTTCACCAGAAGAAACAAGTCTTTCCCGAGTTTCAGAAGAAATTTTAAAAACAGAGTAGAATGTATTATTTTTTGAAGATTTTCTAACGAACAAGCATTTAGAATTTTCATTATTTATATTTAAGCTTTTATTCAGTTCCTTAACATTGTCAAAAAGATCACAAGGAGTATACGAGTTGTAGAGACCAGCTATACCAATATAACAACTCTTATTTATAGAACTTATGGTTGTTTTATCAAAGTTTTTTTCTAAAATAGGCAAAATATAATTTTTTTGAGTTGTCTTAGGGGGCAGTACAAGACACATGTTTCCTTTTTTGTTTTTGTAAAAATTCTTAATCTTAATGCCGGAGCTAACACAATCCTTTTCAAAAGATTTAATTTTTGGACTAGATATATCATTTCCATTTATAATAAAATTAGGTTTTTCTTTGATTTCTTCAACCCGTTTTTTATTAAATTTATTAGAAACAACATGTGAATATAAAGTTTCAGAACAATTATACCTTTCTACGGACGCTGAATTAGGCAAATTAATTTTATCAACTATTTTTTTAAGTGAGGTTTCTATTGATGAGATTTTCAAAGAAAGAGAGTTCGAGTTACGCTGTTCTTTTTTAGAGAGACAGTCATTACACAAGAAAACAAAATTCTTATAGTTTTTTTGAAAATTCGGTAGTGTATTTCTATAGTAGGAAGGAGGGCATAAAGGTTGAACATTACAGTTAAAAGCATGGAAAAAATTACTGCAAAAAAAACATTCAATCGATTCATGTTGAGCATTTATATTACAAGATTTACATAGGCCATTTTCGTCAAGCAAAGAAATAGAACATGAGTTTTCACCCATTTTAAGTACTATAAAAGAATGAATATTAAGAGATTTATAGATCGCAGATTATAAAATAAATTTAGATCTTTGTTCTGAATTTCAACTGAAATTTTTTATAAAAAAAAAAAAAAAAAAAAAAAAGAGAGAGAGGCAAATTTTACTAAAAGAAGGGAAAACTTTCCGCCATTTTTATGTTGGAGTTGAAGATGAAAAAAAATTGATGAATGAAAATTGAGAGGATAAGATGATGATGATGATGATGATGATGATGATGATGATGATGATGATGATGATGATGATGATGATGATGATGATGATGATGATGATGATGATGATGATGATGATGATGATGATGATGATGATGATGATGATGATGATGATGATGATGATGATGATGATGATGATGATGATGATGATGATGATGATGATGATGATGATGATGATGATGATGATGATGATGATGATGATGATGATGATGATGATGATGATGATGATGATGATGATGATGATGATGATGATGATGATGATGATGATGATGATGATGATGATGATGATGATGATGATGATGATGATGATGATGATGATGATGATGATGATGATGATGATGATGATGATGATGATGATGATGATGATGATGATGATGATGATGATGATGATGATGATGATGATGATGATGATGATGATGATGATGATGATGATGATGATGATGATGATGATGATGATGATGATGATGATGATGATGATGATGATGATGATGATGATGATGATGATGATGATGATGATGATGATGATGATGATGATGATGATGATGATGATGATGATGATGATGATGATGATGATGATGATGATGATGATGATGATGATGATGATGATGATGATGATGATGATGATGATGATGATGATGATGATGATGATGATGATGATGATGATGATGATGATGATGATGATGATGATGATGATGATGATGATGATGATGATGATGATGATGATGATGATGATGATGATGATGATGATGATGATGATGATGATGATGATGATGATGATGATGATGATGATGATGATGATGATGATGATGATGATGATGATGATGATGATGATGATGATGATGATGATGATGATGATGATGATGATGATGATGATGATGATGATGATGATGATGATGATGATGATGATGATGATGATGATGATGATGATGATGATGATGATGATGATGATGATGATGATGATGATGATGATGATGATGATGATGATGATGATGATGATGATGATGATGATGATGATGATGATGATGATGATGATGATGATGATGATGATGATGATGATGATGATGATGATGATGATGATGATGATGATGATGATGATGATGATGATGATGATGATGATGATGATGATGATGATGATGATGATGATGATGATGATGATGATGATGATGATGATGATGATGATGATGATGATGATGATGATGATGATGATGATGATGATGATGATGATGATGATGATGATGATGATGATGATGATGATGATGATGATGATGATGATGATGATGATGATGATGATGATGATGATGATGATGATGATGATGATGATGATGATGATGATGATGATGATGATGATGATGATGATGATGATGATGATGATGATGATGATGATGATGATGATGATGATGATGATGATGATGATGATGATGATGATGATGATGATGATGATGATGATGATGATGATGATGATGATGATGATGATGATGATGATGATGATGATGATGATGATGATGATGATGATGATGATGATGATGATGATGATGATGATGATGATGATGATGATGATGATGATGATGATGATGATGATGATGATGATGATGATGATGATGATGATGATGATGATGATGATGATGATGATGATGATGATGATGATGATGATGATGATGATGATGATGATGATGATGATGATGATGATGATGATGATGATGATGATGATGATGATGATGATGATGATGATGATGATGATGATGATGATGATGATGATGATGATGATGATGATGATGATGATGATGATGATGATGATGATGATGATGATGATGATGATGATGATGATGATGATGATGATGATGATGATGATGATGATGATGATGATGATGATGATGATGATGATGATGATGATGATGATGATGATGATGATGATGATGATGATGATGATGATGATGATGATGATGATGATGATGATGATGATGATGATGATGATGATGATGATGATGATGATGATGATGATGATGATGATGATGATGATGATGATGATGATGATGATGATGATGATGATGATGATGATGATGATGATGATGATGATGATGATGATGATGATGATGATGATGATGATGATGATGATGATGATGATGATGATGATGATGATGATGATGATGATGATGATGATGATGATGATGATGATGATGATGATGATGATGATGATGATGATGATGATGATGATGATGATGATGATGATGATGATGATGATGATGATGATGATGATGATGATGATGATGATGATGATGATGATGATGATGATGATGATGATGATGATGATGATGATGATGATGATGATGATGATGATGATGATGATGATGATGATGATGATGATGATGATGATGATGATGATGATGATGATGATGATGATGATGATGATGATGATGATGATGATGATGATGATGATGATGATGATGATGATGATGATGATGATGATGATGATGATGATGATGATGATGATGATGATGATGATGATGATGATGATGATGATGATGATGATGATGATGATGATGATGATGATGATGATGATGATGATGATGATGATGATGATGATGATGATGATGATGATGATGATGATGATGATGATGATGATGATGATGATGATGATGATGATGATGATGATGATGATGATGATGATGATGATGATGATGATGATGATGATGATGATGATGATGATGATGATGATGATGATGATGATGATGATGATGATGATGATGATGATGATGATGATGATGATGATGATGATGATGATGATGATGATGATGATGATGATGATGATGATGATGATGATGATGATGATGATGATGATGATGATGATGATGATGATGATGATGATGATGATGATGATGATGATGATGATGATGATGATGATGATGATGATGATGATGATGATGATGATGATGATGATGATGATGATGATGATGATGATGATGATGATGATGATGATGATGATGATGATGATGATGATGATGATGATGATGATGATGATGATGATGATGATGATGATGATGATGATGATGATGATGATGATGATGATGATGATGATGATGATGATGATGATGATGATGATGATGATGATGATGATGATGATGATGATGATGATGATGATGATGATGATGATGATGATGATGATGATGATGATGATGATGATGATGATGATGATGATGATGATGATGATGATGATGATGATGATGATGATGATGATGATGATGATGATGATGATGATGATGATGATGATGATGATGAGGATGATGATGATGATGATGATGATTTAAATTATAAAAAAAATTTACCCGGACCAACAGCGAAGAAAATAACGAAAACAATAACGAAAATGACAGAGAGAATAGCTGCCCACGATTGCGTCTCAGACAACTTCAAGAAAATCGTGATCAATATGCAGCTGAGAGCTTGTCCGGCCCAGCCCGAAAGCATCAAAATTTTTCTTCCCAACCTTTCAATCAAAGCCATGGAGACGAAGGTCATTAAAACGTTGATTACCGACATTCCAACAGACGCCATTGTAGCCGAGTGGTCGCTCATCCCCGTTTGCAGAAAAGTGAGAGTAGAATAGTACATTACCTGTCATACATGAAAAATCTTAAGTGATTCAGAATAAGCGCAAAAAATACAAGCGCACAATACAGCCTACACACACACACAATTTGTATTAATGTAGAAGTTTAACTTCTATAATTTTTAAGATAATAATTTTATATTTTTTATTTATTTTTATTAGTTTTAGCGTAGATTAAGTCGAAAAAAATATAAAACATAACTGAAAAATGAATTAGAACTGAAAAAATTCAAAATTCAAGTTTAATCAAGCCAAATATGTATTTTCATCTTTCTTTTCATTTAAAAGTGGTAACGCGCATTTCATTGGTGGAAAGTTGTAAAAATAAAATAACAAATAATATTTATACAAGTAAGATAAATTTATATTTGCTGATTAATAGAAAACGTGTACCCTTCATTGGTGAGGCAATACAGGTAAAACAATTTTTTATGTAACAAATATTCAATTCAACATTCTTTATATTTATTAAGAAATTCTCTTTTTACTTTTTTTAGCAAGATAAAACACTTTTTTTCATAATAAAAAAAAAAGACGAAATATGTTAGGCAGAGGCATAAAATATTTGTAAAAAACAAAAACTTAATTTATTCAAAGTAAAGCTTTCATAAAAAAATTAAGGATAAATTAAATAATAAGAATGGACGCTTTTATTTAATGAAAAACCCACTTCGTGTTTCGAAGTATCAACTTTTTCGTGGAGTGTATTATAGTATAATTATTTTTTTTTGTCTAAGTTATTGTATTTGTGAAATTTTCAATTGAAAGTTACTGCCTAAGTTGATCATAAAACTTGCAGCCAAAAAAATTCATTTTTAATTTATATACCTAAATACACTCGACAAAGAAGTTGATACTTCGAAACGTGTTATGTCTTTTTTTTAGATAAAAGTATCCATTCTTATACTTAATTGTTAAAATCATTACATCTGTCAAAGATGTGTGTTTCATAATGCGAAATAAAATTCATACTTAAGTTATAAGTGATTTTGAAGTATCCTGAGTGTAACAAAAAACAATTTGAATTTACGAACGCACCTTCACGATGATCAAACTTGTTTCGTTCATGTGACTAATTTTTTGTCAGTGATTCTGCGCGTTATTCGTTCTCGTTAGTAATAAATTGATTGGTGAACTTTTAACGCAGTAGTGGAAGAAAATGTTACGGCATTTATTCCAGAAAGCTGTTGACCGAAGTGAGATACGCAAGCGATGATGAATGGAATGAGGTATTCTCGCTTGTGAATCATGTCCTTCCAGGTGACTGGAGGCAGACTCATCTCCAGTTCGCGCTCTGACTTGATCAAACTAACTTCATCGTCGATATTTTTTCCACCACGCAACTTTTTCAAGTCTAGATAGGAACAGAAGGAAGGCCTTTAATGTTTTCCATTTGCATCTTTCTGCTTGCCCGTAGAATTCAGGCTATACCCCTGTTTTTGAGATTTTACTACTTCAGTGCATCCGTGTCTAATGTCAATATGTAGTAACTAGTAAGTATGCTTCGTATGATGTATTCTTGTGTGTCTATATCTTTTTTTATGTCATACGTGTATTAATTCAAATAAATAGGAAGGTGTGTGTCGGGAATGTCAAAAAATGTACATATAAGTAAAAGTTATGTATGTACGATTGTCTAACACAAATCTAGCACTAACTTTAATACTAACTACTTATGCTTATTCTACCCTAATCCTAACCTCGATGATACGTTTCAAAATTTTACACATTAAGGCGCATTTAGACATTGGTTGAGAACTTGTCAATCAACTATTATTCAAATTGAAGAAAAAACTTTGCCAAAATCGGAAAATTTTAGCTTCATTTTCCAAAATGCCATTTTTTTCATTACTTCATCTTTACTCTTTTACGCGCAGTTTAGCTTTGTATATGGAAAAATGTTTTAGCTATAGGATACGTTTGCACTGTTTCACTTATCCCGCCTTTCGTCTTTCCTTTTAGATTTCCTTGATTTACGTATAATTCTTACTAGAAGCTTAATTTGGCATTGCCAAATTTAAAAATGGCCTAATAGATTTCCTATAATTTATATCATTGCATTCTCACCCCTCCCCTTCTTTCATCTATGGGAAAGTTTATATACGATTTTTAGTTCTTTTTAATCCGAAGAAATTATCTGAAGTTAATTTTTTTCTTTATATTTTTTCACATATCATTTTTATTTTAAAAATATTTTAGCATTATTTTCAGTTTTAGATTTTCTAAATTTTTGTCAAGGAATTAGCAATTAAATCATTTTAGATTTTTATTATTTTTTTATTTTTACTTACTTTCATTAAATTTCCCATTATAAATTAAAAATATCTTTTTAATTGACTGAGAAAAAGATCATTTTTTTAAACATATTTCATAAAAGACATGAGATTATTTGTTTAGAATCGCAAAAGGAGAAAATAGAATTGAAAAAGGCAAAATAGTATTGCACAAAGAGAAAATAGAATTGCACAAAGACAAATAGAATTGCAAGAAGAACAAGTAAAACTAAAGATGGTATATATTGCTTATTAGAATTTTGGAAAGACAAATTAAAATTGCAAAAACACAAACTAGAATTTTATGTTTTTTTTCCTTCTTTTTCGTTTGTTTAAAATGAAAAGATGACACATACCTATTTTTGCTTGTTTCTCGTTTTTGAGCATCATGAGGGTGTATCTTGGACTTTCAACAACTCCGTACATCAAAACAAACATCAAGAAACTAAAGACGCCATGAAGACCTTGTAATTAAAAAATCAGCTTAAATCAAATACCAATGTAATAGGAGGCCCAATATCAAAAGAATCAATGACATCATAAACTCCTTTACTCGAAAACGCAGCAAACTCACCAAAACATGCCCAATAATCCGGGATAACTTATTAAACATATATCAATCATTGTAGAGCAAATATTGATTTCAATATCCTTGTTGCAAAAAAAGTTTATATAGTTATTCAAAATTTCAAAAGCCAAATTTTGCAGCACTATGGCCATCAAACTTTTTTACTATTTCAATTGACTTTCATCTTTTCAACGAATGAGCGCCACTTAATCTATATATTTTTAATATGCAATATTTACTTTTTTTAATATTTGTTTTGAAGGATTGATCTTTGATTGAATTTAACATTTTTAAACGAAAATAAAATAGTATCTTTTTTATTTAAACATAAAAAATATAGATTCTTTAAGCACTATCCTTTTATAAAGACTCTACTTACAGTGGCGTAGCCAGAGGGGGCAAGGGGGCAGTGCCCTCCCCCCCCCCCTCCCAAATACCTTTTCTCCCCCCCCCCCCCCCCCAAATAATTTTATTTCCAATATGCTTGCCCCCCTAAATTCCTTGCATGCCCCCTCTAAATTCCTTGCATGCCCCCCCCCCCCCCCCCCCCAACTTCCATTTTTTGGCTACGCCACTGCTCTACTATTAACACAAATACTAAGTTATATTAATTGAAAAAATTTTATTGATGTTAAAAATTAGGTATGTTCAATTTTTGAAGTTTTAACAACTCTTCTTAGCCCAAACTAGAAAGACTAAAGCCAACATTTGAGGAATGTGCGCTATTGAAATTGTTTTGATTTTTGTCATATTTTTTAAATTTTTAAAAGAAAAAACTTCGAAACAAAGGTTTTATCGAAAATAGAATTTAAAAAAAAGTTTCTTTTTTGTCTTTCCTTACAGTTTTGGTATTTTTTTTCCTATCAACAAATTTTTGAAAGCCCTTGGCATTTGGTCTGCAAGCCGAGATAAGTAGCACGTGACCATCGAATTCACAACAAATGCGTCCACAAAGGCATTTTTCATAAAAACATTAATCAATGTCCAACAATTAAGAGAAAAAATACAAACCAAAAATGTTTCATATATCCTACACTATACAATGTGTTAAAATATGTTTTAAAAGAAAAAGGATATTTATTACTACTATAAAGTAAAAAAGCATAGCACAATTTGGTAAGTTTGTCTATCTTAGCGACCCCTAAAGATCTGCTATCGACACCCAGGGGTCGATATCGACCACTTCGCCAACCCTTGGACTAATCTTTAAAAGTGTTTTAAGTGAGGGAAGCTTTTACAATTATACTTACTTCCAGGTGTTTGCTTCCTTAAATTATGGATGTTCAAAAATGGAAAACTAAATAAAAGACAATAAGCTCCAATGTTTATGAGGATATATTTTTAAGATAAGATATAAAATTTTCAATTCATGATAAGTTTTGAGAGTTTTATTACACTATGTCCATAATATAAACGTATTGCAGTGCGTGATATTTTAGACAAAAAAAGAAATTTAGCAAATATCAATCCACGATAATGCCAACAAAACATTCAAAAAAACTATTCCAATAATAGGACTGTCCTGTTTGTGAAAAATCCTCATTAGGCTGACCAGATGTTACGTGTGTTGAAGAGTACGCACCGTTGCATTCATCTTCTTTAGTTCAGTCTTTTTAACAAGTGTTCCCTTTTTTATCTTAATTTATATTATAAAAATCGCATCAAAATCGGTAGTTGTTCACATAAAAGTAAATAATATGAGAAAAATGGGATTAATTTTTACTATATAATTCAAGTATTTTCTCAAAAACATCCAATCCTTAAGTATTGTAAAATTATTCGAAAAAGAAGTAAAAACATTCAGAAAAAAATGATGTTAAAAATACTTTTTTTATGATCCCAGTTTCAGCGCGGTCCTTTGCCTTTTGATGGGGAGAAAAGTGGGTGAAATAAGATGAAGAAAATACCCAAAGCAACATTCCACAGTTCTTCGGAGCCAAGCACATTCTCCAGACCCATCACCATCGAAAAGAGGATTGCAATCGTCACCAAAAGTTGGAGGAAAGTGCCCATTGCTCCGCGTATGTTAATCGGCGCTATCTCCGCGATGTACATCGCCACCAAAGAAGAAGAAATCCCTAAAAACGGGCAAAAATTGCGTAATCAATGATGGGGCAGAGGTGAGTAATTCTTTTCCCCTTAAACCAAATTTAAAATAAATAATTAATAATTAAAATATAATTAATTATAATTCTATTTTTTAATTTAATTTAAGAAATTTTGCTAATTAAATTCAATTTTAAGCTTTTTTATTTTTTTTTAATTTTATCAATCACACTAGCTTCGCAACCAAGCCAAACTGTTTTTAAAGATATTTTAAACTTAAAAATGAAGGATTTTGTCTCAGAAAATGTCTTTTCACAGTACATGAAATAATGGCATACCCGCAGAATAGCCCAAAATGAGACGTCCGATGATGATTAATTCGTAGGAATCTGCTACCTTGGAAACCCCACATAAAATTGCTCCAAAAATTGCGGGTATGTTGTTGAATATGGAAACTTTTTTTCTAAAAAAAAAAAAAGGTATTCATCTAAATATGTTAGAGGAAAGATAAAATATACTGTAAAAAAATTATTATATTGAAGAAAAAGGCAAAAATATTTCGAATTGAAATCGCCAAATAAAAAAAAATGAATAAAAAAAATAAATCATTACAAATAAGGATCACTCTTGAGAGAGCCTAAAAGTGAGATCAGTTATAAAATCTTTTCTTCGAGTGGACGTGGAAAGGGAAGAGGTCAGGCTTTATCCAGATTCAAAAAGCTCCATGTTGATAGACATAACAATTATCAGATAGATATATATATATTTATATTGTTTATCTTTATAATTTTATGCAGTTTAGTATTGAAGGAGGTTGACCCATTTTTAGTTTTTCGAAGTAAGAATAACATTTCAATTAATATTGGCAGAATGTTATGTATTCCAAAGTTATGATATAAAACAAAGGAAGCTTCTGCCATTATTATAAATTTTTCACTGAAAACAGGTATATTTTGCACGTCTTAAAATAACAAATAGGAGGAAAACAAAAATTTTCATGGATTCAGATTGAATTATACATACCACATTTGTATTTAAATATTTATGATACAGAAATTAAGGAGGCATATCTGTTTTTCCTTTGCTCTAGCGACGAACTTTTGTTTTACATAAATGCATATGGGTGTCACAGCGTCATCATATTAAATATATTAGTTTCAAATCAGATCTTTGTCACAGTGCGTCACCATTGAACTTATACCATTGTCAATCACTTTTTTAAGTGATTTAACTGGTTTACTGGGTATCAATTAAAAAAGTTTATAACAAATTGAAATCTTATAACTAATAATAAAAATCAACAAAAGTTCACATAAAATAGCATAAGTATACACAACATATCAGGTTACATCTAGTCGTAACGAGCGTGACAGTGCGTCAGGCCTGTAGCCAGTAGGGCAGGAGGGGGCTAAGCCCCCCCCCCCCCCCCAACTCAGATTCAGAGCGACCCCCCCCCCCTAACCTAATATATTTCGATATCAATAACGGGTTCAAAAAATGGTTTATTTTTAGACTATATATAAAAAGGTGGTACTTATTAGTTATCTCCCTCCCACTTTAAAATTTTTTCGAGTAATTTGCTAAAAAAAATTTTTGAATGGGCGAGAGATAACCCATAAGTACCAAAAAAAAAAATTTTGTAAAAATATTTAGCCCCCCCCCCCCCCCCCCCCCAATTTTTTCCAGCCCTCCCAATTGAAAAGTCCTAGCTACGGGCCTGCAGTGCGTCACTAAACATATAGAATATAGATTAAACCACCTTAAAAAGTATATAAATAAAATAGTAAACTAAGTCACCTTATAAAAGTATATAAAACATAGAAAGTATATAAAGTTGCTCTAAATCGTGATTTCGCAAAAAAGTCTTCATTTTCTTCCCCCTTCTTTTTAAAAGTAATGACAAGTCAAATCATAGTTTGTAATAAAATGTCACCCACTACAAAATATAAATCGTTTTTTTATTGTTTATATAAATTTATAAAAATTAATTATCATTGACATACAATAATATACAACTTAACTCACATTAGCATAACAAGTTAATTCAAAAAAAATTTCATTATAAAGAAGCAAAAGAAGTGTAACGTGTGAAATTTAATTCAAATAAATTCTTTGACAATACATTTTCTCCTTGATTTCCTTTCTCGTAGCTGTAGATTTGAAGCGAAAAAGACTACATTCCCCCCAAGTTTATTTCAAAGAATTTGCTTGATGAAAAAGTTATACTGTTTTGTATTTATTTACCTATTTCGACTTTAATTCATGACATCCCAGCAAAATTTTGTTTAAAAAATTAAAAATTTAGTATATATTTCCTATAAACCCTTAAATTATAATCTATTTAATATTTTTTCAATAATCACAGGAGCAGTTAGATAAAATATCACTCACCCTAAAACCTGCAAAAATAGACAGTGAGGAGAATAGAGAATAAATTGATTAGATTTTGGAAAAGCTAAGCCATTTCAAAATAGCACGAGTAGTAGGATTTGAGACATTTTTTAAAAGTATGTTTCAAAATTTGTTTTAGATGCATCTGATAAATGTTCATACCTTCCGTATTTATCTGCCAGTTGTGCGCATGTTAAGCCTCCAATGCCAGCTGTGACAGTAAAGCAAGAAACAATGACTCCCCACAAAACATTCAATTTAGCATCATCCATGATTTCTCCTTTCCTTGCAAAGTAGACTTGTCTCATCCATCGTTGAATGACCTTTTTGTTTGAATAAATACCTCATTTTATCACATATGTCGACATTTAAACATCTATTCAATTATAACCGCTTTCAATAAAAATTGAGGAACATGTAGGATGAAGTAAAAAATTAAATTTTTTCAATAATTTTAAAGGATATAATATATGCCCATTTTGTTAGAACTATAACTTCATATAATATCTTGTTGCAAGGAACTAAATCTACGAGAATACAAATTTTATTTAAATTGCATAAAATGGAATTTTATATGAATGTTCTCTTCTATTTCATCTCTTGTACGGCCTATTATTATTATTATTATTATCGATTATTCATTCTAGTGGTTTCAAAAGAATTAAATTGGATAAAAACTTTTTGGATTTTACTATTTTAATAAAAAATAAGAAAAACCTTTAAAAATAAGAAAAAAATATTGAACTATAATTTCAAAAGTTGAGCAAAAACAAAAATAAATTCTAAAATTGATCACATCAGAACAACTAACTCTAAAATTAATCATATTTTTTAAAATAATTAGATTTATTAAATGTATGGCGGCAAATTATCCTAGGTGGCAATAGTCCGGTCATCCTATGATTATGTATGCATATTAGTTTACAAGTATAGGATTATATACTAATTGTGTCTTCTTATGTAATCCAATGAATTATTCTTATTTTTCTTATAGATTTTCGGAATGTTAACAAATCTAAATATAACTCTTTAGTAAAGACCTTATATTTTTACATTTTGTACTTATTTGTTCCACCAAAATCCTAAAATTAGATTTTGCTAATTTGGTTTTAGGATAGATTACCATAACTATTAGTTTTTGTGTCTTACAATTCAGAGCAAATAAAAGTATTTTTCTTTATAATATCCATGAATCAAAACGTCTCTCTATATTCTGAGAATTCGAAAATATTAGAAGTTATATCTCTCAAATAATAATTACTAGGTTGTACAAATTCTTCATCATAATCTGTCATGTTTAAAAAAAAGAAATCCAGCTGAATTATACATACCACATTTGATAGATTTTGATGCGGCAAAATATAACCCAAATTGTATTTTTGATTTTCTCAAGTCAGAGTAATTAATTCATTAATTTTTTACACAAATTTGGAAAAAAAATTTTTTGTAAAATTGTCTTGTGATGTTAGGACCCAAAGGTTCTGTATCGGATTTTCGATCCTATCAACATTATCATTTCTCCATTTGTTGAATATTGCTATGGTTGTTATCGATGCAAAACCAACAAATAAGAACATTTAAAAGAAAGTTACCTTTGATGGAGTATTTACAATTCCAATTTGGTAGCCAAGTTGAAAAGAGCCCAAAGATATGATGAGAGTACTGTAAACGAGAAGATTTGTAACATCCTAGAACAAAAAAAAGAAATCATCTAAAAAAATGAACTAAAATGCAGAAATCTTTAGAAAATTATTGATGAAGACTTCTGTTCAAAAATAGGTGATGAACAAGGTTTCTTCTAAATTGTTCACGATATACTAAAACTTTTTCATGTATTTTGAGCGGTTCTTTCATAATTATGTCAATAATATTCAAGTTATGTCATAGACTTGCAAAAGAAGTTAGTCAAAATGTGTAGCAGTTTGGTAACATTTCAATTGTAAATGGAAAATTTTGTACGTTTTAAACATTCTATACTTTGTATATTTAAAAAGTTATCTGTTTTTTCACTTGAGGGGTGTTGGAGTTCTGATTGGATAAATAATTTTGAATAATTTTTTATCATAAGATTTAGAATTCCTTGAATAAATTCTGACAATTCAAATGAAAGGCTTGGATCTGATTGGTTAAAATTTATTTATTTTCAACCATTCCAACATGTTGAATATAAATACGAGCAACATTGAGAACCGGATAAGCTATAAAATAAATATTATCTGATATTAATGCGAATTATAACCATAAATTATTAACAGAAAGTATTATTTAATTTTTAAAGCGAAAGAAGTGCAAAGAATTATTAAATTTTTGAGTTTGTGTATGTGAGTGAATTTTTACTAAGATTAATTAAAAAGTGAGAAAATTTGTAAAATGATTTATGCAGAAAATTTTATATAACTTAAAAAATTTTGGATAGTAAAAAAATCTATTTTAAAAATATATGCACATCTATCTACTAAAATAACTATTTGAAATAAATAAGGAGGCAGGCAAATATAAAAGAGCAATACTTAATTTTAAGAAAGGGGTCATAGTCGAATGCTTCCACCTACCTCCCCCCTTTAAATATGCCCCTGCATATGTATCACGCAAAAAATAAGTTTCTACTTACTCGAAAGATCTACAGACTAGCATAAATGTCGGGATTTCATCTTAGCGGCTCCATCAGGCATTTTGAAAAATCCAAATTTTGATGTAATTGTTTATTACATAAGTGTCTGAGCCAATCTGCACCATCGGAAAGGTTTTTTTTTTATTACACTTTATAATTTGTTATTTTTTTATGCATTTTTTCTTGAATAAATCTTTCTTCTTCTATTAAAATGTTAGTGGGAAATATCTTTGTCCTACCTCTAGAATTTGCCTTTACCATAACACTAACCTCAACACTAACACTGACCCTGCCTCTTATTAATAATAACCCTAACCTCAACACCAAGCCAAATTTTGTTACTGGTCCTAATCTTGAGAGTAAGTTTTTACAAGTTTACCCATTAAAGTCCATTCTAAGTAGATCGTTTTGTATAAATCTTATTGCATCCCATTAAAATTCGACATCGTCTACACCGCATTTATAGGTCTTCAAACGATTTTAGTAGATGAATGTTAACAGTAAATTTAACGCCAACCCTAACCCAAAATCTCAGCACGCTAACCCATAATCGCTGCAAATGTCATAGTGGTAGGAGTATGGGGTCTCCTACTCCTACTGGATCTACTACACCTACTCCTGGTAGGAGTAGATCCACTACTCCTACTGGATCTACTCCTACCTGGATCTACTGGGTTCGATTCCTGATAGTAACTATCCTTACCATCTGTCCAGCTATATGGAAGATTATCTTCCTTTGGTTGCGATACAAATCATATAAAAGTCGCGACTAACTTTAGAATATAGTTCAAAAAATATTTTATACCAATGTTCCCAAAAGAAAGGCACATGAGATCTTACTCAAAAGGGGCGTGAGTAAGGTTGGTTAGATGCTGGATTCGATAACTCAAGGTCTTGGGTTCGATCCTACATCAAGCTTGCTTTCCTCATAGTTCGATACAAGCAGCGCAATTGTGCCTTTTCGATGAAACACCCTACGGTACCATTACCATTACTCTCAATAGAATTAAATAGGAATTAGGAAAGTCGTCTTCTTTGTTGGTCATTAAATTGCTTAATACGATGTACAAATGTTCAATTTCGCCAAACTTTACACACACACACATATATATATATATTTCAATCAATCATATCGTTTTCATGAAATAAAACCGCAATTTCAAAGTTAACTGTTTTGGACTTTTAGGTAGAATTTTTGAAATGTAGTTTTCAATATGTATGTAAAATATTTTTTGAAAATTTTTATTTTAAGTATATTTTTTTAGCATTTTATGATTTACACATTGAAATATATAATAAGGCTGGCAAGTTGTCTCCCCGGAGGTCTTGCCAAACCTCTGATATTATATATAGGAATGTTTACCCCAGTATTTTTCGAAATTGACATTTGTGAAAAAGATGACATTTTATATCACAAACAAAAAAAAATCATGACAAAACCTAAGATTTTTCATGTCACTTTTTAGCATGCTCTATTTATTGGGTTATGTGCGTAATCTCCGTGTTTTTAGAGCAAAACGAACTCTTTATTAGCCAGAAGAAAAAAACGATATGACTTGTTTGGACACTTGTCAACTACAAAACAGAGAGGAGAAGCTCAATGCCTGTCTTTAGTATTGAAACACCGGTTCTGAATCCCGGACAGTAGCGGTTCTTACGTAAAATATGACGGTAATGGGAATCTTAATTAATGAAAAATAGAATAAAAAAATATTTGATTTTGAAATTAAATAAATGAATGTACTAGCTTTTAAATTCTTGGAAAAAATTATTTTCAAATATCTCTTTAACCCTCAATAGTACGCCAAAAAAACTACCCTAGAACAAAAAGAATTTTATTTGCAAACTAAAACACAAATATTATAATATTATTGTAAATATGACAAAATAATTGAATACACCTTGATAATTGAGACACTTGCACCGCTGTCTGTACAAGCCTCTCTGACTGGCGCTAACCTGTCAATTTCCTTTCTTCTCAAGCTCTTCAAGCGAAAAGCATTACATAAACGATGGATACGTTTTCTTACAAGTTTGATGTAAGTAGTTTTGCGCTTAGTTCATCTTTAGAATCAGGTATTTCTTTTAAAAAAGTTTCCTGAAGAAGAGCGAACTTTAAGGTGCATCCTTAGAATACCCTATGTTACCACACTTGACCTCTTCATCCCAAAATCCTCATAATTTTCAGTATAGTTTCTTCTACTTCTCCTCCATCACTTTCTCAACATCATCTAATCATCCTGAATTTAGTGAGGAATCATCTTTCACTAAAACCTCTAGTCTAGATATCAGCCCATTTGACAAATAAGATGGATGCTGTTCACATTTTTCTATTTTACAGAACAAAAAATTTAGTATTGTAAAAATAAGTGGGTGTGGAAGAAATATAGGAGGACGCGTGAATGTGTGTACTTACACCAAACTATACATTTCTTTCACTTTCTATACTACAAAATGGAGTATCTTGCACATTTGAAGCAAAAAACATCATTGTGGCAAAACTGATTTGTTCCTTTTCCAGCTATGAGTGCGAGCATGCCTCAGAAATGTCCTAATATACTAAGCGATTCATACAAGTTTAAAACAATGTCTTACGCCATTTGGGAAGGACGTGAATAACAGAGATTGGGAATGATGTTTGTGCATCAAGTTCTTCATTGAACTCGAAACAGCATTCTAATTTTCAAGAAGTTAGCCATTTGGATTTGATTAAGAAAAATAATGCAGGAAAAATGTTGTAGTATGCTCGCGACTACACTTCACAAATTTATTTTTCTACACTACAAAATATTTTGCGTTCGTTTAAAAATAACTTTTACAGCAAAGTTCCAACGAATCATTGCTAAGATGAATGCATGCATGCTCACAGGCGCGTGGATAAGGAGCAAAATGTCGAGAGACAAAATCGGACGAACTTAACTTGGAAAAGAAAGAGAAGCTTAGATTAAATATGGTACCCAAATTAGTATGTAAAATCAAGATAAAATTTACACAGGCAGTATGAATGTATTTTCATCAATCAATATGTAGAGATTAAGAGATCAATTATCAAAAATCGATATTTATTAAATATAAATTATTGTCTTGTGGGGATGCCGCAATTTCCCCTAAAAACCGCATCTAAATAACACAAGGTAGTGGAGGGGGAAGGTGTGGCTGAGCCAAATGCAAAATTGTGACTGCATAAACTTACAGAAGATGGGATAGGCATGGTAGTATGTGTTCGTAGCTAGCTAGCAAGCAAGCTTACTTTTTAAGTAAACAAAACAATGACGTCAAGTAAAGGACAACATTCACGCCCCTGTAGACAGCCTACCTTGCTTACCCCTCTATTGAGCCCCAACGTGAAGAAGCACGAGATTTGCGTCCAGGTCTACTAATTGGCGCCAAAATTATTATAGAGTGGAGGCAACTCATCATCACTATAGCATTATCCTTACACTCATCATCATGCCCATTATTGTTTTCATTAAACAGGATTATCATTAAATTTTTACTAACTATAGATAAGTAATTTACAAACTAGCAAAAATAGCGTGTTTTGGTATATCTTCTTTTTTGCCTATGCCTTGTCCCCAAGTTGGGGATCTACTGCCATGATCCCAATCCTCCATTTCTTTCTGTACTGAGCATGACATCCTTCCAATCCTCTTTTAATTCCATCTTTTGAAAGAACGTCCTCTTTTCCTTTTTCCCATAATTAGCCTTTTCTAAGAACATGCTCAAACCATCGAAGTCTACTTCGTTCAATCACACTCATCACGCTAACCATAATCTTACTCTTTTTTCTAATCTCTTCATTCTTTATGTGATCTTTTATTTTCTTCAGAATACTCGTTTCGGTTATTTGCAAATCTATTCTCACCTTAACTCATACACTCTGCTCCATATGTCATGGCTGGTCTTATAATTCTTGTATAAAATTTTGCCTTTAACTTTATTGAAGGGTGTGGATGTTTTGGTATTTAAATGATGATGATGTGGTTGATGAGTCCAACGCCAAAATATACTGCCAAACCGCTGCGCTAAAACATTTACGAAAAAACATCTTAACCAATATGTTCCATTCCTAAGTTTTGGTTTCATGGCCAAAATGAGGCATAAAAATGTTTACATTGGCGATAGAAAAAAAATAAAGTTTAGTGATAACAATATTATTTATCTAGGTGTGAAAAAATTGCAAGATACAGCAATATCTAAACACTTCTGTCAAAACAACTAAAAATATCCCTTTGAATTCGTTTCTTTGAACTCCATAAGGACCAGAATTTTTGAGACTATTATTCGTCTACTTTTTTTCTTCCCATATTCATAAGAAAGGATTTTGATTACTCGCAACACTCGTGCCCAACTGGTGCTGAAAGAGCACGCACTAATAAATTCCACCAGTCCATGTGTGAGTTTAAATACCCGGAAAAAGCACGGGTGAACTTGAAAAGCAAAAAAATTGTTTCTTCTCATTTGTCTTTTTAAAAAACAAATTTTTATAAAGTTCTTTTGTTCTTACACGCAGCCAATTAAATTTCAAGCGGCTTTCTATATTTTCTATAAAAGTGTGATTGGCCCTTTTAATGGAGTTAGCAAAGTAGCAAATACCGACTCTTTCACGTTTGAACAAGTTTTACCTCAATCTTTAATTCACTAATCTATTTTTATCAAACATTTTGAGAAGTGTTTTATAAAGAATCGTATGCTCAGAATATCAATAGGTAAATAAAATATTTGACAGAATTTTTTCGAAATTTAAATCTAGCGAAACCTCATTGTGTATCTCAACTAAAAAAGAATGAAAGGCCTCAAAGAATTGCACTATAAGGAAGGATTGCAGACTCTGTCCTTACCACTTCTGTCATACAGATATAAAAGAAACGACATGATAACAGTATTTAGCATCATAAATAAAACATTCATGTTAATCGTGATATCCTACCCCCATTTTCTTCAAGATTTCAAAGAACTCATCAGTACAAATTTTTGAAAGCCGACACAAAAAACACTTCCGCAAAAACTTCTTTTCTGACAGAATTATCAATGCCTGGAACAGCCTTCCCGCGAATGTAGTGAATGAAATTTAATTTTTAGACTAATCGAATAACAAAACTTTAGAATTTTACATCGTCGAAACAATTAGAAATCTGAAGTACAACGGAGGCACAGAACATATCAATAAAAAAGTACATGATCAAATACCTATTTCTTCATACTCATAGTTATCAAATTAATCAATGATGTATATGTCAGTCTTTTTTAAAGTAATAAAGATGAAAGCACGATCTGCTTTTTCTGCAAAACATAAAGCAATCTGTACGTCATTTTACCGGCCTTTCAATTGGTTGTTTTGATTGACGGCTAAAGCTACGTTTTATTTTAAATGTCTCCTTTTCTATGAGGGTCTTACTCCCAAATAAAAGCACACAAATGTATTTTTAAAACTTCTTGTTTGATTTCATGATTCAGTCAACTCACCATTTTAACTTTAAGTTCGTTCCTTTTCATCTTTTATACTATAATTTAAAGTGCATAAAAAATCACTAAAAAATTACCGTGTTGATGGACAGACTCAATTATTGTTGTCTTTACAAAAAATAATATTTTCTTCCTTTATTAATACTTTTTAATGCAAATCTTCTGCTGATATTGTCGGGTTTTCCTCGCCTCTAACGGGTAATGACGAAATTAAAGTGAACCACTAACCATAATAAGTTTGGCTTGTTACAACGCTAGCTAATTAATTGCTGCATATTTATATACTAAAATCAGGATGTTGGATTTGTTGAGTAAGTTAAAATATTGTTTTGGAAGTAAAAAGGAGCATATCTCGCGCTCAACAAAAACACTTTATCAAACTTTCGATAAAACATTTTTTGTTCCTTTTTACTCTCAATACAATATTTTTGATTATTGTACATTTGTTTACCATTTTTATTCAAAAAGTATGACTTTTTTCTCTACAAAAAATAATTTATGACGAAATATCTTTAGTTAATTAAACTTTGTATGATTAATTATTTTTGTATAATATTGATTGTATTGATGCAATAAAATGAAATTTAATTTTTAGCCTAATCGAATGTATTCTTCATATAGCTTTGCTTATTTATAACGATCCTATATTTTAAATGAAAATGCTTTCTTACAATACAGAACAAAACTTTAGATCTGAAGTACAACGAAGGCATAGAACATATCAATAAAAAAGGACATGATCAAATACCTATTCTTTCCCATTTACCTACTTATAATATTTCTATATACAAGAAAAATAATAAATTTTACAAAAAAAAACGTAGTTTTAATTTCATGGCTTCTCCCCCTTCTCCTCTTAATTTAAAACGTCTTCTCAAAAATATCTTTTTCCGCCTTACTTTTAAAAAAACTTGTTTCACCTGCACACATCTCTTTAATTGGACAGTTAACTGCTTACTTAGTAAGATATTTAAAGATCATATTTATTTGTATACGTGTAAAAAGAAAAAATAAGAATAGATTCATTTTTAAATATAAAAACGTTACTTTTTACCTTCAAAAATGTTTATTTGGCATGAAAGGTATTAATTGGAAGCAAATTTGTATCGATAAGGAAATTTTGCGCGGATGAAGATGTGATACTTTTAATTGTTGTGAAGTCTAATTTCCTTCTTACCAAAATTGATCAAATATCTGATCTCGTAAAAGGAGTATTTTCTGCTCTCACCAGAATTGATACTTCTTATCCTTGACCAATGACCGCATATATTTAGTTAGGGCATATCAATCAAGACATCGGCCTTTTGAAAAAATTACGCTAATTCGATTAAGTATGAGGAGTTTAGAAGAAATATTATGCTTTTGTGAAGCAAGAAGAAAAAAAAAGTTTAAAAGTTTTAAAGCAGCTTACAATAATTAATATGGATTTGAATTTAATTAAAAAAAAAATTTTTTTTTTAAATAAATGTGTTCTACTTTTCAAGTTTTTATACTGATTTTCTTTTTTGTTCAATTTGAAAATTATTTTTATAGATTTGGATGTACCAAGAGGAAAGTGAAACTAATTTTAACAAATTTAGCGAAAATTTGTTTAAAAAAACTAAGTTTAATTTTATGAATAATTTTGATTATTTACTGAATAAGTATCATTTTAGTTTCTTGTGTATTTCAAAAATATGTTCATGATTTTTGTTTTAATCTCTTAACTTTTTTTGCACGAAAATTTTGGATTCCAAATGTTTTATGTTTCTGACAATTTTTGATTTTAGACATTTTGACGAAAAATATAACTGCTGATCTTATCTGTAGGACTAAAGTTATTAAAATTTATTTGAATTTTTTTAGTTGAATGAAAAATTTGAGAATGTGATTGCGAAAGTTTCTTAAAGGCCAGGCGACAAATTCAGTGGTCCCCTTTTCTCCTACTTCGGATTTTCGATTAAAACTACAAGATACTCGCTAATTATTCAGAAACAGATAGCAGAAAGGGAATCAAATAATTCATGCCGTTAACCAAATGAATAGCAAGGGTAAGATGAGGTTCGTTTTTATTCAAGAGTTTATTTTTCTGCCAGATGAAGATAAAGCCGCGAATCCATCTTAAAGGAATCAAGGATGATGAAGTTGTTGGGAGAGAGAACCCGATTATTGCCTATGAAAAACTCTGATGAATTATTATCAGTCGTCAGTGTCTGCTCTTGATAACTTCAAAAAATTTCCATTTCCAATGACTTTAGCCATAATAACAAGTTAAGAGCTCAAGTAAAAGTTTTAAATCAAGAAAATAATGACGAATTAAATAGGAATGTTTTAAAAAGTCATTCTTTAAACGAATTTCAAGTCATAAAGAAAAAATTTTTTTGTCCCTCAACTTTTACATATGGGCACAAAAACATGGTGCCGTCAAATCAATTGATTCTTTCTTCTAAAGCACTTAAAGTTACTACGAAAAATGTATTATCTATTTTTATACTAATTCCAATCACTTTCTCCTAAAATGATTGAACTTTCTTTGATGATTAAAAAACGCGTCGAGATTTAATTCTCATTACTGAACTTCTTCTAATAAAATCCTGATATATTTCCTGTAAACCTGTGTAATTATTTTATGCAAAACTTTTCTATGTTCAACAACTTTGACAACGTACCCGAAACCTTCTTCAAGAAAAGGAGAAATTTTTTACTTCATATTTTATTTCTGTTTGCTAAACCTTCTATGTTTTTCATTGGTTCAAATATCTCTCAATTTTTTTGAACTCTCAAGACTTCAAATGAAAAAAATTGTGCTGAAGCAAAGTTTATAGAATTCTTTGTTTCGAAATCTCAATTAGTTCATGAATGAACAAGAATGAAATACTTTGGAAAAGGAAGCATTTTAGATGTATTGATTACTAACTCTCCTGCTGATATTACACATATTCTTCTCTTAGCACTAATAATGGCGAGTGATCATACTCCATTGCATTGGATATTTCCTATAATACCAAACTATTTTCTTCTATCTCAAACAAACTTCATGTTAGATCACGATATTACGACAAAATCAGAAAAGTCCTCTCTAGTGTGCACTGGAACTCATATATCAAATTGGGGTTTCAAAAGTTTTAAGAGTTTTTTATGTCTACTATCAACCAAGCCATTGCACAACACGTGCATTTGAGAAAAAGAAAAAGATGTACAACCCATATATGAATCGTTTAATTATTTCTATTTATAGGAAGAAATATCTTTATGAAGGTATAGGAAGTTTAAGGAGGCGATGTTATGGTCATAATTTAGAAAAGTTTCGAATATCCGAAGGCATGAGACAAGAAAGGCGAAAATACACTTTGGAAAATATATATCATTGAACATCTTGAAATAAAGAAGCTTAGACTTAAATCTTTAATCGATAAAGATGAAAATCTGGCAAAATCCGGTTCGAAAGAGCTGAAATCCCAAGTCACTTTTGTTTTCAATTTTTTTAGGCCATCAAAAGCAACTACCAAAAGAAATGTCTAAGTTACATCATTCTCCTCCAATGCGTGAAACTATAATTTGCGAAGAAACGGTGTTTAAAAAACTTCCCACACGTGATGCAAACAAATCTCCAGGTATTGACCACTTAAACCCATCAATATTGAAAGAACTGTCCAATTTTTTAGACAAAGCTTTTAACCTCTCTTTAAAAAACGTAAAAAACAGCATTATTTGTTTCTGTTTATAAAAACTCACACCATAAACTTGCTTCAAACTACAGACCAAAACAATTTCTATAAATATTTTGAATTTGGAGGATAATTTTTAAACTATAAAATTATATACCTTAAATTAACATTGAAACCAATTTCTTATCATTTTTTGACTTTTTTTGACAACTATAAATTCATTGTTTAAGATGGTAAATATTTTAAAAAATCTGATAAAAGAGAAGGAGGGATAAAGAGCCTTGCCCAAAAATACCAAAAAGTTTTCTTATTTTGAGAAAAGTTTTTGAGAAACTCTGTTAAATTCATATGTATGAAATATGGTGATTTTGGTTAAGAATAGTATAATTATAGCAAAATGATTGTCAATCACCTAAATCCAATATAAAAATCGATAAAATCCTAACTAATTTTACAAATTAATAAAATCTATATCCCTTAAACAGTGAATTCTTGGAGGTCTCGTGAAAAGTAAACCAGAGTTTGGCAAAGAATGAAAAATTTTATACATAAAAATTATATAATATAAACACGTCTTAAAATAACAAAAGAACTTAAATAAATATTTTGGTTTCTTGTTTTTCAAGTTCCAAAGTTCATTCCATGATTCTTCTATTTTCATTGAATTTTATCCCTTTCATGAAACTTCCTGGTGATAATGTTTGAAATAATTATAAAATTAAAAATTACACAAATTTAACTATATAAGTTTGATAAAAAAATTCTTTATCTAACTCCACTAGAATGATCTATCATTTCGAAGGATAAAAACACGCTTCATTTTGCGAAAACATAAAAATCAGAAACAATAACCAATATGGTGAAAAATTAAAGAATCATAAAACAATGTTTCTTTCATTATTTTTGTCTTCTAATTTGAAGAATAAAATTTTATAATTTCGATTTTAAAGGCTTTTTATTCAGACATTTTAAGGCAAATATCTTAATTTTCAATAAAATTTCAATCGATTTCCAATTCAATATTATAGTGTAGAAAAAACAGAGGAACTAGACTTTTGAAATCTTATTTTGATCACCTGGGTAACTAATCACCAATTTGGCAAAAACAAAATAAGCACGAGATGAGGCAAAATGTTTGCTCTTCACACAAATAAAAATGAGAGAAATGATAAAAAACAAGTACTTTTGCCATCCTCTACTTTGGAAGCCGAATTATCAAATATATTGTGAATGTTATTTTGAAAAAAATTGAAGAGACTTTTATCCTTGAAATTGTTTCTTCTATATACTCCAGGGTTTGAGGCAAATTAAAAAACTACGCAACAAACGGATAAACGAGACTGCAATAAAACGCGCTGCCTATATCTGTTTGTGCGTGTTTGTGTGAGTGCGTGTGCGTGTGTGTGTGTGGGTGTCTCCCTCTTCAGGCCTTGCAGTTTAAAAATGGAATTATAATAATTCCTCTATAACACAATAAAGTAATCATTTTTTCATATACTCATTCTGAGTTGCATGTGTTTGATGAAAACAGAACATTAAATAAATATTATTCAGGTGAAAATCATATGCCGGTACAGTGAAGCGTGGGGTGGGAGGGAGGGGGGGGGGGGTGAGGTTCCAAAATTAAAATTCTCTGCTTATGTCACGCAAGCTGGAAGGAATGAGAGGGAAGAATCCTTTGAGAACTCTCTTTTCCTTTTTTGACAAAAAGTGAGGAATAATAAAATGATGTGCTTTCTTGAGAAGAATAAAATAATACTATTTAATATTATCATTATGATGATGATGATGATGATGATGTGCTTTGTTCGACGAGTTTTCATAGTTTTTTTCAATGTCGTAAAAATATTCACATAGACACCACACACATCTATATTTACATTTCACATATATTATATTGGTATGCTACTGTATATACATATATATATACGTATATTAATTTTTCAAGAAAGCTTCCACAATTTTGGGAGTGCAGTTTCATATGGGAGATCAGTGTCTTTTTTTCAATGACATCCACAACTGGTGGCGATCATGTCGTTGTATTTGCGGAGAACAACATTTTCGTAGTCATCAAAGTAAAGAATGCTTATTGGGTACACGGTTTTGGGGACGCAGCAGGGGGCGGAAATGCCCTCACTCAGGCCCAAGGCATAAACGATGCTTTGGATGGTGGCGTGATTTGTGGGATTCGAGTCTTGACCGAGAGGGAAGCGGCATTGGCCCGAGCAAAAATTAGCGTAGTAGCCTTTGGGTGAGATGATCCAGTTGGACCAGCCTAACTCCTTGAAATCCACATACATACTCGTTAGGGAGCATCTTTGATTGGATCTTTTCAACCTCCTGTTGACCCTCTCATACTCTTCAAGATTGAGATGTGAGCTCAATTCTGCGGCAATGAGAGGTGATATCGAGTCTTGTGAGGAGTCTAAAAATTTACATCAAGTTCTTATTTTTGAAATTACACACTTTAAATTGTACATTTTGTAAAATGAAAAAAAAAATTTTATTGAAAAAATAGATTCGAAAATTTTTTAATTTTTTTTCCTCCAAGATATTTCATATTTTTGCATTAAGTTGTACATATTGTTTTAGTAATTTGAAATTTAAAACAATTTTTTCTACCCAAAAATTCTTAAATTTATGAGCTAACTTAGAAAACTATCTAATTTACAAACTACTGAATTCAGAATTCGTGATTTCACAAATTCCCTTTTTTGTATATAGATACATTTTACACAAGAAAAATCATTTTTGGAAATTTTTTTATAATGCAGTTCGAATAATTCTTTGAAAATTTGGCAAACTGAAATTTTGAGATGTTTACGTAAATTACTTTTCAATAAAATATTCCAAATTTTAAAATTTGAACAAGTGCCGCATTGCAAGCATCCCACATGTGACTCAATCAATAGTTAGTTAGTTGTTAGATAGAAATTACTTATACGTTTTTAAATATCTCGCTTCCTCACTAGTTAATTCTCTTTTTTTTGTTTGTTTGCTATTTGAACACAAATTTTATTACCGTATTTTTGATGCTATATATGGATGTGGAGTAGACGTCTAACTAGTGATTTTTGGCCCAAATGCGCTAAAAAACACAAGGTAAGTCAAATTTGCCAGATATGTCCTAGATCTGAGATGTTTCTTATTGTTTTATACATATGTACAAATGGAAAGCTAATTTCATTGTGAACACCACATATGTGCCCACAAAGCTTAAATGAAATCAATACAAATGTTTACATATTGTCAATAAAAAATATTTTGTTTGCGATCTTCTTCGTTTTGTTCATTGGTTGTGTGTTCATTTTAAATTTTAAAATCGTTTCAAAAGAGTCGTTCTTAAAATGTCGCTCATGACAAAAAAAGACGCAAAAATGAATAAACAGATAGTTTTGTTTCAAAATATCAAAAAAAAAACTTATTCAAGTTCATTTTCAGTTTAATATATCAACATTTAATACTATATATTTCAGAAGATTTTATTTATAGGTACATTGGAGAATTTGGTTTGTTTAACTTTTTTATCTGAAAATTTGATTCCACTTTAAAGACATTTCTTTCGGAAAGAGGATGGTGAACACTTATTCGGATAAAAACTAAAACAAAATGAATTGGAGCTTCTTAAAATCTATACAGTTGAAGCAATCATTTTGCAATCTTTTTATGATGATAATTATATGTGATTTTGATGCAAAATGTGATAAACTTAAAAAAATAGAAGTAATATTGCTGAATAAGGTATCCAATTAAGGCACTGAATTATTTTAAAGTGAAAGGATTTGATGTTTTCTTTAAATCAAAAAAGGATTGTGATGAGGACCTGGAAAGAAAAATAAATCCGCAAGAATACACAAAAGAAATGCACGGAAGAAAGGACAGTGTGTGTTGTTTTTAATTAAAATTTCACTACTACTTTATCCCACAGCTCCTCAATGGGAAATTTCGTCAATTGAACATGATTTTTTGATTGGCTTTAAAAATATGGAACTTTGATTAAAGTAAAATGTATTGTAAAATGTAAATTAAGTTTTATCCAACAAAACTAATTGAAAAATGGGGGCTTATAGTTAAAGGGGTTAAGGTTAGGGAAGATTTTACAATGTATTCTGTTTATCTTTTACCTCTCGCTGATTTGGGCATACTAAAGTACGCAAAGGAATCATTTGAAAAGTTAGAGCATCCATGAGTTATACAAATATCGACACTCGAACATATTTTCCTCTCGTATAAATTCTCTTTCATGACTTCTTAAAAATAGAAAACGTTATCCTCATAGTAAAAAATCTTTCCGCTGATGCATATGTGAAAGGACTTGGAATAGAGAAAGTTGAAGTGTAAAAAATAACGATCTTTCTAACCTTCTTTGACTTCATTATCAGTTTGGGTGAAGATAACCAGTTTGGGAAGATATGATAGATTAAACTTCTTTCCGAGATTCAAAAACGCGTCATTCTGCAAAAATCTTCCATTCATATCCATCACCCTAATCTTTATGAAGCCTTAAATATTTTTCACAGAAAATTTAAAAACTTTTTATTCAATGTGGGTATTAAAAAAGAAATAAATCATGGAGTGAAGTTGAAGAAGGAATTATTTAAATTAACCAAATAAGATCAGCCCGCCTATTCGTAATGCAGAATTCGCGATTTCACACATTCCTTTTTATTGTATGTAGATGCATTTTAGCCGTGAAAAAATCATTTTTGAGTGAAAACAAAAATACATTGCGATGCTCATTGATGCTCTCGTTTGCAGTTTAAACGCGGGAAAACCGCAGTGCATTTATGTTTTTCCGTGTTTACAATTTATATTTCATTCCATTGATGATGTTGACTCATTTTTCTGATCTTTCAGATTTAGAACTCTTTGATGATTTTTTCGAACACAATTTTATCTCAACAGAATTTGTCTCCCAAATTAAATTCGATAGTTTATTATCTTCTAAAAGGAGTTCATTGAATGTCTTTCATGAAGTCTCGCTCTTCTAATTATGCTTTGAACGGAATCTTTTAGCTTCTCTTTTGAACATTTGAATTTCGCTCTTTCCGAAATTTGGCATTATGGGTGCCTGAATTTTTCTTTAAATGCTCTATTTTAGATCGGAATTTTGTCTAATTGATTCTGCTCCTCTCACAATTACTAGTAATACGTGTAATTAATAATTTTTTCTCATATTTTAGCGATATTTTTATTGATCACGATTTCTTCAAGATTCATAAATTTGTGGTGATTTTAACATTAATTTACTCTCTTCTGCTTCTCAAGCTTCATCCTTTGAATTTGTTTTTTTCTAATGGTTTTCTTCCCACTATAACTAAGTACACACTTTTTTCTTTGACCTTAATTTTCTAAAATTTTAGAAAATAAGCTCTCCATTTATTAGTGAATTTTTCGATCTTTTTGCTAACATTTTAGTGGTTGATAACTAATTCTTTTAAAAATATTCTTTACTTGAGACTTTCTTTCACTTCTTCAAATTACAAAATTCTCTTCATAATCTTAGCTTTGTTCCCTTTACTCCTATGTTTTTCATTACTAATCTTGATCAGGCTTTCTCTCTTTTTTCTTTTCCTACAATACTTTTCTAGTCTACTTCAATCAACAACCCCTGATTTACTTCTAAGCCAAAAAAATAGAAAAAAGAAACACTTTAAAAAAAATATAAACAAAATCTTTCAGTGTCAAACCATGCAAGTTATATACGTTTTCTAACATTTTCAGAAATAAAAGCCGCTAACCCACCCTTCTTTTTATTGGGAAATACAGTCAATTCCTATACGCGTGAAATTAATCCAGGACAGTTTGATGTTTCTCTGTCTAATTGCTCAAGTGCTGCAAACAGTTCTTGTTATGATTTTCTAGATAGCATTATTTCTTTTAGTTCTTCTTCTTCACGATGAATTAACTTTTAATGACCTTCTGTTTCTTCTCTAAAGAATTTGAAATCGTCCGAACATGCTGAAATCAATTTAAAACGCATTTCTTTACCTTATATTCGTCTTTCTGTCTTTTCCCTCATATTGTAAAGAGAGGCCAAGCTATTCCATTACCCAAAATTAAACAACTTTCTCTTTCTACCTTCAGGCCTATTTCAGTTCTCTCAAATTTCTCTAAGATCTTTGGAAAAAATGATTTTAAATAAAATGATTACTTTTTATGAGAAGCTCATCAGCTCCGCCGAAAATGCACTCACCGATTTATTTTTTGATGTTTGCAGTTCATTTCACAATCATAATTTTTTTCTCGCTTTTTTTCTAGACTTTAGTAAAGCTTCTGTTTCCTTTAACCATGACATTCTTATTCATGAACTATACAGACTTGAATTCAGATGTAACTTTTTTTAATCGTTTTAAACTAGTTACTTGTCTAAATGATTTTTCAATGTTAATTACAATAATTCTGTGTCTATGCTTCATCCTTCGTTTTCTGGAGTTCCAAAAGGCTCAATTTTAGGACCCTTTTTATTCCTTATATATATATATCAATGACCTCTCTTCAAAAACTAACAATCTAATCCATGAAACTCTCTATATAAGCAATTGTCTCTATCAAGTTGAAAAATGGAGTGAAAAGCATTTGCTTCGTCTAAATCATGGAAAATGCAAGTATATGATATCTCTAGCACGCCTGCCAACCTTGATTCTTTATTTTACATCAATAATGTTTTTATCTCGAGATTTGCACGGTTCAGTTTATTCAAAATGTTATTTTAATCAAGAATTTATCTTGGACTTTGCATATAAAATCTTTAATTCTGAAACAATCACGTTTAAGTGCTCTATTTTTCAAAATTCGTCGATATCTTCCAATAAGTTTAATTTAGAAGTAAAAATGGTATATATAATATAAATATGGTAATAGTATGGAATCAATGGGGGAAGAAGGCATCGGCAGACACCAAAGAGGCTGCAAAGTAGTCTGAGAAGCTGAAAAAGACGATCCTGGAAGGCCAGTATCTTTTGAGAATGTTTTCAATATGGATGAGACTGGCCTTTATAGAACCACGAACTCATGCCGTCCCTCTGGATTTAGGACACAGAAGAAACGGATTCTCTTATGTAGCAATAAGGCGGTTTCATGTTGAAGCCAGGCTTCATTAACTTAACTTTCTTAAGATCCAGAACAAAAAATCACTTGCTTCTGTGTATGCACAACAAGGAGGCATGGATCATGGAGATCAGAATACAGAGCTTCGTTCCGCAAGTCAAGGAGTACCTTCTCCTTATTGATAATGATGGTGGCTACCCTGTGTATTTGGACTACAAAGGAGTGAGGCTTGAGTTCCTTCCTCTGAACACCACCTCTCATCCAGCTGATGGAACAAGTTGTTATTCATGACTTCAAGGCTCTGTATGTCCGTACCTCCTTGTCAACAGTGACTTCGATCTGAAGGAATATTGAAGAGGTTTACGAGCTTCATCCAACTTTCTGACCATCGTTTGCAAATCTCTTAGCGATGAGACCCTGATTGCAGCTTGGGAGAATCTGTGACCGTCGTTGTGAATGAGTAAGAGGCCTTGCCTTCAGAAGAAATTTAGCATTTAGCCATTTAATAGAGCTGTTAGGCCGTCATCATCATCTTCTTCCTCTTTATTCAATAATATCCATATGTGTGAGTGCAGTATCCTGTTATTTTTGATCATTGATCTTACTGTATCAAATTGATAACGTAATTTTGTGATCCATTACTTTAGGCAATTAGCGAAGGTCATATAAAGTTCTTGGAAAAATGTCTTAAAATGTGTTTTGAGTAATTGTCTAAGGAAGGATTCCCCACAGTTTTCGATATCGATGCCCGTGGGATGAATGAGGGTTTTTAGGGGTCGATTCTTACATACAGGTTGAAAGGGGGTCGGTTATGCCATGGAGAATCAATTAAATTTCTAGGCAGGAAAAATGGAGATAGTCATTGAAGTTATGTTTTAGTATATAAACAAAGAAATTACAAAATATCATTTTATATACTATTACTTTAAAGACAAATGTCATATATTATTGCTCATCATTAGAAATGCAAAAAATAGTTTTATATTTTTATTAAACTTATCTGGGGTCGAGGAGAAAGCAAATAATTGTTAGCCACTCTCAGGTCTCTTGCTAACTTTTTGGAATTGTAAGCAAAGCTTTTATTTCTCGCGTTCCCAAAAAGTAAGACTAATTTTGAACTGGTTTACTTATTTTTAATATAATTTTACAATTTGTTATAAATATAAAATTTTATAATTAAAAAAACATTATTAAATAATAAAAAAATAGTGCCAAACAACTTGAAAGCAAAAACGCCCTCCACCCTTAGCAAAGTGAGGTCTCATTAAGAAAAGGAAATTGCGGATATGTGTGTAAAAAGGTGTAGTAAAGATGAAAGAAAATTATTCATATTTTTAAACCTTTTACAAGCTTTTCACCGAGAAACCATTCTGAAATCATCTTTTCCACATTTAAAACTTTCCAACCTTCAAACTTTGTGTTTACTTTTTCCTTGATGTATCTTCCTCTCCATTCTTTTGATCCAACTGGTTTCAATACAATCTACAATATTAAAAACACGTAATTAGTTTCGAAGAGACAGCTCTACTTCAAGCTCGAAAACAACAAACAGATTTTTGAAGAGTTTCTTTGTTGCTGAATTACAATATTCTCGCTTTCAGTTGTGATAATTTCACTGATTTTTTTTGGATGTTTTTGTTCATTTTATTGTTTTAATTAAAAATATTCTAGAATTCTAAAAAAAATTTACTTTGTTTCAAAAATTATTCTAACAGAAGCATTTTAAATGATCCTTTTTTAATTAATCAAAATTTTTAATTATTTTCTAATATATTTTGATTTGTCATTCTTTTTTAAAATTTGATACGGATTGAGTTAAGATCACTTTATTTTATTAATAGATTTTTAAGTAGTTTAAAAATCAATAAAATAGTTTGTTTAATTATAGTTAATTAACTATTTCATTTACAATAATTATAGTTAATTTACTAGATTAAGACATTACATTTACTATTCTAATACTAGAGCAAAATTAGTAAAGATTACTATAACTATAGAAATTCTTTAAGGTTTGCTAGACATTTCTAGTAACGGCTACTATATTAAGGTAAAGGTTACGTGGGGTGTTTTCATCGAGAAGGCACAATTGCACCGCTTGTATCGAACTATGAAGAAAGTAGGCTTGATGCGGGATCGAACCCAAGATCTTGAGTTATCGAAACCCAGTATTTATTTTTTTTGACAGGGTGTTTCATGCAAGGGAAGTAGAAACTTCCATATCTGCACTGATGAACTTTTTATGATAAGTCGATGGCATCGCCGGGATTCGAACCCAAAGGCATTGGATCCGTAGGTGACGCCTCTACCTATCAGCCCACCAGCCCCAAAAAACCCAGTATCTAACCAACCTTACTCACGCTTCTATATAAAATAGTTTTATAATAAGAGGATTCAGAAAAATGGCAAGAATTTGAAAATTGAGAGACCGTATTAATACATCACTGGAAATGAGTAATTTCAAAAGCAAACAAACAGATGTTATGAAAATGATTGCATCAAATCACGGATACCTCAATCGAATTTTCATTCTTGATAGTCAAGACTCTTTTAGTGTAAATGTGCAACTCCACTTTCACAATGCTCTTGCTTGCTTCCCTTATTGCTGAAATGTCAAAGTAGAGAAACCTGGAACTCAAACCTAAAAAAATATTAAAAAAAGTTTTTTGTTACCAATCCTATGCACGTAGTAAGGATTCAAATGTTAAATTAAATCAGTTATTTATTTTATATTAATTAAAATAGTAAACTTTCAAGTAAACAGTAAAAATGGAATTTTTTACTCCCCAGACAATAAAATTTAAAATTTGTTATTCATATTTATTTACATTTTTATCTTACTTGATATTTTTTTCAATCATTTGTTTTGATTTATAAAAAAAATATTAAAACTCTATTTTATTTGAACAAATAAATTTGAAAAGAATTAAACGCAATTAGTTCATCATTTGATTATGGAAAGCGCCAATTAATGAGATGAAGCTTAGTCCTCTATCTATGTCCATCCACCAACAAGTTTTTTAAACTTTTTAGATTCGTTAGCACATCTTTCTTTAGTAATTTCTTTATAATTAATTAATTTTAAATGAATAATTTTAATCAGTTCACTGGTTGTATGTGTCTCGCGAGCTGCAAGTTGTGCATTCTTGTATTCCAAAGATTTTAAAGATCACAGGAGTGGGACTTTGTGTAAAAAGAACTAATCGCCACCGTGGAATGCCCAAGCTGGGTCAATTGAAGCATATCAAATTTTAAAACTTTTGCATTAATGTAATCACTTGTGTAATTTTTTCGAAACTTTATTAGAGCTTCCAAGTTATGTTATTTTCAAAGGAAATATTTTAAATTTGTCCAAAAATATTTTTACGACCAATATATTCAACTTAAGCATTTTAAAAGAAAAAAGGGGGTCAATTGACATATCCTCATTTTATAAAATAATTAATTATAATTTATAATTTTATTATGATTTAATTTACAAAATAATTAAATAATTGTAATAAGTTTGGGATTGAATTTTGGATTCTTATCAGATTCTAAAAGTGGTCATGCGATGCAAAGAAGAGAATAGATCTAAACCTCTATGAGAATTTGTCGTCAAGAAACTTGTTTAACCTTTTCTGAATATGGGATTGAATACAACAACAGATAATTTTTTCACAAGTCTGCTGCTTGCTTTGGAGCTGAAAAAGTTCAAAGCTTCGCTTCATTCCAAAAAGGAAAATTTACCCCGGAGAATTTATCGAAAAAGCTAAACCTTTAAACTCATTAGAGTCAGCAACACTTTATATCGAGCTTAAAAAGGTAAAAAAAAATGAAATCGTTTTTCTCTTATCTTCTTTACATAATGATTTTATTTTGAAAGAAGAAAAGAATCTAAAAAGAAAACAAGATGTTACATTAGATTACAATCTTAGCGAACGAGGAAGTTTTATACAACAAGACCTTCAACAAAGAGATGGACAATGACAGTATTTTTCAATATTCTCCATATGTGCGACGGAACTCCTTCTTTTGATGTAAAGAAAGCAGGTTCATAAAATACTCAAGGAGAGAATTTTTGTTAAATCTATTTCCTCTGCCTAATCCCGAAAAACGATGCTGGAAAAATAATAAAACAAAAGAAAGTGTAGCAGTGTGTAAACTTCGTGTGTGAAACTTGCTCCAAGCATATATGTCCGAAATGTTTTAAATAAAATTCTTCAGTAACTAAATTTTTTTTCCAAATCCTATATTTTATATATAGATAATAATAATAATATAAAGTTTATTGAAAAAGCTAATTTGGTCATTTAACTCTTTTTGATCGTTAAAGGTATAAAAAATGTTTTTTGGTCTTTGTAGGGTTAAACTCCAAGAGGGAAGATTTCGAAAAAGGAAGAATTCATGGAAAAGGGATTTGCCGAAAGACAATTCGCTGAAAAAACAATTTACTGCATCAACATTTCACGCCAACATTCAACAACCAGAAAAATCAGCCAATGCCCAATGTGAAACAGAAGATTCGTGCTAATCGACAGATTATATTATGAATTAAAATTTTAATATTTAAATATTAAAAAAAAAAATTTTTTTTAATTTTTTATTGAGCTGAATACTGAGCTCAATGTCAAAAAATGTTTCATTTCTAGCCAGAAGAGATATTGAAGTGAAAAAACTTGAGTCTTACAATAAAAACCAATAAAACCGTGGTGAAAATGGACATTTTAAATTGTCAATCTTTTTTAAGTAAATATTATTACTTATATGAAATTACTTTTAATATTTTTATTCAAAGTAATAAATTTTTATATTTCATTAAAATATCACTTTAAAAAATGTAAAGCATCTAATGTTCCATGGGTGAGAGAAGAGATCGTATTTTAGACGAAAAAATTCGCCATGCAAATAAAACCCTTTCACATTCAACACTCTTAGCTTTCACAAAGATATCACACATTGATATCATTTTTCCAAATTTTCGCTTCTTTAAGTTTAAAAAATTTTCATTCCTCATTAAAAAAAAATAGTGAACAAAAAGTATGATTTAGTTTATTTGTACTCTTGGAAGGAATAGATCAAGTTTTTATCGAGTGTATTCTGTGCATTTGATAAACGAAAACTTTCATGAACTTTGTAGCTGTAACAAATGTTCTTCTGCTATTTCAGGACTACGTAAGCAAAAAGCAGGTTCACTTTTAAGATTTCTAATGTCGTAACTTATCCTTAAATTAGTAGCCAGAACAGGGTAAAAATAATAGAACTCTTTTTAAATAAATATCATGAAGTTTTCACCGTGTATAGCAATGAAGCCTGTTTTGAAGGTAGTATTTTAATAGCTTTTTGAAAAGGTTGACGTTTTTCAACAAGAATTTCAAAGCGCTACATTCTTCTTTTGATATAATTTTATTGATTTGGCAAATAATGATATAATCTAAAAATCATTTCCATTAATTGTTCCATCTTCTTCTAGCATGCAATCCAAATTTTTGTTAACTTAGTTTCATTTTCAAAACCTGCTTTTCTCAATGCTAAGAGTTATTTTGAAAATTTTTAAAACAGAAAGAATACGGCTCAATACTTTACTGTTCCCAAGTCCTACTTAGTGGCAGTGCAATCCAATCAACGATCGTATTTACCATCGCCGATGTTCGGTTTTTGTCGGTGATTCTCGATATATGTAATTTTTTATCCGCAAAGCATAAAAACTTCTTAGACACAAACAATAATTGTCATTTGTACATTTTATCTACATACTTTAATACGCAAAATAGTGAGGTAATACCAAAATTCTGTGTATGTTATAGATATCTGAAAACGATCAAAATTCAGGAATCGTAAAGAGTAAAAAGTACGACATATGTGAAAATGTGAGTATAGGCATAAATGATTTGCGTTATTGAGGATTAATTTTATTGAAGCATACTTTTGTCAGTGAAACTTGTGATCATGTTAAAGGATTGCGCAGATGTTGATAAGTCCTGGTACAAATCGAGCATGTACTGTGACGGAAAAATTTTGGACAAGTTAGCGTTGTTTTCGTTGTACAGCGCCACTCCCCTCAAACGCAACGACTCCAGAAACGTTTCCTTGAAGGCGCCATCGAGCCCACCTCTTGCCAACTTTTGCAGCACCACCATTTTGAGAACTGCCGCCAAGAGCAGAACTTTGCAGAGGAAAAATCGAGACGCAACCATTATGTCTGTTTGGGCGTATGTGTGGGTGTGTGTTTGGAGATGAGCTTTCTTATATACTGGCGTCAACGAGTCTAGGAGGTGAAATGGCAGGTAACCGTGCTAGACACGTTGGAGCCAGGTATGATGAATTTCATTATCTTTTGTTTTATTCGTGTGGACACACACACACACACACAGAGAGAAATAAATAGATAATAATAATAATGATAATGGTAATGATAATAGCATTCCTTGGAATACCATCCATCATTTATTTCGCGTTTTAGCTCCATCTTTTTCAACTACTGCTTCTTGAGCCGCCTAGCCAGCCTGAGATAGCCTTTGCATGCCTGCATAGCTAGCTCTATTTTGTGCCTATCAGAATTTGGAAGAGCTGTAATCTTTGTGAAGGTATAACATGGAATTTCTGACAAAACATAGCAAAGCTGAAGACTACGATGAATACTTATTAAGCTGATGCTGATGATGATGACGATGATTTTGAAAGAAAAATTCACAATATATCACGTTTCAAAAGCTTCTCACAAATCACAAATTCACTTAAAGTAACCTGAAACAAAAAAAAACAAAATCTTCGCGCAATTTCTTCACAAGTGACAAATAGGAAGTCACTTCTTGTGGAATGATATCATTTTGTCTTTTATATACGCACAAATTTATATATAATATATTTTGTAATGTTGGCTATATCGCGGAACGACCAAAAGTCACGAATTTTTCTATACTATTACTGATGCAGTTTTCCTACTTTCTTCTTTATATATATATATATAACATTTTTACTTTTCAATTGCTTTTTTCAAACCTTATTTGTCTTTTTAAGTTCTAAATTTTCTTAAAAAATGTTATAAAAGAGTGTTTAGAATTTAAAAAAGACAATTTAAAGGAAAAGAGTTTACAACTTAGAGAAAGACAATTTAGAATGTAAAAAAGACAAATTAGCGTGTCACCACATTTCATCACCCGACATTTCATCACACGACATTTCATCACCCAACATTTCATCACACGCCATTTCATCATGCGAAATTTCATTATCTTATTCGTAAATAGTCTTAACAAAACCTTTTATTGAAATGATATAAAAACTCTTTCAAATTTTTAATATAAAATAAAATACTTCAGTAATGTGAAAACGAAAAAAACCATCATTAAAAAAATCATTGCAATCTACTGATTTAACATTTACTACAAACTTTGCATTTTTAATTGTCTTAAAAATTAGAAAGAAGTAATATTTAACAGTAAATATAAAACAATTTTATTGCTGAAAACTATTTACATCACTGAAAAAAATATCTCGTAGCAGTTCCTAGAAAAAACTAATAATAATGATTGTCCTTAAGATGGGTGTTTACCTAATAATTTTACTACTTTTTACTCATAACTTTTTTACTATAAATCTAATAATTATCTCATAACTAAAATATAGAAAATCCAATAATTTTACTAGTTTTATTTCATAACTCCAATATAAAAATCCAATAATGTTATTAGTTTAGTTTCATAACTCCAATACAAAAAATTCAATAATGTTACTAGTTTTTTATAATTTTAATCAAAATAACCTGGATTTTGAGCCCCAATCTACTTCCAGTAGTTAGGAAAACGCAATAAAATTATGCAAAATAGTTTAGTTTATTCAACAAAAATGTTATATCATTTAATTGAAAAAACTCTTTCAAAAAGCTTTTTTCAATGTCTGAATCTTTTTTTTTTAATTTTTTTAAAACCGCATAATATATATTTTGATCTGTGAAGAAATGAAATAAAAATTTTCAAAAGTTTTTTTTACAACTCTCTTTATGGTTAAAAACTACACAAAAAAGTGATTAAATTTAAGAAAAAGGAAATGTAAATAAAAAATATAATATATTCACAGTGACATAAAATATTATGCGTAAACTTCAAACAGGCCTTTTTATTTCAGTTAGCGTGTTGACTATTTTCAAA
The DNA here is from genome assembly GCA_030549495.1 of Nectonema munidae. NCBI lineage: Eukaryota > Metazoa > Nematomorpha > Nectonematoida > Nectonematidae > Nectonema > Nectonema munidae. The sequence goes on from JAUIRK010000664.1 coordinate 152,268, forward strand.
CTATATATACATTCTTTATCAAAAATTTTGTGAAAAACATTTTGTATAAATATAAGTGTTTTTCTTATACATTTAGGGTAGGTTAAATTAAAAACATAACAAGAAATAAAAATAGATTTAAACATTTCAATAACATTATCACAACACAAAACCCTAATATTTTCGATGTAAAGTTCGAATGATTTTTTTTCTTGAGTATATAAATTTGAAAAACAAATTTTCCATTCATTGTTTTCCTTACTCTCTTTTAAATTTTTCAAATCTTCTCTGAAAAGCGATGATATCAAAAGAAGAGTTTGAGATAATTTCAGCCCTTAAAAAAAGCAATTAAAAAAAGAAACTAATATTTGTATCACTTACTTTCAATTTTTGCGTCATTTGTTTCAATGTCTATGATTTCTTGTAACTGAGAGTGCTCTGATACGGGTTTTAATTTTTCAAAAGACAAACTCTTAACAGCTCTCTGATACTTTTTCAAACCTTCTTCCATACATGTTTTAATATTTTCATCGGTTGTGGGACGAAGCCTTTCAAATTGTTTGGTCAGCTAAACAAAAAAACAATGGAAATGAAAATAATATGACCTTCAGTCTCTACAATTTTACATGGTCATAAGACTTTAAAAAAGGGTGTTCCTCAAAAAAACGGAAATTTTAACATTTTCTTTTATTAATTTATTCCTCCGGTTAGAGGATGTAATGTCCATTTTTAAATTAATTAACTTCTCGTTTTTTTCTACGTTATAAAACTCCTTTCGAAGCGAATCTTTGTGTTGCGCTATGCTCATACTATCTTCACAGCCGTCTATTGATGGAAGATAATTTTTCTTTCCCCAAACTTTCTTTAGTGATCCAAAAGATCTTTCTTTTTTCACACCAATTTTTCTTGCTTGTACCTGCAATAAATGATTTTCATTAAGTTTTCTTTCGTTGCAAAATTTTATCTGCCGTTTCTTCTTTATATAAGCCTGATAAAATTTAAAAAAATAATTTTTCTGTATAAAATAAAAACAAAAACACCTTAAATGCCCAGGCATCTAGATTTATTTGCCCCATTAAAAATGGAAATTCTGAAATAAAAGCATCTACCATTTGTTCATATACATTGTGTGGGAAGGATATCTGGAAAAAAACATAGATTATTAAATATAAAAAGTAAAAAAAATAACTTACATTCCAGAAACGCGTTGGCCACAGTCAGTATAAATGCATTCTATTACCTTCTTTTTTACTTATAATTTCTTTCATTTCTAATTTTTTAAGCAACCCTTTCGAACAGAGGCTCTTTGGAAAAGAGTACACAAATGGCCAAGTTTTTCTAAAGCATGTTATATAGATTATCAACTTTAAAACAAAAGACTTTTTATTTACCTTTTTAGATGCGAGGGACTTTTAAACTGTAAATAAGTGAAATTTGGAGAACTAGAGTTTGGAGTAGACGTAAGACTACTCTGAAAATGTATTTCTTTTAAATCTTCTGTTTTTTTTTCGTCTATGGAAGTATTGATCAAGTCTGAATTGGAAATTTTTTTTCCACTCTTAATTTTTAAGACATCATAAATATTTAAATCATCAATTAATGTCCAAATCAATATACATATCATCAGTATTGTCATAGTATTGTATATTGACATGAGAAGGATATATATACAGCTTCCACGAAATTTTTTCATGGATTGAAGAGAGCTTCAAAGTCCCAACAAATCCAACTTTTTTCACATTATTTTCATAGAGTAAAATAAGATAATTAACCATTTAAAGTCTAAATACAAAGTAGGTGAATATATCTGACACAAATTATTTGAAAAAATAATCTACCTCTAAAACCAAAAATGTTGATAATAACTGTTTTAGACACACTAAAAAGCTTGAGTATTTCAATAACAAAAAAATTAAAAATGTTTCTTTATTAAAAAAGACTTTCAATCAAAACATAATAAATTCCTAGGAACTATAACTTTATGATATTGATCATTATGAAGACCATAAACTGAAAATGTATTTGGAGGAAGAAGACATTTTACATTTTTCAATTAGAACTCTTGAATAAAAGTCTCTTGCAAACAAAACAGTTATTAGTTTGGGGCATAGTAAAAAATTTGTTTCATCATAGGATAAACAGTACTCTATTAAACTGAAAAAGGAATTAGGTATCATTTCATGATCATCTTCCTCTGACACAACAGATTCTCCACATCGATAAATGAAGTTATTATGGATTACATACTTCATAAAACATACATTTTCTAAGTCGATGTGGTATTTATTAAGAGTTTTTTCATGCTCCGCAGTGAGGAGAGGAATTTCAGACATTGGCTTTATCTCGTTTTTGCTGCATATATATACATCTTCATTGTAGAAACAACATTGGTAAATTTGGTGTCTTTGTGCAAGTGATTTGCAAATATTTTTCTTGTTTTTGCTCCTATTGTATACTTCTTTAAGCCAATTGTGTTTAGCTTCATAGCGTATACTTTGCATATTTATTAAAGGACCAAAATTTTAGTTTGTTGAGGATAATGAAGCAAAAAATGAAACTTGGGTGTAAGAAAACTTTTGAAAACTTGTAGATATAAACGAGAAAAATCGTGTATTAAATCTTCCATCACTGAAACTTGCCCATGATTTATTGCAGTAACATAGTTGACTACATCCAAAAAAAGTAAAAACACAGACCAAGAAGTATCGCTGAGAGGAATCAAGTAACCAATTATTAAAGGAAAAAATCTTACTAAACACTGCATTTGCGAAGCTGTTTTTACGAGTTTAAAAGAACTTTTAACAACTTTCAATTCTCTAGGTTTATTAGAGATGTCAGCTCTGCAAAATTTAAATTTCTTTATACGGTCATTCAAAACACCCAGTGTAAAATGGTTATTAGAAACAAAAGTTTTGATTCGTTTATTCATAATGAGCAAAGCGACACCCTCAAATATATCATGTGTTATATCTGGAGGACTTCCATTGTTAAAATGAAAATATTTTAATTCATTAAAAGGACACATATAATAATTAATACCGTATACTCGTGAGAGTGTAATATCTTGGCTTATAAATTCTATTTGTCGATTATAGGAACTTACAGTTCTTATATTAAATTCACTTCATGTGCTTCCTATCATTCCAATTCACAAAACAAAATCTACAGCATCTATTAGAATTGAAAGAAGTATTGAATCCTCAGAGTAAATGTGATGCTAAATTGACTGCAATGATATCACTTAAAGTACCATGTATAACATATTCAACTCCATTTCTACGTATATTAACCCCTTGAGTTTCAAGGATCTTTAAATCTGTTATCAACGGTTTGAGTATATCTTGAAAACCATGTTGTTTCAAAAGTTTTGTTTTGAAAAGTAAAACAAGCTGAATTGTGTAAAGCTTAGAACGAAACACTCCAGGAACATTACCAATACTTAAATACCATGCTGAAATTTTAACATTATCACATTTTTTACTTATCGGACGGATTGTTTAGAACAAAGTCATCATAATACAGTAAAATTTCTATTGTGTTTTTAGTTGAGTTAAATAATTTATTCCTGTCAAAATTTAACCCATCTCTATAACATTCTAACTTATGTGCATTTTTTAACTTAGAACTCATCACATACTCAAATACATCATTATGTTGTAACAAAATTTTAATGGTTTCTAACACTGGTATATAAACATAACTTTCATTACAACTATTTATATTATACTCAATAGGTTCAATGTAGCTCATATTTTCTTTGATAAACCTATCAAATTAAAATTGTGAGCTGAGTCCAAGTCTTGAAAAAACATTGGGCACTTCTTCAAAATAATCAAATATTAACTTCTTTGAATTTTGATCAAATGAAAAATTATTGATATAATCTTGAACAAAGTTTTGAATCATTTTTGTATGATTCTGAAACAAAATTGCAATTTTTTTCTGAAGACAAGTAACAGCGCTTACGGGTAGTTTATGAAACTCTCCCAAGTGTAGGAAGAAATTAACAATATCAAAAAATGAATCACTAAAACTTTGAAAATCTACAGTGGAATTAGTTGGAAAGGAGCTAGAAGGTTGTTCAATAGTTTCAACTCGGAAGTTTTCACATTCTTTTGAATTTCTTGTTGATCTACATGTAAATAAACTGGCAAAATTATGCTTTCGTTTGAGGTGTTTATATGATAAGAGCTAGTGTTGTAAAAAAGATTTTCACAGCATAAAAACTTAAATGATTCTCCACTTTTTTCGTGATGGTATCGAAGACGCTTTAGATATTTGAAAAAAAGATTCGTTTCAGAAGAGCAGTGCAATAATAGGAAAGTACCGATATTAGTTATTTGAATTAACAAAAACTTTTGTCACTTGAATTCATCAAAAAATAAAATTAAAATCAAAGTTTTAAAGGAGCATAGAAATTTATTAAGATAAAAAGCTACCTTAAAAAATCGAAAACGCAGTTCAAGTTCACAAAAAACACTCAAATAAAATTTAAAAAAAAGTTTCAAAAAAGTACTGAAAAGCATAAAAAAAATACCCTTTATAAATTGAAGAAGTGAAAAGTTAAAGATGAAAGAAGAATCTGAGTTGAGAAAGAATAGGACGAATGTAAATTGAAGAATATATGTAATTAATTAATGATTATTATTAAACATTTTTATTTATACCATGATCATATGACCGTTGGAAAATAGATATAAAACATTCTATATGATGTGAGGAAAGTGTGGAAACGAATTATTTTCACGTTGAGTGGTGAGGTAAGTCTTAAAAGGATTAAGATTAGATTGTTGTTGCAAGCAATCAGAGGTGAGCGTGTTGAGCATTTGAGGGAGAAGTATAAGAGGACATTGATCGGAGAAAGTCGACGAGAGAGTTAAGGTATTACAATTAACGTAAGTATGGTGACGTATTCTGTGGGGTAAAATTTTCTGATGAGAAACAAAAGGCTTTTGTGCTAATGGACAGTTACCAAGATAGTGTTTGTAACCAATGCCAGCAAGTGAAAAATTGCGTCTAAACTGTAATTTATCGAGTCCTAGAAGATTATAAAGATCTTGAGTAACTACGTCTCGGAAGCGAAGACCTATAAGTATACGAATTGCACGGCGTTGTAGCGATTCTAAACAGTTAGTTTGTTAAGACTTTTCCGGCTCCACACAATAGGATTGAGGCATATTCCATATGACATCTTATCAAGGCTTTGTAAATTTTTAGCAGAAGTTGTTCAGAGTTATTTGGAAGATTAGATTTTAGTAGACGTAGTACATAAAGTTCTTTCATTGTTTTCCGAATTGATAAGCGCAATTTCGCAGTAAAATATTTGGGATTCTGTCTGGTCCAATAGATTTGTTCACGTTTAAGGATAAAAGTTTCTTCAAAACAAGATCTCGTGAGACAAAAAAGTCATCAAGTAAAGCAGTTGTTTTTGTCGATGGTAAGGGATATCTATGATTGGAATTTAGATTTGGGGGGGTCTGATCCAGCAAAGTAGGAGTTAAAGATGTTAGCTTTATCCAAGTCATTATACAAGATTTTTTCTTTATGAAGAATTTCTGGAATTGGTGAATTATTTTCAACAAACTTATAAATATTTTTTGCAAAGGACCAGTAAAGTTGAGCATTTGCGATCTTTGTGGCGCTATCTTTGTAATAAAGCTGCCTGATTCGAGTGCATTCTTGCTTCGGACAATTTCTAGCCTTACGGTAAGCTTCAAGGTCCATTTGGGAATTTGAAAATTTAAAGTTGCGCCAAGTCTGCCGTTTTAAAGAAGCGAGATGAGTAAATAGTTCAGTTTTGAAGGGCAAAGTATGTTTGGGGGATCTGTTCATGCAGAGCTTTGGTACAAACGAGTCAACAATACTTGATATGGTAGATTCGAATATGCTAAGAGCTTGGTTGCATCATTTAAACTGAAAAAAGGAGACCCGTCAAAGGTAGAGATGGCTTGACGAATTTCGGCCCAATTATTAATTTTGGAAAAATTGGGTTTTGAAAAGTTTATCCTGGGGGTATAATTATTAATTGAAGTAGTGAATAGATTTAAATTGAGTTCTACTAGACCATGATCAGAAGAGCCAATGGGAGGAAGGACAGTAGTGTTAGTAAAAGTGACAGGTACGCCCGAAGCAGCAAGATCAATCAAAGATGATTTACCTGGAAGACGATCTGGAAAACGAGTTGGATCACAAACGATCTGAGTCAAACCATACTCAATAAAAAATAATTCAGTTATAATGATGATAATTTCCTTATTTATTTTCTTGAGCTTCTTGCAAAACGTCTATATGGCGAACATTTTGATTCAAACTAGTAAAATTACTAGAATTTTTTTGAGTGATGCCGAATATTGAACGGCTTTGAGGCATGAAATAATATCCGATTGGTCAAATTGACTGCTTAAGCGTTGAATTTTTCTTTTAATGGATAAATATTTTTTATTTGGAGGTATTATAACGCCACTAATTCCTTGCATTAGATTCAAACGTTGAAGAGAGATATCTTTATAAAGAATATTTAAGAATGTCTATATCGTCGGATGGCTACTTTGAAATAAAAATTGTAAGGAATAATGCCAACAAACTTCTACTGCATTTGTCGTACGCGCAACTCCTTCCACAGAGTTTTCAGAATGATTCCATTTTTCTATAGGAATAAGTGACTTCTTGCTGTTCCATTTCTTCTGTGCTTTCCTCGGACATATGTGTGTTCAAAATATATTAAAAGTTCATCAACTTCTTCATTTTCAGGCATAATATCTATTAAACTACAAAAGGCTTCTTCAACCATACTTACAGGAGCAAGAGAAAGTGCAGGTAAACATAAAAGTAATGTGTTGAGTTCAGAATTACTCTCTAGTTCTTTTTTCAATCCCAGTTCTGTAGCTTTTCTGTGTACACTTTGGAAAAGGTGAAAAAACAACCTTGTACCTCAGCGTTCGGATATGCGCATTGAAACGCAGTCATTGGTGCAATTTCAAAATCTAAAAGAATTTTTTCTGGATTACCTTCCAGAACTATTTCCTGAAGAGCAGAGAGCATTCTTCTATAAGTATTTCAACTTTTATTTTTTAAATTCCTGCAGGATTACAACCTTCTCCAAAATGAAAATGTATTGTGTACAATTGAAAAAAATAATGAGGGTACGACATTGAAAGTTCCATCTCCCATCCATATATACGCACGAGACAAGGAGAAGAAATCTTTCTGTATCATGAATCCCAGAATGATACAATAAAAATTCACGAAAATTGTTGGGAATTTCAAAATTCAATGAAGTAAGTAAAGTCGGACAAATTTCAAAACTTTTACAAGAACGTTGCAAGATTCGTAGAAGACTTGGTTTTTTTGGAAACCTCATCATAGATTCATTTGTTAAATTTTGGCAATGTTCTCCTACAACCATAATAGGAGTTGCCCCAATTTCTTTCATTGAACGTTTCATCTTATGAATTGCTTTCTTGGCACTAATTTTTTCTCCATCTAAGAAATGTGAATGCTCAACTTTAGGAAGAGAGAATACACGAGTTGCTAAAGTTGTAATGAATGCAGCGCATCTTTTTCTTTGGTACTCCGCGCATCTCCAACGTATAGAAGTATCTTTATTTTCTTTATGTTTATAATATTCGCAATTGTTCAATATTGCTATTTTTTCCTTTAGAAGTTTCTCCAAAATCACAAAAGGGTTCCATTCAAAATAAAATAAAAAGATAATATAATGTGAAGATTAAAAAAGCACTGAAAAATAACTAAATAAGAATATTCAAGTAAAGAAACTATCCAGAGCATGAAAATAAATGATAAGAAAATTTTGGTACATTTAGGCGCTTCATCATGGTACAGTTTTTATAAGAAAATTTATTCTAAACTACTTCTTGTCCAGAGATGAATCATGGGTACAGTTTTTTATAAGAAGATGATTGCTTTTATATATCATATATACAATATATAATACATATTATCACTTTCTGCATATTATGTTGACTTTTGCTGTATACTATTTCCAGTCGAGAGGGGAACTGCATAGATAGTTACACACTCCATAATCTTAACCCGGTCCATAATCCATAAAACTTTTATGTGATGAAATGTCGTATGATGAAATGTCGCGTGATGAAATGTCGCGTGATGAAATGTCGTGTGATGAAATGTCATGAAACCCAAATTAGAACTAAATATACAGAGGCGTGCAAAGTTTTCGCCAACAACTAAGAACTATATTATTTTGTTTTTATTTATAAAAAATATGATAAAAATATAAACATATAAGTATTAATTTTTATATTAGTAAAAATTTTAAAGTTAATTCTTTTCATATTTATAGAAAAATTCATTTATATAGTTTACTTATAAAAAATGTCAGGCAAATGTTTTTCGCCAGAGAATCCATCTGGTATTTCTCAAAAATTGATTTTAAAAAATGTACACAAAATATTAAGAACATCCTAATAAGTTCCAGTTTGTCTGCAAGACAAGTACTCTATGAAAATAATTAATCATCAAGTATTTCAATAAAAGGTATTCTCACAAAAAAATTTGAAAAGTTGTATTTCAGCTAAAAAAAAAAAGTTTATTGTGGACTAAAGAAAAAGTAATTTAGAGTATGTCTGTTGTGCTAAAATCTATTTTCAGCGATGAAACAGAATTGAATTTTTTTTTTTGTAAAAGCAAATTTAAACGTCAAGGAAGGAGGTATAATGAACGTTACTTCGAAAACTGATGAACTGATTTTTTTCAAAGGATATATTTCTCAGTATAACTTTTACACGGCATTGTATATAAACACATATGTACAATCAGATGCTAAAAGGAATATTCATTGAAATGCCTTAAAATTTTAAGACAATGTTGTATGAGGACCATATTCTAAACTTTTTGAAATTACTATAAACAGAAGTTAACCAAATTTGGGAATTAAAAATCTTACAATTAAATATAAGTATCTTGGCCTTGCTCAAAGCCATATGTAATACCTCCCTCGCTTTGCCAAGCTCCTAATATATATACCATTTTATTGTCTCCCGTGATCTTGCCAGATCACTACCGGTTATGGACCACAGTCGACATATGACGACTTTACAAAAATGTGAATCGTCTGCGTTTATCAATGCTTTTTATTACAAATCTTCTGCTTTATTCTAGATATCGTCTGATTATTCTGGTCATTAACTGGCGATTTTTTTTTATGTGTATTTTTTTCTTGAAGTGAAGTTTTAATATATTCGCAATCAATATACTTATTAGATTAGTATAATATTTGCATTTTGGTTACTTGCGCAGAAATTGTGAATTTGTTATAATTTGGAAGTGAAATATTTTTCACACAATTTAAAATCCATTTGCAAAATGTCCAATAAATATAACTTTTACATTTATCCTATAAATTGCTCTTAATCGCAAATACAAAAATAGATGTTTCAGTCATCGCGCTAAAAAATGGCGTGATATCAGAAACGATTGATTCATTTAACCGTATAGTCGGCCAGAGTCGACTATAGTTGGCTTTACAAAAATAAAATTGTCTGCGTTTATCAATGCTTTTTAATACAAATCTTCTGCTTTACATTATATATCGTCTGATTATTCTGGTCGTTAACGGTTTAAGAAGTGATGAATCGCTTTTTTAGAGAAAAATATATGAAACATTTTTTGTAAAAATTTGATTTTTCTATCCTGAATTTTAGGAAGATATATGCAATCCAAGGCAACAATTTGTTTCCCAGTGGATTTCATATATTTAACGGGACTTTAGGATTGCAGAAGTGCAATTTATATTCACTGAAAAGATACAACAACATTTTGGAAGCTTATAATGCTGACTTAGCCATTTTTACACAAATACCATAGTGCTTTCTGAAAGGACTTTCACATTCACTTCTTAGACCATTAACAACACTTTTCTTGCAGATATGATGCTTCATTTATTTAAACGTTTGACACAAATGCCATGTTACTCTACTAATGTTTATATCGTTTAACAATTCTCTTTAATTTTAAGCAATTTGTATGTAAAAAAGGGAATAGAAAAAAAAGACAAAAGTAGCACACAATTATAGCAAACTTTAGAAAACTCTAAATGATTCTGAAGAAACAAAGGAAGGCAGACTTCATCAAGATGTCGCATAGCATAGATAGAAAGGAGACGGAAGCTGAAGGATGTCCATTTCAGAAGTAACATTCTTAGGGAATTCGGAGAACAAGTGGACAAAATATGAATAAAACAACATAAATATTCACCAATGAAAAGCTAGTGATAGCTGAACAATTTGATTAAAGAAAGAAATTTTTATTTACACAACGCTATATATAAATTGACAAAAATAATAATTATGCAATATTCTATCAATAATAATAATAGATTGAAATAACAAAATACTTATTCCGATTTTTTTAACAGACTTATTTTTCTCTTAATATTTTGTTCAATTCTTCTTCGGGTCTTTTTGGTGATGGTTCGCAAATAAATAAACCTCTTCTTCTTCTTCTTCTTCTTCTTCTTTTTCTTTTTCTTATATCTGAAAGAATTAGAATTAGAAAGTGCAAATCTAGTAAAAATTCGCTTTTTTGAACGGAAAAAAATAATGTTTATGGAGAAAAAGAAATGTCTAATTTTAAATATATATATAAATTCCATTAAAGTGAACATTTTTAAAAGAATAAACTAAAAAATTGAAGACCATGTGTATTTACTTTACTCTACCTAATTACGTATACAAATGATAGGTTTTTTTATTCAGTTTACTTTTATATGTGAAAAAATTTGGGCGTTTTTCATTTTTTCGCTCATGTAGACATATTCATCACTCTTACTGAATAAGAGAGAATGTGGCATTAGGAGACATTCCACAATGACCACAGAATCGAGTTAATGAAAAGATAAGTGAAAAACGAAGAGTGAAGAACAAAAAATCTCAAATTGAAGCTCAATGAGGCATCAACGTTGCACATAGCCAGCAATCCAGTAAATCCCATGAAAAAGAAAAAGAATGGACTTTGAGGAGCACAATTTTGCAGACTAATCCGCTCTGTTCCATATACCAAAATATCTGCAACATCATAAGAAGAAAAGTGTTATAAGTAATATAATTTTTATGCCTAACTAGAAAAGACAAGGGAACAAGAAAAGGGGAAAAGCATTTGGAAATTATTATATGTTATACACCAAGAATGACGTGACTAATCGAAATTTAGAGATAAGTGAGTTATTTATTGCTATGCTTTGAAATCAATATGATTCTGTATTTTATCCACAAAATTATCGATGCCAAACCAGGTTTACTTACGAAAATAGTTTATTTCAAAGGGGAATGAATAAGATTCCTGCTGAAAAAAAGGCAAAAGAAGTTAAATCAATTACATAAGTAGGATACCATGGAATGATAGCGTCAATTAATCTATAATTGAATTCAACGAGCATTGATTTGTGAAACTTTAACCAATTTTTCGGTATATCGCGTCATGTTATACCGGCTAAGACCTTTTACGTTGCAAATCGAGGATTCAGTTTGAATTCTTAGCATTGGAAGGAAAGAAATGAGAAAGAATTTGCTATAAAATATTTAAATCATGAAGATCCAATTAATGCAAAAAATAATTCAGGATGTTGGAATTTAAATTCTCCTGAAATACATGAAACTTCAATACCAAATGACAGCAAGATGACTTTCAAGATGTTAAAAGAATCAATTTGATTCAAATAGTATGAAAAAATAATTTGTTTGAAGATAATAATGAGAAATGAGATTTCAAGTTAAGCAGAAATTCCAAAATTATTTGATTATTATTTCTGAAATTTAAAGCGTTCCAAAATATATTTCGCCTTAAAATTTTCAAATTTCATAAACCCTCGTTACTCAAAATTTTGGATTATATGTAAACGTGGAAAACAAGATTTGTTCTTGGTAGGTCATATTAAAATTTGAACAGGCATAGCGTTATAGTTTATGCAGAAATTATTTTTTTTTCAAAAATCTCCCCAATTTTTATCTATATAATTAATTTTACAAACATTTAAACTATAGTTATTCTGAAAAACTCTGTGATTGATTTCTGGATTTATTTTTTTCATATACACATTACACATATACATTTATTTTAACATTTTTTATATACCATATGTATTTATGTATACATTTTCCCATTTTTCTTTCATTTATCGATTGCTATGCCACAGTTAACGGCCTTTCCATAACTTTATCTTCTCCCATGCTTCTTCCGATCTATTTTCTTTGTTTGTTTTGAAATTTAATAATAAGAAGCGTTTTCTTCATATTCCTCTTCTTACTCTGGAGAACACTAAAGAAAACATCCAGCTTCTAATTTTATCAACAAGAAAGTAGGTGATTGTGGCGTAACATATAATTTCAGTCTGTTTAATTAGTAATATAGTACTTATTTTTGACTGATAAAGTGTCTAATTCTATAGGTCGCACTTTGCTACATCACAATCACAATTTAGGAAATAAGAGCTCCCTGATCTAAAGTAAATGAACAGCATGGAATCCAAGTAAGAAGTATATATATTCAACATATATAAGTGTGTCTTGCAGAAACATTTGTCTTCAAATCCTCAGGTTTCGTTTAGAAACCCTTTTCTAAATGAATGTCGCACTTGCTTCTAGGAATCGTTGTGTGTGAGAGCAACTTCTTGTCCAACTGAAAGCGTATGTAGTTTGCCTGCAATCTTTAAATAATGATTGTTGAATGTGTCGAAAGGCTGGCTTTTATCATTACAAGCATTATTTTATCAAATAAGTTAAGGAGTTATATAAAATTATTTATCTTTAATTTCTTCATTTTATGTTTTGAGGAACATTACTTATACAAAAATGAGTCCATAATATACAAAAATCTTCCCTATTTTGACAAGTTGTTTTCATTGGATAAAATGAGCAACCTTATCTGCCTGAGTCTGCTATTTCCTTTCAAACGAATATATATATAATTGCAGCTTCCAGAGATGAGGAAAAAAGATATGTCTTATTTCCAACATTCAAGAAAACTTACACAACGTTTATGTTTCCTACAATTTAAAACGAATTCTGACCTGCGTTAATCTTAAAAGGTTTTCTTGCATTGAAAACAATTTTGAAAATTATTCTTCTTTTCTTTCCGCAGTAAAGAGCTCTATTTTTTTGTAAGTGCTAAGCGTATCGGTATCCGGTCATTTCATCGTGGTAACTTCATCGTGAAAATCTCATCGTGATGGAATACATCGTTTTTATTTTCATCGTATAATGATTATATCGCGAGATTTATGGTTTTGCATTGTGAATGGTTTTGAAAATCGTGACCTAAATGATTTACCTTGGAGGTATTGCTCTTAGAGGTATCTCTACAAGTTCCGTGCGATTGCATAATTCATCTAACTCAACTCTGATGCTTTTTGATTTGAATGTAAATTTTCCTGCATTTTTAGGCCAAGAGATAACTGTGAAACCATTGTCCTTTTTTCCAATAAATTTTTTTTTCAAAATTTTTTATTGATTTTCTGAATAACATTATTATCAAGACTGGTAATATCTAGTCAGTTTGAGCAAATAACGATGTGCTTTTGATTTTATTGGAAAAAAACTATTGGTTCTTGGGTGTTTCTATGAGTTCGATTTTTGTGAAAAATTAACTAATCATCACTTCGCTTTGAATTTTAAAAGTTTCATCCAAATGTGTACACTACATAACATAAAAAGTTTAAATAAATGCTTCTAAATCCAGACTCGTGATAATCAAAAGTTCGTAAGTTTATTTTTGTAAATAAAAAAGGAAAAAAGTGTCCATTATAAATCTAGGCCTTAGATAAAATTGAAAATAATATTTTGTCGATTTACAGAATTACACATTTACACATAAATATAGGTAAGTTCGTTTTTTGAAAGAATTTTTCGACATTTTCAACAGAACTTAATATTTTCTATTTTAATTATGAACCTATTTCAGTAGAATCATTTATATGATATATATTAACCCCTCTCCACTGGCGCTTCTAGATTTTCAAAAGTGAGTGGGCCAAACAAGGGCCAAGTTTTTAAAAAGTTGTAAAGAAATAGGTTTAAAACTAAAAAATTTAAAACCTATCAATTTTTTTCATGAAAATTACTTATCGATATTTAGAATTCTGAAACTTTAGTTATTTATAATCAATTTGAGTGGTGCTCTCACCATCCGATGCCAGCAGAGACCTCACATTAAGAGTGCTCTTGGACAAAGATTCACCCGTCCAGATAAGAGAGATATTTCTTCTCCTGGATGCAAAAGCCACTCAAAAAAATTAAATTATAAAAAGTTTAGAGTAAATTTTAAATGCAGTAAAATAGGTATTTGATGTGGAGAGGCCAACATGGGGTCCAGCGAAAATTAATTTACTAGTCTGCAAAATTAAGTTGAGAATTGCATAGCATATGTAATTTTATATTTGTCCAATATTAGCCTAATATTAAATGGGCCCACCATATGCGGACTATAATATCTTTGTTCCTATTTTCCTCCTTAGGGCTAAACCAGGGATCAATAAGAAAGTTGTGCATTAACCCTAACGTATTATAGTATAAATATGTTATCGTTTTATATCTAACTTGCGTATTATAGCATAAATACTATACCAAAATGGCCGAAACTAAGTTCTCTAAATTCTGTATAAAATAATCCTAATACTATTCCTAACTATAAACCTAAACTCAATCATTTTTGAGCCAGTCCTTATGGTTTTAGGTCATTTTGATTTTAAGAGTTTCCACCAGCACCAAAGATAAATGTTTGTATACTGAAAATTTGTTACAACATATGAATTCAATTTGCGAATAAGCAATTTATTTTTATGAATTGATTTGTTGTTCGGAAAGGTTTAAGACCTTATAGGAGTTAAGTTTGAAAAATTTTTGCCATTTTTTGGAGTTCATCCGCCCATATGTTAAGAAGCTTAATCTGTGTAGATTTTTTTTTTGATAATTCTATATTACAATTTTTTTATGGATTAATATATATAGTACTTAAATACTTGATTCTCCACTTGATGTTATGGATAATGAAATAGCCAATATATTTAATATTGCTAAGCAGGGTGAACTGAAAGCACTCTTGTCTAGAGAAACATCTAAAGCTAATATATCCAAAGCCTTCTTATATTTATTAAAAACATATGATGATAACTCCACAAAAAATCAAGAAATAAGTTCGAAGTTGGACGAACTTAATGAAAAGTTTGATAATAAATTTGAAGTACTCAATGATAATTTGTCTAAATTAAGTCAAAGTCTTGAAACACCAACAAAAAAAAGTGCTATATTCAGATGTTGTTAAGAGTTGTTGTTTGTTTGTCGAGTCCAATGATGCTGATTTAAAAGAAGACATCCAGAAGACGAAGTCTTGTCTTACTACTTTACCTGTTAATTTTATTAAAGAAAAAAAGAACTCCATAAAAATCAGATTTCCTGGTAAATCTATTTTACAAAAAGCTCAAAAATTGATGTCTGAAGTAAACATTTCTTCCAAAAAAGTCGAACCCTTACTTCCTATAGGCTACATTTGCATTTTAATGAAAATGTTTCTAAAGATGACATCGTTAATGACATTTTAACCAGAAACCCTTACATAAAAAAGTTAGTAGATAATGGCAAAGTTTTTAATATTTTTTGTTTAAAATTCGAAATTTGATGGAAAAAAGATGGTAACCTTCAAGTTATCACCAGAAATTTACAATTACATCAAGAGTAATGATTTTTATATTTTTTTCGAGTATAGTAGAGTCAAATGTTACCCGTATTTTTCTGTCAAGTTTTGTACTAAATGCTGTATCTACGGACACGCTAAAAAGTTATGTAAAAATAGTGAATATGTAAGTTTTGTGCTGAAAAACATGATTTAAATGAGTGTGCTGTTATGAACCTCCCCAACGTACATATTTGTTACAATTGTAAAATGAAAAAACTTAGCAATCAGAACCATATAGCTGGCTCCTATCAATGCCCCTTTTACATAAAACAACTAGAATTTGTTAAAAATTTAACAGTCTATTCATGAATTTTTTTGACAGTGATTCAATCAGTATGTTAAACTCTCATAAATCTACTCACCAATCATATAATGATTTTTTTCGAAAGATATTTTCAGCTCCATTTTTTTCCACGAAAACTTTCATAATCCACCTTCCTCTTCAACATGTGATCTTTCTCGATCTTTGAGCCTTTACAATTTAAATATTCTTAGTCTTAACATTCAATCCCTCAGACTTCACTAAAAAATAAATAGAAAATTGGCTGAATCATATCCCTTCAAATTTTGTGACTTTTCCTAAAATCGCTAGCTACATCTTTTGAAAGCATTTTCATGGTTGTTGAATGACCCTTTCATGTCCAAAACTGTCAATCAAAATCAAAAATTAAAATTTTTCAGCAAAATTTTGTACATTATCTGTACTTAACCTTATAACTTAGGATCTATAATATATAATACCCTGAAAATTTAAAATTATATACAGTTTGGAACGCATAACACTTAATATATTTAATTTTTTCAATAATCATGGCTACTTTTTAGAAAATATCAATCAAAAATTCAGTGAATATCACCACTGAATTCAGCATATTTGAAAATGGGTATACATGTGTAAAAAACTTTATATAATTATTTAGATAAAAAGTTTCTATTTGAGATGGGCTGTTACATTTAGATCATTTTTTTGACAGGTTTGATTAATTTTCATAAAAAATAAATATCACAACTGAATTTAGCATATTTGAAAATGGGTATACATGTGTAAAAAACTTTATATACTTATTTAGATAAAAAGTTTCTATTTGAGATGGGCTGTTACATTTAGATCAATTTTTTGACAAGTTTGATTGATTTTCATAAAAAATGAATATCACAACTGAATATAGAATATTTGAAAATGGGTATACATGTGTAAAAAACTTTATATACTTATTTAGATAAAAAGTTACTTTTTGAGATGAGCTGTCACATTTAAATCAATTTTTTGACAGGTTTGATTGATTTTTATAAAAAATGAATATCACCACTTAATTCAGCATATTTGAAAATGGGTATACATGTGTAAAATCTTTATATAATTATTTAGATAAAAAGTTCCTTTTTGAGATGAGCTGGCACATTTAGATCAATTTTTTTGACAGGTTTGCTTGATTTTCATAAAAAATGAATATCACCACTGAATTAAGTATAGTTGAAATATATATGTAACATTAAAAATATTTATAAAAACTTATTAATATCTGAGAAAAATAGGGGGGGGGGGGCACTTTACGCCCCCCCCCCCCAGCACTTGAGCGGACAAATTTTGCCCAGCACTAATAGGGTTAATCATTCCCCTCTACATGTAGTTTGTCTCCAAGAAACTTGGCTAAATGATGCATGTTCGAGTTTCTTTGAAATACGAGGTTATGATTTCATTTTTGTGCTTCCTAGGATTAGCTCACATGCTGGCCTTGCTTTTTATGTTCACAAGTCAATAACTTATACAATCCGAGTAACTGTTTTGAGATATTTACAATTTCTCTTATTTTATCTAATTCTAAACTACTGTCTCTTAATAATATTTATAGGAAACCATCTTTATCTAATCAAGATATTGAGTCATTTTTTTCTGAGTTTGAAAAACTTTTATCTGGTTACAAACTTTGTAGCAAAACTGCAATTTATTTAGGACATTTTAATTTTGATCTTTTCAAACATGATAAATGTAAAAATGTCAAAACCTTTCTCAATATTTTTTCTTTAAATGCCCTATCACCTTTAATTTCGAAATTAACTCGACCTATTAGTAGTTCGCTTATAGATAATATATTTTTTTCTGATTGCTTAATAAGGAAAAAAGCTTTTAACTTGTTATATGATATTTCAGATCATATCCCAATTTTAGTAACCTTAGATGTCTACCCATTGATGAAAAACTTTTTTTTCAAATCTAAGTTTAATGCTGCATCATATGTTAGGGATGTAAGTTCATTTAATTGGCACAATTTACTTGACAATTACATTAATTTCCCAAATCTTTGCGTCCATAAACTAAACTCTAAGCTTGTTGACTTATTAACAATAACACACGTTATATTAAGTTTAAAAGAAATTCTAACTTTTATTATAATAACCCAATTAAATCATGGTACAAGAAGAAAATTTTGGATTTAATTAAAGAAAGAAATAATGTTTATAGGAGGTTAAAGAACTCATATTCTGATACATTCAATCCTACTTTAATTCTAATAATCTATTTTATCCTCTTCAGTTCGGTTTTCGTAAGAATTACAACACCCAGTCCCTACTTACACTTTATATAGATAACATTTTGAATACTCTTGAGTCCAATGAAGGAATGCTTTCACTGTTCTTAGATTTTAGTAAAGCTTTTGATAATCTTTCACACCAAATTTTATTTCATAAACTGTCTCTCTATGGAGTGCAAAGAAATTACTTGCTTCTAATCAAATCTTATTTGCTTAATCGTCAGCAGTATGTAACTTTGAATAAATTAAAGTCTAACGTTTCAACTATTAATATGGGGGTTCCTCAGGGTTCTATCCTGGGCCCTCTATTATTCCTGATTTTTATAAATGATATACATGTATCTAATTGCTGGCTGAAGTTTTATTGTTTTGCTGATGATGTGACAATAAACATCCCGTTTTCTATGGCAAATCCACCCAAAAGTATGGACTTTTTCAACGATTATCTTTGGCCATTCTTTGAATGGTGTACTCAAAATTGCATGCATATAAATGTATCTAAGTCTAAAGCCATGCTCTTTGCAACTACGAATAGAAAAATTCCAACTGAGAATTTCAAGTTCGAAGTTGTTGAATATTATAAATTACTTGGTGTCATCATCACTGCAAATTGAACTGGAAACAATATATCTCTTATGTCAATTCTATTCTGTGTAGTAATTTAGGCATTCTAAAACACAATAAGTTTTTGTTCCCGACCAAAATTAAATTAATATTGTACAACTCCTTTTTTTTCCTTATCTTAATTACTGCATAGTTCTATAGGGTCATCAAAACCTTGAGCTATTAATAAAAACACAAAAACGAATTATATGCTATATAACTGGAAGTCATTACTTATCCCATACTAAACCCTTTATTTTTTAGAGAGAACTTACTAAAGGTTAATGACTTGTATGGGTATAATCTATCGATGGTTACCTATAAACTTTTAAATGGATTTCTACATAACATATTTAATGAGTTTATTGTATTTAACTACATGAATCATGAATATAATCAACGAAATACCAATTTATCACTTCCATCTTATTGTAAAAAATTATCTAAACAATCTATAAAATATAATTGCATAATATCTCTATTTTATTCCAGCTAATATGATTATTTTTACCTCATATTTATCTTATCAATATTCTATATGATGTATTTCTATTTTATTGATGTAATATGGGTTTTATTCATATCAGCGCCTTGCATGGCCTTTTGAATTTTTCCCAAATATAAATATGCAATGTTTTTCTTTTTAAATTCTTTATTTAATTCTTTTTTTTTTATATGTTTAATGGTGTATTCCAATTTTATTTTATCAATTAATTTCTTCTTGTTTTTAATAATAAACGTTGGTATCGTGTTAATGAACTTAGAGCTAACAGTTGGAAATAAATTAGCAAATTACCTTGTAGGAATTCCCTAATGCAAACATAGTAAATTTAAACTCTTTTACAACGACTTACATTTTACGAAAAATTGTGTATAATTCAATTTGATTGCGTCTCCCACGGTAAGTTAAGCTGTGAAAAATTTTTGTGAACAAAATGTTAATTTCTGAATCATCTACTCAAGTGAGGCATTTTTATTTAAATTCATAAAAAGATTGATTAATAGAGATGATAAATTTAATGCTAATACTCCACATAAGCATGGGCTTCGCTGATATCTTAAAAGTAGGGGGACCATCAAATTTTTTTTAAACTTACAAAATTAGATTTAAGAAAAATTAAACGACACATTCGTAATAACTAATACTTTTCAAATGTTTTTAAATATAAATATTTAAAAAAAATATACTTTTTTCCATATCTAAATCAATCAAAAATATTTATTTTGAAAAAATTTTAAATAAAAAATTAGAATTTTCCAAATAAATTTTCTCTTACATGTTTATAGCAAAGATGATTTGATATTTGTTTTGAAAGATGTGAATATATATGAATATACTCTTAAATATTCACTGTTGTCTAATTCAGACATTTCACAGATAATTGAATATATATATTCACATCTTTCAAAACAAATATTAAATCGTCTTCACTATAAACATCTGTTTCTTGTGAAAAACACATTAGACATTTTTATAGGTATGACATATTCACATGACATGTTTTATAATGTGTATGCATACAAGATCTAAAATATAGCTCCTTTATATATATGCTGTGTCAATTTCTATTTATATATATAAAAAACTGGGAAAAATATCGCATGTTTCTTTGAAAAAGTGGAGGGGACTTTTCCTTTTTTTTCAAAAGTAGGGGGGGGGGTTATCTCCTAGTCCCCCCCCCTCCCTAAAATGAGGTCCCTGCACATAAGTATGTATTAATTTTGGTTCTAGGAAAGCTATTTTCAATTTTAATGTCTAATAAGATATTGGTTTCAATAAAACAACAACGAAATTCTTAAAGTAAATGCTAGATCCTACGCATCATTTAGCTGTTTATACATTTTACATATATATTATACTATTCTTAAAAACCATTATTTAAAAACTAAAAAATTTTCTCCACCCCTCCCCCCCCCCTCAAATTGTCCTTAGGCATCTGATAGATGTTAGAATTAGTTATAAAGAAGCCCTTCAAAAAAGTCTTAAAACTTTAACAAATTCTCAAGTATTTACATTTAATAAATAAAATTTAGTTTATATAGTAAAATACTTTATTGAAAAAATATTTACATATTCATTCACGTTTACAAAATTTTTTATAAAAATTTAAGTTTTTACTTTTTTCTATTAATGCAAACTTTACAATTATATAAAGAAGATGTCTGCTATTAAAATTTACTAACGTAAATTCCCATATTTGTTAAATGTTTTTATTTAATAAGAAAATAATTTAAAATGTGGTCAGGTTTAAAGAGAACTTTTTTATAGCAAACAAAATAGCATTATGCTTATTCCCATTTTTATGACAAAATTATGTGTAAAACGCCTTTATCCCTTTCAGGCACAGAAAAAGTTACGCAGTGAAAATGATGTGAAACCTTTTTAAAAAATGTTCCTGTAATATAACTAAGACAAAACTGAAGCATTTTTGAAATTAAATGTCATTGACCCAGGAAATTGATATGGGACACCAGTGTCCCACTGTGCATATAAGGAAAAAAATTTTAAATTTTCAAAAAATATTTCATTTATTAGAAAATGGATTAAAAGTTTTAATGGTTGATACTTTTAAACTTTTTTTAGTAATGTTGCACTATGCGTGCATCGATAAACGTCTTTCCTATGCAATTGGCTCTTTATCGATGCACGGTACTATCTTCATTTCATAGGAAAGACGTTTATCGATGCACGGATAGTGCAACATTACGCTTTTTTTATCTAGGAGATATTTTTTACCAAGTTATCTTGTTAAATAGCCCTACAAATTTTTTAGTCTTAGTATCAAATGAAATTTGGGAAATGTGTTTTACTTTTCTTCTAATAAAAAATACTTTATTGAAAAAACTTGTTTTTAGTTTATAAAATCATAATTCTAAATGAAAGTTCAAAAAACAGATTCTATCTTTTTGTACACAGAGAAACTTTTCACAGGCTCCACAAAAAATGAATGTTCTGCTTTCTCTTTTATTTTTACAACAAAATTAACATCTTTGTCTTCTCTCACTGAAATTAGGAATATGAAGGAAATCTTTTTCTTTTGAGGTGGAAGAAGACGGATACTTTCGGGATGTAAAGTTGTTTATCAATCGCGTAGCAATAACCTGCTTAAATTCTATAAACGATTGACTATATTCACTATTTAACTATTTGAAAACCAAATAAGAATTTATGAGAGATGCTTCAAACAAATCAAAAAAAATTCTTAGGTAATACTTATGTGTTGATCTATGATCATAATTGTAATAGCTTTTGTATTGATTGGACAAGTCTACTCCTCCCATATAACTATTGTAATTTGAGATCATAGTAGGTATTGTTTGAATAAAGCAATCTCCTTCTCCACGCTTTCTTTTTTTCTGAGCTTCATACCTGTTGGCTTCATAAAGTTTGATAGCACTGTGATTCCACGAGTGTCGAACCATTTTACAAACATTGATTTTACGATCAGCTGTTTGATGACAGTCAGCTTCACCTTTTTTCATTTTTCAAATCGCTTGGGAGTAGTTTTCTATTTTCACGTATAATGCCAGTCGCCATAATACCTTTATCATGCAACATTTTCATAAGATTGACAGTAGTAAAAAAACTGTCGAAATACAGATGACAATCTGTGTGCAAAACTTTCTGTGATAACCGCATTACATTTTCGCCTAAAGAATGCTCGATGTCTTTTTCTCTACCAACGTAGGGTTCTATTTGATAAACGAAACCTGTAATACCAGCTCTGACCGAACATTTGAAACCCCACTTAATAGGTTTTGCTTTATCATACTGTTTCATACTACATTTGCTTTTAAATTTTATCATTCTTTCAATTGACTGATTTTTTTCTGGATAAAATATCTTTCCAAAAGCAGCATTATAATGTTTGAAAATCGACCTCACTTCATAAGCCCTATCACCATCCATTTGATCATTGTTTATTGAAATGAAAATAACGTTTGATTTCAGTAAATTTACTATGTCATGATATTTGAAATATAGCTTACATTTAAACTTTTGTTCTTAGACTAATAGTTTCTTATGGTCGGAAGCCTATGAAAACCAAACACAAGATGCATCCCAATAAAAGCAGAAATTTCATGCTCATTGGTTGAAAAAACATGACCTTTCTGCTCAGCATATCTTTGAATTTCTACTAAATTTATCTTTTACTAATATATCAAAATTTGTTACTTTTTTGAACACAAAAAATTCGTCATGAGAAGAATCTAACAGTTGTGAAAATGAATCCAAATATTTATTCAATAGGATTTTCTACAGATGGAGCACACTCATTTCGAATTATTGCAGTTCATTCAATTTCAGGATTTTTCTCTTCTTCTTCATCTTGGAGAAAGGCTTCATTATTGGAAATTCTTACTGAGCTACATCCTGCTTCATCACCAGATATCAGAGCTTGAAGTTCATCATTGTCCAACTTTAAAAATTCATCTTCTGAGTTTTCAGCGTAGATAATTTCAGTTATATCTTTTTTACTTATTGTCAATTCTCTTCCATTATGGTATATTTTACTTTTCAGAGACATAAGAAGGATAAAAAGTAAAACTTGGTGATGAAGTTAAAAATTATGAACACTTCAGTTTTATCTACTCCTTTTTTTAGAGTTGCGAAAATTTGTCTACTATAAATGATAGATTCTCTTCTGCATTAACATCTGGGATGTGTGTTGCTAACAAGTCGTGCAGGTTCCACGGGATTCAATACAGAGACACAAAATATAGAAAACACATATATCAGCACATTTGACAGCTAAAATTTTTTAAACTGCTGATATCTACTCTCACACAGGCAAGAGAAAAAAAGATTAGGATAGCTGTCAAATTTTAAAATATGTATCTATTATTTTTTGTGTCTTTGGATGTAATCTCTATTCACATCTTATAAAAATTTGTATTTATGTATCTTATTATATGGACATTTATAATTGTTCCACAAAGGCATAATGGGACACTGAAGTCCCAAACAAAAAAGTAATTAAAAAAGAATTTTCAGGTAAAATTGCTGATTCTATAAAGAATACATTTGAAAAAACTTGTTTTAAAAAATTTTCATTAAAATACCGAATACTTAGCGTGTTGTATAAATTTAATGGTATCACTTAATAGTTCATATTTTTTTCCACTTTATAAACAATTTTGAGAGAAAAATTTGAAAAAAATTTCAAAATTTTGATATAATTAAATTGAAATAAAGGTTATATTACTAAAAAGTTGAGTTAACGTGCAAGTAACTTGCTCATTTTTTTTTATTTAATTTTTTTGTTTGGGACACCAGTGTCCCATTATGCCTGAAAGGGTTATGTGTACATTTAAACATCCTCCTCTAATAAATTTGAATTCTCTCAATTCGATATTTTTATTTTTTAAGATTTTGATTGTGAGTAGATTTTTGATACTATTTTCTTATTTTGAAGCGAAATTTTTAAATGAATATTTAAAATCTAATTTTTTTTATATATTTATGTTTCATTTGATATAATAGTCAATCCGAATTAGAGCCATAGTTGATGAGAGACATTAATATAGACAGGAGTTTAGACAAAGGTCCACAATTTTTCACTAATGTTTTCAATCCTAATAGATCAGGAGCGCACATCCTTGAAATTATTCGGAGGGGCGGGGGGGGGCTTTCAAGCGTCTTCCAAAAAGGACAATTTCTGGATTCCTACTCCGCTCATTTATTCTATTTCATTCTTAATAAAGCTTAATGTAAACTTTAACCACCGCCCTATTTAGCTTAACGTCAACAATGAATGAAGACTTATAAATACCAACTTGTATAACCAAACTTTCTCCCTTGAGATAGATGAGCATCATCTCCCAATTTTGTGTAGAAAAGGGGTAAAGATACTGAAGGATATTGAAAATTTTATTGGATGAAAAAAATCATTCATTATTTTTAAGTTGTTCCATTTCTTCTTCCTAAAAAAATCAGAATGTTTTATTGAGAAAAATAAATTAAAAAAACACATCCAAATTACATAACTTTTCTGAGATAATTTCTATCAAAAATATAAAACAGAACTAAAGTTACAAAACTGTGTATTAGAATTTTTTCATTCTTTTTAGTGTAATAAGTGTAAGTTAGTTAGACTCAAAAAAATGTATAAAATAAAGATAACGTTGTGCAAACAAAAATCAAACAATAAATTAAGATTGCATTACTTCATTTTTCTCAGCATCATTCAAATTAAATTCAGTTAAATTGGTGCAAGCTACAAAAAGTAAATTAACTTTTAATATTTTGAAATGATTTGCCCTTTATAATAACTTTTAAGGAGAAAAAAGCCTATCAGAAAAAGTTATAGATCTTTAACAAAAACTAACAATTTTTACAGCATAACTTAAGTTTTTTGAAAACTAATTTGACGTATTACAGCATACTCTATGGGTGGCATGGCAGGTTGGTTGAGATGATGGACTCCGCACGGGAGCCTCTGGATTCTATTCCTCATCGATACGAATTCGTTCATAGTTTGACATAAGCGGTACATCAGTGCCTGGTCAATGAAAACACATCCAGGGTACCTTTACCTTACCTTTTACTCAAAATTGAAAATTTGCTACATAATTAACATAAGAGAGAAAGGAGATAAAATAAACTAATAAAGAAATTTTCACTATTTTAAAATGAAACTGTCTGTTCTCAAAATAATTTCAAAATAATAGGAGGCATAAAAAATGAGATAGTTTATTTGATATTTTCAAATTTTTATAAGCAGCAAAAGCCAACGTTGAAGTAACTAACCCTTATCGGGTGATTTGGTAACGCTTGTATTTTTTACATTTTGTAAGGAATCATAGAATACAAAAAACGGTAGTTTAATCACTTTTCATAAAATTATTTAAATCTAAGAACAGAAAATAAAAAACAATTTAAACTAACATAAATCATAAAAATCATAGTATACAAGAACAAAAAAATCATTGCGTTTTTTGACTATTTCTTTCTACAAATAAAATTCTGACAGCTGTCATAAATAGATCAAGTACATTTTTAACAACTGAAACATTTTGTTTCGATATTCTATTTTTATTATAATAATCAACAAATTTTCGTAAAAAAATGATTTAATTAATTATGTACAGTGTTACTAACAAAATTTAACAATCGAACATTATAAAAAAAATAGGGTAGTTTTGCTTTTAAACGGAATAGCTAGTCAAAATATTCATTCCCAAATACCTATTGTAGAAAAAAATTTCTTGACTCGAAAAAATTAGTTTTAAAATGTTACGAACGTACTGATAAAGATTAAAAGTGACCTTTGTTGAAAAAAATTTTTAACGCGAGTCTGATAATATTCATTGATAAAAAATTGTAACGATTGAAAACTTTATTTTTCTCTCATTTAAAAACATAAACAAATTTTCATTTTTGCAAAATGTTTGGCGTATTAAGTAATGTTAAAAGTAAAAATTCGAAAATACAATATGAAAACTTCAAATTGTGAGAGCCAATGGTGAGATTGGGAACTGACAGTGCAAGTGTAATGTCGAATAATAATGGTGTATTTATTTTAAAATAAATTTTAAAAATTATATAAAAAAAACGTCCACCCTTCCCCTTTTGAAAAATTTCGAGAATGTGCGCCCCTGACATCAATATCTATACATTTTTAAAGATAATATAAGTTTGAAACGCAATAAAAAATATATAGT
Source organism: Nectonema munidae (assembly GCA_030549495.1). NCBI lineage: Eukaryota > Metazoa > Nematomorpha > Nectonematoida > Nectonematidae > Nectonema > Nectonema munidae. The sequence continues at coordinate 178,754 of JAUIRK010000664.1, forward strand.
AGTTAATTGGATGAACACTTACATAAATAATGAAAGGGTGGTGATTCTATTGAAATTCCACAATAGTTATTTACAACGTAGTCGTCTTCAATGAACAAGATTATCACGTTTCAAGAATCCATTGTAAAAAATAATTTTTATAGAACTAAGCGAAAAAGCACAGAACGATAAGCGAAAAGATGGATTGGTAAAAAGCATGAAATAATTTGGTCTGAAAAATGAAGATGTTCAAGATAGGTGCAAATGGAGACAACGGATCAGGGCCACCTACCCTCTACTTGGGAAAAAGGTGTAGGCGAAGATGATTGACATCTGTCGATTATATTGTGTAACTAATAGGGTACTATTAGTTCAAATGAGCATCTACTCTAAATATTTTTTATAGCAACAAAAATTTAATAAAAAATTTTCAAAACTTTCCTAATTAAAATTGGAAATTTTATTTCAAAGCAAAGCAAAGCTCCGTGAAACATTTATATTAATGCTTTGAATATCAAAGTGTTAGTTTTAATAAAATTTGAGAATTCAAGTTTGAGGAAGCCTGAACAAAGGCAGGGATATTATTGCACGCTTCTTCTAATCCATTATTTGGTAAGGAAATCAAGTGAATACATACTTATACCTGCTAGGATTGAAAACAGTTAGGGAAAGCTAATAAAAGATATTGTTTTATTATCATTATTTATTAATTTAAGTGCAAAAATCAAGGCACCTCCCAACACACCAAATAAATTACTCATCCATGAAGAAGGGAAAGAAAAGAGCCAGATCGCAAGATGAAGTCGTAGATTCCAGAAGTGAAGTGAACTCTCACGCGAATATAACAAATGGAAGGGAGGATGAGAAAGTGGAAATCATTTCAAAGATAATGCCCACCTTCAAGGCAACCAGTGAGAACAGGAGGTGCTTAGTTCTCTTGCTTGAGCACGCCTTTTTGGAGTCGGTGAAAGTTGGCAAAGACTTTGAGCTGCTGAATTCCGACAAACACCGAGGCATTGCGAAGAAGTTCAATCGGGATCCCGCTTCCTTTCGACCAGACATCACGCACCAATGCCTTTTGATGCTGCTGGACAGCCCCCTGAATCGCGCTGGTCTCCTTCAAGTCTTCATTCACACAAGCAAGAATGTCTTGATTCGTGTCAATCCACACACTCGCATTCCCCGCACATTCTACAGATTTGCCGGCTTGATGGTCCAGCTTCTGCATAAGTTCAGCATTCACGCTGATCAAAGTAAATTAGAACTTTGCTTTTAAGACATTTTCTTTGTAAAGTGAACACCATCGGGGAAAAATCAAGTTCTACTGCCTGACACCTCATCCATCTATTCAAAAAAGATCTGCCTTTTTAAAACTTTTTTACGGTGAAATCTGGTTATAACAAACTAGGAATAGTGAGTGGCGGCCAATTTTAGTTCGTTGAATCAGAAAGCACATAAAATAGACAAAAATTTGTGAATACATATAATTATTCAGTGAATATAAAAGTCATAAATACAAAAATAAAATTATTACGAGTCTTTAACAAAGCCTGTGACCTTCTGCTATTTTAAAACACTGTAGGGCTTCGTCATAATATCATCTGTTAACTCCTCAATACGATTGAAATAAAGTTCTTCAAAAGCCTTGGTTAAACCACTCTTTTAAGCATGCGATACCTTACAACACTTTCGTAAACTTCCGTGGTTTGGGGGAGCTATGCTATATCAGGTTAATTTATGATGACTTTGTGGCTTGAGGGCCTAGGAAATTAGTACGCCATATCTGGAATTTCGTTATAAGTGGTTTAATGCATAATAAAGTGGAGATATTGTGATTAGGCAAGCAAATTGTTTCGTTATAAACAGATTTCACTGTATCTAACTTAAATCTAATTTTATAATTAAGTTCTTAGCTGCAAGCCTACTGGATAAAACGACATCACTACCAAAATGGCCACACTTCCTATCCAAAAAAAATTTCAATTTCAACGTATATTTTGTAAATTAATTAAGGGGCTAAAATAGCCCCCCCCCCTACTGAGGAAATGAAAATAGCCCATCACAAATAGGGTTAAGTCAATGATCATCTTAAATCTCCTCTATCAATAACATTTACTCGGTTTCGACTATTGGAATACAATTACTAATTAAAAATAAATTAATATTTTATTCACTTTTAGTATCAAACCTAATTCAACAAAATATGAAGATGGGAAAGCAGCCATAATATATCATTTTTTTCAATTTCAGAACTCTTACTCGACAAAATTAAATTTTTTACATAATAAACATTTAATTTTATTTTTAATTATAGGCTTTTGCCAAATTTGATGCACTCCAAGTTTGAAATATTCCCATACGGACCCCTCTAAAAATATTGTGGACCCGTTGAGGAACACTGCGTTAAATATGCGTTAAGTTATAGTTTGTAGATATTTACAGGGTTATAGATAGAGTAGGCAAAAAATTTTAAAAAGCGATAATTTACATTCATTGACACACGTATACCCGTCACCAAGAGGGGCCCTTATTTTTGAAAGATCGAAAGAACAGATTTTTATTTGTCGGTCTCACATCCGAGTGGATCTTCCATAACTGGACAGGTGATAGTGATCTTGATGATATCATGAGTAAAAGATAAACATGCCTGAAATCAGCGCTAAACTAAGCAGCTCAAGCATGATAAACAAAATATTCTAATGTTGACAAAATAGGATAGATTAATTTAATATTTTAATTGTAAATACAACTTATTATTTACAAAACACTCCACATATCATTTGTGTGTCCTAAATTTTCTATGGTGTTTATTTTTCAAATTTGATCTTGATGCTCCCTGAAAATATCTCGTGCCAATGTATTTAGAGCAGGTCCGGTTCGAATCGAGTACTAAACTTCGCTCATAGTTCAATATAAGTGGAGCAAGTGTGGTGTCTGAAGAAAAACTCTACGAAACCTTTACATTTAATTCCATTTTTCATTTAGACGGAGAAAAGCTTCTTCAGGTCATTAAAAATCCAATCACCAATCATATTCCCCTGACCTGCATCAAGATAGGCACATCAGTGCGAGCAAAGGAAAAGATTAGCGCAAGAGAATTGGCGCGCGAATTTGAAGCGTGTGAGACGCCATTGATGTTGGTTGTGGGGGCAATGGCGCATGGAAGCATCCAAAATGACTTCATGGAGCGAGAAGTTTGTTTGAGTGAGTATCCTTTGTCAGCAGCCCTAACCTGCTCCAAACTTATGACTGCATTCGAAGAAGCGTGGAATATTTTTTAACAGACTAAATAAAGCATATGCCTATCCTTTCTTTTGATATCCTTGTAGAAGAGTTGGAGAGAAGGCTGACTGGACGTGGACAATTAGATTTGAACAAGTTCAACATTGAGAAACTGATCCTACTCATGTTTCATCGCGAAAAAATTCTCTTGCTTTAAAGCAGTAATTGCTAAAATCAGAATTTTAAAACAAAAGCCATTTTAATTTGAAATTGCTTCAGCTAAAATAAAAATTGAAAAAAATATTATTATTTTTTTCGAAATAAAAAAAAGCAAGCTTCTCAGCGAGCAGAACAACTTTTTTGTAAGGCCCTTCTTAGCAAAGAATTTTTGTTTCGTTAACTTCATTTTTAGTTGGTCAATTCGTTTTATTTAAAAGGTAATTTAAACGAAAGTAGCTTAGTTCTTTGATTAAGGCATTCGTTTTCTAAAATTAAGCGTTATTATATAACTTAAGCAAACGACTTTTGTTTTATGGGACACTGCTGTGCCATTGAGCCTGAAAGAGTTATCCGGTGTCCCAAGAAATGAATATCGTCTACTATTGCATTCGAAAAGAAAAGAAACGTTTAGTCTTCAAAAATCTAGTTAGTCAAGTAGTTGTTAAAACCCATTTTAGTCCAATGCTCCCAAAGGAATCGCACACGAACTTCTACTTTCAATGAAAATCAATCAGGAAATGTATGACATATTTTTTTATTATCATCCACCTTTTCCTATGCATTCGAGCAAAATGTTCTTGCAGCGATTTTCATTCATCCAAAAATATATTGGAGGTTAAGTTTTTAACCTAGCCCAAAGAGGTATTTTAAATTCTTGAAGGAGCTGAAGAAATGTGTGAAATTGAAAAAAAAGAAATTTTTTGGATAATTATAATTAATAATAATGTATATGAATTTTTCATATTCAAAAAGTCATCAACAAACTTTACGAAATGGTGTAGGTAGGCTCAAATACTTTTATTCCTCCCCATAGAAAATGGAAATAGTGCTGTAAATAAAATTTTAAGGTATGAAGGAAAGATGATAGAAAGTGTGAACGTGGTGATATCAAATTCACTTCAGAAATATCAAACAAAATATTCAAATTTGGAAGATAGACACGAAACCTGATGACGGATTTTGGGCAAAAAACTCAATTTTATATTCTGCATTATACACATTTTGTATCGCTTACTTTTATTTAGCAATAGATACCACTTTTCTGATTTAACGAAGGGCATTCGTTATATTTATACCGACAGTGTGCGAAGAATAAATCACATTCCCTACTATCATGCTTGTTATTGATTCTAGCTAGCGCATAACAACTATGAGAAGAAAGAGTAACACATGTTGCATTACGCGTTTGTGAGCGCAGTGAATTCTTATCTCACATACGCTTCACCACATCTTTAGCACGCGTGTGTGGTTGGTTTATTTTATCGGGCTGGTGTACGCTTATTTTATTTGTAGTATCAATAGAAGCAAGATTTGATATGTCCACGTTACAAAAGTTATTACCTATATTAAGTAATAGGTAATCGTGTTAAGGATAAATTAGCCTTCAACGTGGGCTCCCCAAAATCATTAATATTTTGTTGGGCCTGTCCTTACGCGCCATTATTTTTAAATAACCTTTATCTCACCCGTTTACGAAATTATTTTAGGAATCCGCGAATAACCTCCACTAGCTTCCTTTTTAAGATAGCTTATTATCATCTTCATTTTATATTAATATTAATTTAGAGTGTCTGTTTTTTATGCATCTTTTAAACAACTCACCTCTTCCTTACATCTTGATAATATAGTTGGAGTCGATTCTGATTATAATCACAATCATAGAAATTCCTAGAATCGTAATCATAAACGTTTTTAAAAAAAACTCAAAATTAGAATCAAAATCAGGGAACTAGGGAACCACAAAATCAAATTCTCTAGATTATTGTAGCGCTGGAAGCTCGATGGTATATATCAGAACGACAGTTTCCTGAAAAACTAAGAACTGAGCCCCACAATACCTTCCCCATCGAGACAACACATTTAGTTGCCAATCCGCCTACAGAGTGGGAATCACGGATAGAGACCTTTTTCATTCCTAGACCCGCCTTTTATGGCCTAACAGCTATGACAAACAATTACATGCATACTTCAGCGAACAAATATGTTTTTTTACTAATCACAATTAAAATAGGATTTTGTTAATCAGAATTGGATGCGTGTAAAAAATTCAAAAAAAGAGAACCATAATATCGGTCTCAATTCTGTGATAATATTCCTATTAGCATGAAAGCATTTTGACTTATTATTTTTTAACTCATACTATTACAGAAGTTTACAATTACATATTTATTAACTATATTTATATTGACTTATTTATATTTATAATTTATTACAATATATATAAAATATATATATAAAAAAAAGTTAAAAATATAACACTTACACTTGAAGCAAATAATTTTCCAACGGAAATCATAAACAAATGTAAGCGAATTTCTGAAATTAAATCTCAATCCAAAAACACAAATTTTCCTGAAGCTCAATTTTTAAATGATTTTTTCAATAAATGCATTTATAAAAAAACTCTCAAGTTATCTATACCATATATTCAACCTTTTTACAAAAATCTTCAACATTTATTAAAAAGTTACAATATTCAAACGATACCTAAGCCCATGAGATCCCTTAAATCTTTTTTTCCTAATAATCGAAATAAAAAATTCCAGAAAAAAACATAAAAAATTGCATTTATCAACTTAATTGTTTAGATTGTAAAGCTGTATACATAGGACAAACTAGTCAAAAATTATCTCAACGCATTGGACAACATAAAAGTACATTTAAATCTTATACCACAAGTAATAATCTACAGAATACAACATTCACTTCTAAACTAAATGAGCATTACTATTTAAAAAAACATCCTTTTGATTTCAATAATCCCAAAATTTTACATGTTTGTAAACAGGAATCTCTAGAATTCTATGAAGCTGTTTTTTCAATGAAAAATCCTAATTCAATTAATGAACATATATACATATCCCCTATATATCATAACTTAATCAATGATTAGTTTTCATTCACCTTTAATATTGCATCATTACTTCTTAATTTAATTAATTCTACTTTTCTTTGTATAACTTTCAATAATATATCTCATAAACACACTCTATTTCGACTAACACACTTGATTTTACTTTTACACACCATTCTATTGTTTACTTCTTCACAACACGTTAATATTTATCACTTCTACTTTTGTCATTCTATTGTTTACTTCTTCACAACACGTTAATATTTATCACCTCTACTTTTGTTATACCTCTTAATTTCACACATCATTGTGTGGTTGTTTTACACCCTTTTCTTCACCTCCCACACATATTGTAAGAATTTACATCTTTTCTTATAAAATTTTTATATTTACTTTTTTATATAGACTTGATAACGGTTTCAGGCATAATCCGAAATTAATTGTATTTTCAATAAATATTTTTAGTATTACAGAAATTTAGAATATCTAAAATTCAAGTTTGACTGTGTATATTTTTTAATGAATAGCAGTATACATTTAAAAAAAAATTTATTATAAAAATCTCCAAACTGCGCGAATTTAATTAGATTTTTTGTGAAGACTGCAATTACATACCTCTTTTAATTATTATTATCAAAATAAAAAAAGCTTTCTACAGCGAAATATTTTACAAAATTTGTTACCAAGAAGAGGAACTACACGTGCGTTTTCAGAGCAATTCTAACGCTATTTACAGCAAAAATTTCAATAGAACATGAAATACTTTATTCGAAGCCTGAAAGCACCAAAGTAAAAGGCATTCACATATAAATCTAATAAACAGATTATAGGAAATGTCTTTATAACGTTCGTGGGTTGATTTTAAGTTGCAAATCGGAGGCTAACAGAAGGGCAGTTGTGGCATACAGTAAGATACGATAGCTTTTTGACAAAATTATACTTCGAAATTACCGACGGATCTTACGATTTCAATTTTGTTGCATTTTTTATATTAAACTTTTTTAAAGCTATGTTTCCAAGACATGTGTAACACACGAATATACGTTATACACACAAATTTAATTATACACTTTCTTCTAGTCTGATGATTACCGATTATTCAAGTCAGTGTTTTGCGAACATTTTCGGCTTTAAACAACATTTTAAAGGGTAAAAGATTAAAACAAAAAGAAGATATAGTTCAAGATGTTCTTCTTTTACGTTGTAATACTTAACTTTTCTCAACGAACAAAATTATTCCAGATTTTGTTATTGTAATTGGGATAAATGAGGCGGATAAAAAATAGTCAATGATTACAAAAAGAATATTGAAAGCGTTCATTAACTAAGTTAACTCATTTTTTGTCTATTTAAAATACGTTTCGGAATTTCGATACGGGATATCGGATTTTTTTATTCCGATACGGTTTTACGTTTCGAAAAGAAAATTTAATTTAAAAATAGGAAATTTCTTTTCGTATCGCGTAGTGTAGGCCATCAGTGCAGAAGATGAGATTCTATTTTTGAGATAGTTCCGCAGGGACTTTGGATGATGCTTTACAAATACGGAGGTTGTGGACAAATTTGAATTCTCTCAATCTCTTATATGCACACCATTGTTTGCTAAGATTAGCCCATAACTTTACAGAATTGTTTTTCGTAGACCAGTTTTCCAAGCAAGTATAAAATCTAATTCTAACCGCTCTAACTATAAATCAAGACTCCAAAATTCAAGTAAAAAGCAGTTTAACTTTTAATAACTTTACAAATCACTGACTTTTAAAGATGAGTAGTAGACAATGCTTCTACAAAATCAAAAATATATTTTGCATTCCAGGGCAAATGAATTTTTCTTCAGTACGCAAAAGTAAAATTGTAGAGAATATTAGAAATATTTGATAATCCGGCAATGGAACATTTTCCTTCGAAAAACGAGAGAGTGATTAATTACACTATGTAACAAAATTTTTATCTTGTTCCTGCTTTAAAATCATAATTTCACAATTCTATGTAACTAAATTACATGGAAAAGAATCATTTTTAGTTAAATACAATTCGACGCAGTATAAGAAGACAATTGTGGAAAACAAATTTAGCATATGGTGTGAAAACTGTGGGGTCATTATATGAAAGTTAGGGTGCTCCTACACAAATTTTTTGTCTTGAGCCAATAAAAGGATATAATCACCAGAAAAGCATTTTATTCGCTTGAATTAAATAAAAAGAAGAAAACGTCCATATTTTACACCAATCATAACGACGCATTAACAAGATTGTCAGAGAATAGTCTGATACTACTCTGTTTCTTCTATATTGTTACGTGGCCCACTAGTTGTATGATGGCTTATACTTATACATACTAAATGAATGATTTCTATTTCAAATTTTAACCTTTTTAATTTATTAGAAATAATTTTTTGTTTTATTTAAACTTTTTCATTTTTCAATAGTAAAAAAGGTAGAAGTTTGTTTATATTTTTGATATAAACCAAATTAGAAAACATTTAAAGCTTTTACCATAATTCATTTAAAAATGCCGATACGCATAAAAAAATGTTATGCAAATTATTATCAAAAAATGGTAATCGTGCTGCATATTAATATTTTTCACGGGAAAAAAGTCACACAGTAACACATCCAAAATACCAACTTTTACATTAAAAGTTTAGGGCGTTCATGTATGAAATTCAACAAAACTGAGAGCAGGACAACTTCTGTAATCTAAAATTATTGAAAAATAGAAATTCTTGAAAAAAACGGAGATTTTGCATGGAACAGGGAGAACTGAATTAATCTACATAATTCTATTTAATCAAAGGCATTTTGTTAAATGTTTTTGACAATTTATTAGAACACTGCAAAATACAGATTTACTAGCTAACACAACACCAAATGAATAATTTTTATTGTCATCCGATCTCCGATTATAACAACTATTTTTGCTTTCGGAGTTATCTGTCTTCATTGCTAAAATGTGCCTTAATAAATATAAATAATTTTTCATATTTAAAAATTATATGTAATTAACAAATATTTATAATTTCAAAATATAGTGTCTAAATTTTTTTAAATTTAAATTATAAAATTTTTAAAAACCTGGAGAATAATAAAAAGTGTTTGTAGTTTGTTAAGGCATGGAATGATTATAGTATTTCGGATAATCAGAACAATGTTATTAAACTATGGGCAAGAAAGTTCGGATTCTTAATTAAGACACTATATCTTGGTGTATCAGATGGATTTCAAACTACTTTAAAAAATGGGAAAAAATAATAAGTTAATTATAATTAATCAAAACAGATTTAGAGGAAAAATAAGAAATAAAAATTAATTGCCACTGAGACTTAACTACAAAAGATTTTAATTTAAAAAACATTGCTCTTCGATATCATATTCAAAGTTTACCCATTGATTATAAATATTATAAAGAGGGGCGGATCCGCCAGTAATAAAGATAAAAATAAATTTTGCTTGACTTAAATTTTTATTTATATTAAATTCATCACATGCTTTAAAAGAACTTAAGTAATCGAAAAGGATAAACTTGAAAATGTGAAATATTTTAAGTATCAATTCATCAACTATGCGAAATTATCATCCAAGAAAGAGCAAAATAAAACAATAATATCGGATACAACGCTAAAATAAGTTTTTTCTCTGAGTGTACATCCTTCAAGAAGACACTAGAAGCATAGCAAGACCAAGCTGTAGACGTTATAACTATAACAAATCTTATTATAAAGACAAAAATAGACGTTGAAATGGTAGTTAGTAAATGGCATATAATTAGTGTAAACACTAGAGGAAAAATACAGTAACCAATGACACATATCAATTGAAATAAGGATAGAGTTCCTCCAAGCAACTTTGAGTTAATCGTTAGTATTACACAACTTAGAGTTACAAAAGTGAAAATACTTTCAAAACTTGGTCCAGTAAAAAAAGCTTTACCATCTTTGCCAACTTTCAAACTTTCATTAGGAAGAAGAATTGATAAAATAACAAAAAGTATTAAAGGACCCCATAAGTCCCATTCACGAAGTAGGTTTTTGCCAGTACGTGGAAATAAAACATAGGAAAATTTGGTGGTAACAGCTTTTAAATCTCTTAAAATAGTTGTTTTAATATCTTCATCCAAGGTATTAGTCTTATCATTAACTTCATTTATATTGCCTGAAATATCACTTGAAAAATTATTATCAACTAAAAAAGAAACATCATCCATTATATTAGTTTGCAGAAGAAGAAAAAAAATTAAAATAAAAAATTAAAAAATTTTATAAAAGTTAGAATAAGAAATTTTCTTCTTAGAATTTTTAGCAATTACTTTGTAAATAAATTATTCATTTGCACTTTAATCTGTATTCAAATACCGGAAAAACTAACAAAAAAATCGTACGGACTTTCATACATTTTACATTTATATTTATATTCCGAAAAATCATATATATACACTTTTGTTTACTTATCTAATTCAATTTCAAAAAGTTTGATATTATACTGATATGTATTAAAGAAATGATATGTGAAGAAGAAGAGTATTAGAAACTTATTAGTTATTGCCAGTCAAAAAATTAAAAAATAAAGTAAAATCATAAAATTGAATAAAATAAAAATTAAAAAAATACTAATATAAAGAAGGGCTTGTCCTAAATTAAAAGGACGAGGTGCTTGGCTTGTTGAAGTAGAGAAAAATGCCTAAGAGTGGTGGGTGAAAATTCAGTTTATGATTAAATATGTCAAATACACTCTTTAGAGTTATAAATAAAGCTACACAAGCAGAACTTTGATTTAGAACATCCATAATGTTGGCAATAAGAATTACATGTAATTCCTCCATTTTTTCAAATGACGGGAACAATCGATAACGGTCTATGATTAAAGATTTTTTAAATACCAATTTACAAACTTTCATTGAGGAGGGATAAATTGCCTATCTGGGAATTTCATTAAAGGAAAATCCAAGTGTTTTACTAAAAAAACATCATATTTATTGAATAAAACATGCACTACGTTTATAAATTTCTCTGGACTCATAGGTCTTAAAGGAATTAATAGCATTAAAGATATCGTTGCAATACAACCATCGGAACATAAAGCTAAATACTACAATTATTCATATTAAGTTCATTTAAACCACTATTATTTAGCGTAAATATTATTCAAAACAAATCTGGTATCCTAACATTATCAAAGATGGTTTCCCACTCTTAATACAAATAGTATTATTTTTCTCTTTGTTAAATAAATTATTTATTTTTCTTCAATGAGATTTTGATTAACATTAAATATCATTGAATAAAGTATTGTAGTAATCTTGCTTTGCTTTCCCAAATCACAAAAATTATCTAAATTATTCCTACATCTTAACATTTTGTTTAAAATCGAGATTAAATGTAGGTTGTTCCATTTAAATCAATGATCAAAAATAAAATACAAAAAGAGTTTTTATTTTGGAACAAAAAGTATATAATGCAAAATTATATATTTGGCTTCTTCAAAGAAGCTTTATCAAACTAATCGAATAAAGAGAGCGGTGTGCACAAGTTTTAACATTTTGTATTGAATCTTATTTCTATAAGTAATTCTCGTCAAGATAGCATGATTGTAACACTAGTCATTTATTCTTTTGGCAAATGACTTTTAGCTTCTTTGGGTCTTAAATTATTTTATAGTATAGTTAAAATTTTAACGCCAAGTTGGAGCTGAATAATAAATATTTTTATAGAATCATCTAATGAGCGACTTGATTAAAAGATAGAGTCTCAATGAATATATAGGAAATGACTATTTAAATGATCTTGTCAATTTTTTCATAATATTTACGAAAGTTTTGTGATACAATCTTGAAGTTTATCTTCGGTAGGACTTTTTACCCACATAGGTATTTATTTAGGTATTTATTATTTGAAACGAATAAAACAATATGTTTATATGTTCTATAATATAATAAATCCTTAAACATTATAAGCTTGCAAATTTGTTAAAATGCACCCAAATATACACAAATATGTTCCTTATTTACAAATAAAAACTTGAAATTAAAAATAATATTAAATAAATGCTTAAAATAATAAGATATACAGATATTTAAGTTTGAACGAACACTGGTAATAGAGTGTTGTTAAATATCTTTATGTCACCCATTTTCTTGCCAGGCCACACATATTAGTAATTATTTAAATTGTGTTATCAAACTTACTCATTATAAAATAATTATATTAATATTTATAAATAATTATTATATTTTAAGTTATTATTATAATATAAACAATTTTAATTAAAAAAAATAGATTAATTTTTTAATCCTGAGAATAATTCTTCTATGTATATTTACCTTATTCTTTGAATATTTAAATTTGTTTTCATCTATTTGGGTGTATTTGGGTAAAAAGTCTCACCCGTTTATCTTATAAATATATAGAGGTGATCCGATATACTTATTTGAAGAGTTTCAGTTCTAAAAATTGCAATCAACCTGAAAAGAATATACTATCAGCTGAGGTACCTGACTCAGAAAGAGTAATGTTTCCTACTGTTGGATATACATCCAAAAACATTAAATTATTATCAATAAATGATGATATGATAATAGAATCAGAATTAAATAATTCAAGTTAAAATGGCCTGAAAGCAAACTACATTTTTTTGAAGGACACAATTCCATAAAGGCAAAAAATTCTTAGTTAAAATGTAATAATAATGTACTCGGTGGTCGTTAAATATTATTAATGTTAAGAAACTCCTTATTAGAATGGAATATATTTAAAGGATAAAGATAGGCCGAAGTAAATTTTCAAGAATATCAAATTTAGAGAAGAATAGGATGTATCAAACATCCTAAACACTTATGACAAGATACCTGAGAATGAAGAGAAACAAAAGAGTGGTCATCCGTATGATATACATTGTTGTAATAAGGAAGACGGAACCAAGTCACTTGAAGACAAATAACATGAAATTCCTTTGCGAAAATTATTTAAATATTATATCTAAGATACTCATTAATAAGTGTTATTTAGGACTGAAGAAGAGAAATTTGTTAGGCAAGTTTAAAAAAATAAGTAAATCTTGCAAAAGTATTTCAAAGGTTTATAACCGTACTAAAAATACTTTAATGAATATAATGTTTAGAAAAATTTAATAGTTTAGTTTAAAATAAGTTGGCTACACCTTTGCCATATACATCTTGAAGCTCACTCTAATCCAAAAACTCAGTACATCTAGTTTTAATATTTGATAAAATTGCTGCCAGAGTAAATTCCATTATTATCGATGTAAGGAACCTTTATTGGTTGATTGCAGGTTGTCATTATATCATTTGTAGCTTGCCAAGAACATACTACAAGTTTCCAGGATCAGAAGCCATTTAACAAAAATGGAAAAAGAATTAAATATTAAAAATTATAATTAGAGAAATAAAAAAAATGGGAGAAAAAAGAAAAACAAGACTGATACTAATCAATCATCAGATATAATTTTTACAAACAAAGCAATTAGGTTTAGAACAAAGATCTTCAATCAGAAATGAAATACAAGCCTAGTTTATGTTGTAAAGTTGAAAAAGAAGAATGTATCTCGATAAAACTTTTAGGTAATTCCTTTTCATATTCCCCTTCCAACCACAATGCATCTCTACATCCAGCATCAATTTTTCGCCAGTTCATCGCTTCTCTATCAGCAAGAATTGATATTTGCTTTCTTCTCTCTTTTTTTTACGTATGAATATAAATATATATTTTGAAAATTATATGCTTTGTGAACATGTTTGAAAATTGTCTTTCTCCTATATTGATTTTAAAATGATACGTTTTGGAATTTTTTTTATCCTATTATATAACTGTTCCTCACTTCTTTTTTTGCCTTTATAATTATTATCTGGATTTTTTCTCCTATTTTTTATATCATTTTTAAGTCCTGTTGTAAATATGAATTTAGTATAGTGTTCCTATTTTTTTATAGGTGTTACAATACTAAGGCACTTTTGTTATATATATACACACACTGTTGTTATTTTATCACTTTAGCATCATTATAGTACTTTTATAACTTTGCTATACTATTCTAAATAAATCATCTTATTATGTCGTTACTACGATCAATCGTCTTATCCCGTTTTTACTACAATTAAAAGTACTACTTTAAAGTGATCATGTACAAAATTCTAAAGCCGCCTATTCTTGATATTAAGCCCACTGATCAAGACTCTTATGAACAGTGGAAGCATTGGCGCGTTCTTTTTGAGAATTTTTTAGAGTATATACCTAAAAGTGAGTCTAATAAAATTAAAACTTTATTTTGCCATATAAAGCTTCACATATTTAAATACATCGATAATTTAAGTACCATTCAATCAGCCCTAGAAAAACTCGAATCGATTTTTTGTAAAGAAAGAAATTCTCTTTACATGCGTCATCTACTTGCTACTAGAAAACAAAGAGCCGATAAAAGCATTGACGTGTTTGTTGAGGAACTGCAAAACTTAGGTAAGTACTGTAACTTCAAGGATGTCAGCGCCGAAGTTTATAAAGAAGAAATGATCCGTGATTCCTTAATTAATGGAATTAATTCTCCATCTATACGTTTGCGTTTGTTAGAAGACAGTAAGTTAACCTTTGAAAAGGCACTTTTAATTGCACGATCTTTAGAGATTGCATTCAAGAGTTCTGCTGATTATGGCATAGAAACCACGATGTCTGCAGCAGCTTCCAGTAATAATGGTAGTTTAGATGCTACAGATCCTATGGACGCTGTCATTCAATCGAATATTGCTTTTAGACCTAAAGAACAAAGCCTTAACTCTTGTTGGTTTTGTGGAAATCAACGTCACCCTTGTCAACTAATGTCAACTGTCCGGCTCGCAATTCATATTGTCGAAAGTGTAATAAACTAGGTCACTTTAGTAAAGTTTGCCGATCTAAAACTTCTGCTTTTGTTCCTAATGTTGCTCTTATTAACTCATTCTCCAAAGAAGTAATGCTCAAGTTATTAATAAATAACGTATGCATTGATGCACTTTTGGACACTGGATTAACAGAAAATTTTATCACTCAAAGTTGTGTCAAGAAATTAAATTTAATTCCTTTTCAATTTTATGGAAACGTGGGTATGGCTGACACGACACATAAATCTCAAATTCGCGGGCTAGTAACTTCGGATATCAAAGTAAAAGGAAGGTTCTATCGAGGCATTACCTTTTACGTCTTAAAGGAAGTGGCAGCGGAAGTCATTTTGGGTACAAGTTTCCTTGAAACCCACAAGTTCGTGACTTTTTCCTTCAAAGGAACTCGCGATGGAATAAATGTATGTTCCCTTCCTGCTATTAAAATGAAGTGTCCTTCTCCTTTTACTTACCTTTCCAAGGAGTGTTATCCGATCGCTGATAAACCTCGTAAGTACTCTTCTCAGGATTATTCATTTATACAAACAGAAATGAACCGTTTGCTTAAGGATGGTATTGTAGTAGAGTCCAAATCCCCATGGCGATCTCAGCCTTTAGTAGTTTCTAATTCAAACAAAAAGAGAATGGTTATAGACTATAGCCGAACGATCAATAAGTTTACCTTACTCGATAGTTATCCCATTCCAAACATAAGTGATGTTATTAAAAAGATTTCTCAATTTAAAGTATATAGTACGGTTGATCTATCTTCGGCGAATCATCAACTTGAGTTAGAAGTTGAGTTTCAAGCTTGTGGTAGATTGTATGAATTTACTAGACTTCCTTTTGGTCTAACTAATGCAGTACCAAAAGATTTTCAAAGAGTAATCGATAATATTATACTATAAAATAAACTAAAAGGAGTTGTAGCTTATGTTGACAATGTTACTCTTATGGAAAAGGATAACGATGACCATGATAGGAATTTAAGGGAATTTTTTAAAGCGGTATCAAATGCGAGAGTTACTTTAAACGAAGACAAATCCCACATTTCTAAGGAAAGTATCGATATTCTGGGTTATCGTGTTTCTTTTCACTCTATTAAGCCAGACCCAGATCGCATTAAGCCTCTTCTAGATTTACCTGTTCCACAATCTATGTCTGCATTAAAACGGATAATTGGTTTATTTTCCTATTATGCACGATGGATATATAATTTTTCCAATATAATGCATCCTTTATTTAAAGCTAAAGAAAAGGATATTTTTCCATTGGATACAGATGCAGTAAATGTTTTTCATAAAATAAAAACAATATTAAGTAACGTTACAAGGCAGAGCATAGACGGTGAATTACCTTTTACAGTAGAAACAGATGCGAGTAATAAGGCAATATCCGCTTCGCTAAATCAAAATGGCAACCCGGTAGCCTTTTTTTCACGCACATTTCATGGTCATGAGCTAAATTTACCCGCTGTAGAAAAAGAAGCTATTGCTATAGTAGAATCCATTAGAAAGTGGAAGCACTTACTCCTGAATAAGAAGTTTACTCTAATCACAGATCAAAGATCTTTGTATTATATGTTTAATAAAAATCACCGTATAAAATAGAGAGATGGCGCATTGAATTATCTTACTTTTCATACGATGTTGTTTACAGGAAAGGAGAATCTAATTTTTTTGCAGATACACTTTCTCGAGCTTGTTCAGCAAGATTCATACAGAATTAGGACACTCAGGAATAACTCGTCTAACCCATTTTGTAAGAAGTAAGAATTTACCCTGCTCGGTATTAGAAATTAAAAACATTATATCAAAATGTCAAGTATGTGCCAAAGTAAAACCTAAGATTTATGTCCCTAAAAATCTACACTACACTCAGAAATCACAACAAGTTGTAATTCTTCACAACCATTGAATAATGTATTGCCATCAAAATATGCTTGACTACAATTGCTTGAATGTCAGCTCAATTTTAATCATCACCATATGCTCCTATGATATGCGCTTATTATCCTGTGATATGAATGTGAGGCAGCCAGTATTAACGGAAGTTTTAATTATACAGTTCACGAAAATATAGAGTTCAAACTGTCTTCAAAATGTAAGAAACTGAATTTCAAACAATATCAGTCCTTATTTTGATCAAAATATACAGTAATTCTATATATATATCCTTCATATCACATTGTCAAAACAAAAAGTTGCATTAATGAAGATGTCGATCAGTTAGTTGTTTTATCTAGGTTATTTAAATGTGAAAATTAAGAAAATCTTTGAAAATTCATGGTTAAATCAGATATAAAAATAAAGTAAATTATTATCAATTGTAAAATTTAGTTAATTTAATTTGATGAATATTATAAATGTTTTTTTAGGTACTTTTTTCACTTAAGAAAATTTTTTATTTACTTTTTGTAACTAGTTCATTCAACTGATTTTTGAGTTAGTATAATTTTATGATAAGCACAAAATAGTAAAAAAAACTCTTTTCACTGCATGTTATTTCAACACAAAGTTTAACATATTCACCATTTTGAAATTATTTTTTTATAAAAAATTATGTTAAAAGCAGATTTATCAACATAAATTTTTTTGATAACATCTGAAGAAGTCGATATATCGGGTGATGCGAATAATATTAATGTAAGTTATGCCCAAAAATGAAGTTTTAATATTAAGGAAGTTTGATGTACTATTTTTATCTTTGAAATTCTCAAAATAGAAATTTAACATATGGATAAATGAAATATATTTTTGAAACTTTCAAACAAGTCATGTTCCAGCACTGATAATTTTATTATCTAATGATTAATTTTTATCGGAAAAATTTAAGATCGCAGTTTCCATCCCAAAAAGCTCCACTTATTTGTTACCAAGAAAACAAAATGAAATAGTTGCATCTTTAAAAGATTTTGTTCTACAAAAAATAATACTTGAAATCATTAACTCAACATATCTGTCATTGAAAGCTGTTGGAACAAAAGATATGAGTGGAAAAGAATGCCTGTCAATTGTGATTAGTTTAATAGGGTGCTCATTTTCATTGATTCCTTTTCTTTTGTGTAAGGTGTTGAGATTTTTGAAAGGAAAGACCGTAAAGGAAGCATTACTTAGCATGGTCTATATGAAAGAATGTGATGCATCTTCTATCAGCACCGAAATCTACTTCATGCTTAAGACGATTTTTCAATATTTGTAATGCTTATGTTTGAAAAGTTTCTTAGAGTAATAAAGCCTACTAATGACTACCTCTAAGTAAACTACAGGTAGAAGATTTGGTGATAGTTTTGTTAGAATTCAAAGATGACGAAAACGAATTTGATTCATTAATCAAGAAAATGAGATTTTATGTTGGCAATTCCAGTTCCACAGATAATATTTTTAATATTTTCAATGATAACGCAGAAAAAATCAGAACAATTCGTATTCCCTACGAAGAAATCTTACAATTGATTCTAGAGGAATTTGACAACAGGTTTCGTTTTCGACAAATGTTCATCCTTAATTGTTTTTTTCCAGGTTTAATGAAAAAAACTGCCCAATAATGAAAGCACTTTCATATTTATCCCTTGAATGTGTAGGATTTTTGGAATATGAAAAACTGAAACCTTTTATATCTAATCATAAAATATATCTCAGCTGATTTTTTCGGAACTTAAAGTAGAAAAAGAATATATTAAAAAAAAGATACAAAAAGAATCTAACGTTATTGATGTTTTTGAAATACTCGAACCAGTTAAAGAAGCATTTCCAAACATATATAAACTATATGAAGGTATTTTAAAGCAATTTTGTATTATGTAAAATGACTCTTATTCTCCTTCAGGCCTTTTTACGGTAGGTTCGAGTACAGCAGTTTGTGAAAGAATTTTTCAACCTTGAACAGGATTATGACCCCTCTTAGAAAATCCATGACTTCGTCTAGAAGAAACAATTTAATATTTCTTTCTTTTATGAAAGAATATACTAAAAAAATTGACATAGAAAAATTCATAATTTTTTTTTCAAATAAAAGAAGACTTACATTTTAAAGAAGTCATCAATTTCTTACTTTTTTGTTTTTCAAGTTAAAAACTTTTTGCAAAATTTTATAAATTTTAGAAAAATTTTTTCTCATTTGTTGTTAGTCAAACTTTTTCTTTTCCAGTAATGAAGATCTCATTTTTTTGGTGTTGTTAGTTTTTGTTGCCAAATAAATTCAGAAGCTGAAGAGGGAGGTAAGAATTGCAACCGTTACTGATTGGAATAAACTTAACTGGCTAAATTTGTCCGCTCAAGTGCTGGGGGCGTAAAATGCCCACTATTTTTCTCAGATATTAAAAAGTTTTTATAAATATTTTAAATGTTATATATATATTTCAACTATACTGAATTCAGTGGTGATGTCCATTTTTTTTTATCAAAATCAATCAAATCTGTCAAAAAATGTATTTATATTTGACAGCTCATCTCAAAAAAGAACTTTTTATTGAAATAATTATATAAAGTTTTTTACACATATATACCCATTTTCAAGTATGCTAAATTCAGTCGTGATATTCATTTTTTATAAAAATCAATCAAACCTGTCAAAAACTTGATTTAAATGTGACAGCTCATCCAAAAAAAAACTTTTTAACTAAATAATTATATAAAGTTTTTTACACATATATACCCATTTTCAAATATGCTGAATTCAGTGTTAATATTCATTTTTTTATGAAAATCAATCAAACCTGTCAAAAAAGTGATTTACATATCACAGATCATCTCAAAAAAGAAACTTTTTATCTTAATTATATAATGTTTTTTACACATATACACCCATTTTCAAGCATGCAGAATTCAGCGGTGATATTTTTTTTTATAAAAATTAATTAAAGTTATCAAAGCATTGATTTATATATGACAGCTCATCTTAAAAAGAAACTTTTTATCTAAGTAATAATATAAAGTTATTTACACATATATACACATTTATAAGCATGCGTAACTCAGTGGTGATATTCATTTTTTTATTAAAATCAATCAAAACTGTCAAAAAATTGATTTATCCCCAAAAGAAAGGATCAGGCACGGTTTTTTGAATTAGAGAATACGTTTAATAGAAGGTATAGGGAGATGATGAAGTTTATCGTGTATATAGGCATTTTACACACATATACCAATTTTCAAGTAGGTTGTATTTACTGGTTATATTCCTTTTTTTTAATAAAAATTAGTCAAACCTGACAAAATACTTTAAATATGACAGCCCATGTCAAAATTAAAATTTTTATTCTTATAAAAAGTTTTTTATACATTTCAAGTATGTAGAATTTAATGGTGATGTTCATTTTTTATGAAATCAATAAAACCTGTCAAAAAAATCGATTAAACCTGTAAATCAATGTCAAATATATAAACATAAAAATAACTTTTACTTGCAGTATTTCTCTGATAATTATTTTCTTAATTTATTTAATAAACCAACTTTAGGTGTTTAATTCACTCAAAATATTTCATTCTACAGTAACTTATGTATCTCGATAGGACCACTATCTTTTAGGTTACAAATTCGTTATCGGCTCGTAAATACCGTAAAACAGTATGTAATTTTGCTATTCATTCTATAATGATCCTTTCTTGATAGCTTTTTTTTTAAATTAGAAATTCATTTTCTTCAATGTATTTGAAAAAACTTTTTTAAGGATTTATTTTGAACAGATTTTTTCCTCTCTCAAAGCATTCTGATTAAGATTCTTTTTGATGATCTTAGACTTTTTTTATCAGTATCGTGTATTTTATTATCAGGCCTGAATATTTGTCAACCAATCTCAGTTGAAAGGTTTTTTTCTGATGAATCATTCGTGATGTTCATTGTTCAATTACAAAGCATAGCCCACCTTCTTCATCTAAAAGATTCTTTCTTTCACGCAAAAGGAAAAAGATGGACAAATTCAATTTAAATTAAAAATATCTTGATAGTGACTAAATTCTCACATATTGGCATCTGTGCCATTTTTGATAAATCTGACCTATTCTAAATTTTCAGATTTCCTACCTATCTTGGTTAAATGCTAAATGTAATCCTATAGATGATAAGCTATAGATTTAAATATTTTTCATTTGTAAAAGAGGAACTTCTTTTCCACGATCAAAATCTTTTTTGAAGCACCCAATATTAGATCATTACACCACTTCCTATTTCATTAGAACATGGTAGATCTTCCATTTGGTCAAGATACATATTTTTTTTAATTATTTGTTTTGATCACATGTTCTCTTTTCAATTAGTTTTCAACTTGGTTCCTTCTCTCATACAAATTTTCAAAAGATCTAATACATTTTGTTTTTTTTAAATAAATATTTTATACTCACGATGATTGAAGAAAGTATTATAAAACAAAATACACAAAAGAAAAGTATATTTTTACTATATAACCAATATACAACGATTTTTTGAAATTTTTTTACAGAACTGATTCAGGCATACATCACTAAATCAATTGCTACTTCCAGATATTTTTTAACCGTATTAACCAAAATGGAGTAGAGAAATAAATAAGCATTGTCGATTTGGTATAACAGACATTTTATTTCTTTGAAAATATTTTTGAAAACAGTATCTAGAATTAAACCACAAATCTGATTAAAGATGTATCGGATATCCGCATTCGCAAAATTTTTTACATCCTCATCCGCTTTGTTATCTTTAAATTCTAGTAAAAAAGGGATAAAAATAGTAAGATACTGTAAAATATAAAACATAATTTTTTAAAAATATTTTATATTTGCATCCGCTAGGATGTCAAATCTAAGATCCGCATTCGCGGATGTAAAAAAACATGATGGAAAGACTGAATATTTAATACAAATGTTAAAAGTGAAAAGCAGGGGATAAGCAATTAGAATTTTGACAATTTTCAAATGAAATTCTGATAAGCCGTATATATCTTCAGTTTTACGATCACTAAGTTTACTTAACAACTCCAGGCAAATACTTCAAAATATCAGAATTAGAGCAGTCAAGAGTTCGCTTTAAAAAAGAAACATAACAAAGGCTTTTGTTGTCAGTAATAACTTCTTTTTTGTTTTAATAAACTAATGATTTCTTTTATATCATTTTTAATTTCATCAAAATTGTTATCATAATTTTCTTGCCTATATCTATAATATTTAAATCATATATTAAATAATTTAAAGAAGGATTTAGTTCTTCTTTCAAAGTATCACGACTTTTTAAAGAGTTCACAAGACCATTATTAACTTTTAGAACTGTATTTAGTATATAATCATTAGCATCAGGGAAAAACTCCTTTATATCCATAGTTCTCATATAGAAATAAAACAAAAAAAAAGAAATGAAAAGTTGAATTTTCAAAAAAACAAATAAAAATAAGTAATGAAATATATTTGAACAAGGATAAAATTGAAAACTTAAAAAGAAAGTTCAGACGCCATTTTGTAAAGTTGAACAAAAAGTGTTTAACTGAAATGAGAATTTAAAAACACTATTAGAATGAGAATTTAAATGCAAAGTAAAAGGATGAGTTCTATTTCCCTAATAAAAGATAATTATTCTAATTCATTATAAATAGTCAAAATTTTATTTTTGACTAAATTCAAAGAAGTAATATTGTCAAAGTCGATGTGATTTGAACAAGTATGCTTGTTTTTATAGAAGTATTTAAAAGAACTACTATCAAACTTACGTGAACATGATTCTGAAGAGTGACCCAGTGCGGTAAAATGCGTTGAGTCAATGAACACAGCATGCGTGTAACAATGTTCCCTC
Organism: Nectonema munidae; assembly: GCA_030549495.1. NCBI lineage: Eukaryota > Metazoa > Nematomorpha > Nectonematoida > Nectonematidae > Nectonema > Nectonema munidae. Next base: position 201,646 of record JAUIRK010000664.1, read on the forward strand.
GAAATTGACGCTTTAATACATCATGAGATACAGCTTGACAGTTTCATACCTGTGCTATGAAATTATCAACATGTTTATAAAGTTTGTCTGGAATTTTTATCGATTTGTTTCAATTTAAAAAGGTATCATATAAAAAATTTAGACCCAATTTCTATCTTACCTTCTTTTTCAAAAAATAATGAATAACATTGTTAAAAGGTTTTCGCTAAAAAGTGAACAAGAATTTACATTTTCTTAAAGAAAAATGCACTAAATCTGCTCTTAGGATTTTAATGGAGGATATAAGAGCCGATAAAAAAACACTCTCCTTGATATATCAATTGAGGTACAACTATAACTGCATTCCATTGATCTATGCATTCAGGTGCTTAAAATGGAAGATTAGATCGCGCTACTCTGAATCCTACACTGCACAGAGGGCATAGCAATTGAGAAGAATCAAAGAGTACTGATAAGTTCATACAAGGGTCATAATCTTCGATAAAAAGTATACATATATGAAATAGAGAGAAAAGCTTCAATTTTTTATTGTTACTGGTATATTATTAATAAGTCGTGTAAATAATAATAAGGATGTACACATATATATTTATACATATATAGTATTTTTTCTTGACAACAGATGATGATAAGTTTATAGCACGCAGTTATATCAAAAGTTCAAAGCAGGCAACTTAAAATGAGATTTTACTATATGCATCCGGATCGCTTATAAAGTCGATATATAAACACACACAAAAAATTTTTATAGCATCTATACACTAACATATAAATAATAACTTTGATAATGTAATTTTAGCGTATAAACCAATTAAATGCACATGCCATATGTGATGTAAATATAGATAAGTTAGATTAAACAAAAGGGTGTTGTATGCACATCAAGAAAAGATTCCCAATTCTTATTTCATATAAAATAAAATACATGCACGCGTGTTGATAATCAAATGAGGAATAGTCTTGTGTTGTTGTTGCATGTGAAACATTTGTGGTGCGTTGTTTGCATGTTCAATCTTTAAAATGGAAGAAGCATGAAATGAGAGAATGCCATTGGTCTTCACATCAATGGCGATATATTAATGCGGGTGAAAAATGATTAGGAATCGATCTGATTTATGGAAGAGTGAGAGTTGGAATTTTTTTGGGGTGAGGATGATGAGGGTGGAGACAGAAGAGAAGTTTTAACAAACAACTTGACGAGACCGTCAGCCCCAGAAGAAGCGAGAACAAACTTGGCTTGGTTTGGAGAGGAAAATGTAGCTAGTGAGAGAACAGATTCGTCAAATTTTTTGCGATGAACAGACGTTAGTTGCTGCGTGCATTCTTTTGAATCGGAGCACCAGAAACGGATGGAGCCATCGTGAGCTAAAACACAAATAAAATAATCTAAATAGAAAACAATCAAAATAATGAGATAGTTACTTTGTTTGATAAAAAACATTTAATGTGTAAGAGTTTAGGAGAGCTGGGAGAGTGCCTATTTGTAAGGCTTTCTAGAACAAACACTTTTTTCAAATGGATAAATTTCCTGATGTTGATCGAATAATCGATTTGCGCTAGGAAGTGCAACAACTTTGTCTAATTTTTTTTACATTTTTTCTAGCAATTGTAATTTTTCAGTGTTTTTGCTAGAACTCTTTTTTATTCAAACTTATAGAATGTTTATTTTCAACGTATTCAAGCAATTTACTAGTCGATATTTCTGCTCTTTTTTGTTGCACATATGCTACGAATTTCAAAGAATTATCTAATTTGAAATGTTCTTTTCTAAATAAAATAGAATATAAAAAAATTGTCGACTAAATTAAACTAGGAAAGATTTGAACTCACAAGAGGCATCCTCCAATAAACCAAAGCATCTGTTTCACGAATAAATGAAGACCAACTTCATATATATATCTAACATCTCAGTATCAGTACAAAATAATTAATTTGTGCATTTTGCCGATGCCAACTCGAGACATGTCAAGATTTATTTTCAAGTTTTTGCTTGTCATTTAAAATGGAAGGATTCATTAAAATTAAAAAGCAGTAGCACATTTCTCATTAAAACAAAAGGCGCTGTCTCTAGAACAAAAAATGATAAAAAATAAAGAGATGTCGATAAAATGATACAGAAAAGTTATATGAATAAAAAAATTGTGAAATTTTATTCATATATAATAAAAAAAATCAATTTGACTACCATTATGGTATTCAAAGAATCATAACCACTCCTAATATTTATTTTTCCCTGGTCGCGAGTATGTGAATAATTACGATAATTTAATAAAAATTTAAGTTGATATTCTAAAACTTTTTTTAATTTAAAAAAAAATTCACTTTTTTTTTAATTTGGTAATTATTCTTTTAACTTTAATAATATCATTCCCCATGAATAATTGTATTGGTTTCCAAATTATAGACGAAAATCGAAATTGTAAAAAAATAATTTAAAGTATGCTTACATGAAGAAATGATGTCAATTCCGTTAGGATCAGGAATAACAGATGAAACAGCGTCAAGGTGAGATATCATTGAACTTATGCATGTACCTAAAAGAAATGTAAAAATGTACAAAGATATTTGCATCAGTGATCTGGCAATACAACCGGAGAGACAAAATGCAGAAAAACACGTGACAAAACATTAATAAATGATTCATCAACGTAAAATTATCCAATTTGTTTAAAATTTTGAATACTGATCGAAAAAAAACTAAAAACTTTTAAAATATATATGGATAAACACATCAAAAAACTATTCGAATAATGAAAGTGTTCGTATTGTGAGGATGTCGGCTTTACAGTAACATAATATTACTTACATCACTTCCTACATTTCATCTTAATTATTTAGATTTAAAATTCTTTTTTCGTGTATTCAAAGGAAAAAAAAGAAAGAAAAATGAAGTCCGAAGTAAAAGCAAGGTTGACTGCAATCAGAACAATAAAATTTTAATGAAAAACAATCTACTTTCGAGCAAGGGAAAATAGTGATTCTCACTCATCACAGCAGCCTCTGCCTTTGAAGTCGGATTGGAATTCAGAAAAATAAAAGCAACTTCTACCACACACTTGTACTTCGATCACGTTTAAAAAATTTTGATGGAAGTATACAAGTCATATGAAAAATAATCTTAGGATGTCTTCAAAAATTTTTACTGTGGAGAAGGAGAAAGTGAGAATAAATAATATAGAGCTAAAAGTGTGCAGGAGATATTCAGCGAGGGGGGTAGAGCCTGCCCTCCCAGCCCAATTTGAAGCTTAACACGTTAACGACCAGAATAATCAGACGATATCTAGTATAAAGCAGATTTGTATTAAAAATCATTAATAAACACAGACGATTCACATTTTTGTAAAGTCGATATATATCGAATGTGGTCGATAACCGGTTAAATTAAAAAAATTTCAAATATATTGGTTAAATGAGTGTGGGTCTTTACTAAATAATTCTTAGTTGAAGTATTGAGCAGCTAATAATTTTAGCATTCTCTTCTTAAAAAAACAAATGCATTAAAGAAAATAAATTCAAAAATCAAGATGTTTTTCCAGAGTAAAAGCCAAAATGAAGAAAATTGTCTTTGTGTCTCCTACTAAAAAATCCAAGCATTTTTTGCTTTCTGAAAATATTTTGTAGAAAGACTGGTAACCCATCACCTGAAAGTTTTATTTTTCCTGAAACAGAAATTGGTATTTGAGTTTTATCATTGCTGAAAGAGTTTTCTAAACTAACAACTTGAAGTGTAAACTTCAATGGTTCTTTGTAAGTGAAGACTAAAGAAAATTCTTTATATCGGCTTACGTTTGAGCGGGAATAAATGAATTTGGAGTAGAGCTGATCAAAAATTTAGATGCACTAGGAGGCCAATCAAATAAAAATGGCCTTTGTAGCCTTGGCAAATAGAAATGTCATAGAATACGTCTGGTGAATCCTTTTGGTCAAGAAACATTTTCGAGAATAGTGTGCAGAAAAGCCGCTGTCGTGAGATTTATATTGGGCTTCTTGGGCAGTTGTTTACTAAAACTGAAATTAGCCACCAATCTTATATCTTGGGCGCCAAAAATCATAAAGATGTAATTCGGGGGTTTGGGCAAGAAGGAAGAGGACGTGGTTTCGTACTGGCTAAAGAATGTCTCTCTTCTGAATGAATTAGAGGCGGAAATAAATTACGTAATTTGAGGAAATTGATGTCAGAGATTGACAGTGCTCGGCTACCACTTTTTCGGACATCAACAAAGACAGATAGGAGGAAATGGAGAAGTGCCGAATTATTCGCATGGCTCGTATCTATTTCACACGGCTGATGTTGCTGCTAATTCTGGCCAAGATATATTCTTAATCGCAATGCCTTGACTAGTGAACAGTCAGTCGAACATCATCTTAATCTGGTGTAGCAAAGATGGGAGAGCCACTCGTCCATTCATCTCGCCCTATGCTTATATATGAGGGGAGACCTTTTCGACTCTTCTTTAGGATGAATGCTGAAATGCCATTATTGGACTCGTTGAGGCTTGGAAGGCAAACAGCAGGTTTTTCCACAATCACTGAGTCAGGCGAAGGCAAAGCGTCAGATTCGGACGAAAGGACTTGTGAGATTTTTTGCCCACTACTCTAAAAAGTTTTGCCAACTCTCATTTAATCCCTCAAGGAGCAGAATATTTAGGATTAATCCTCTGCTTACTTCTTCAATCAAATTTTATATATTAAAGCCTCTTTTCTTCAAAGTGTTAATCCATTCTAAATGCATAAATCCAAACAAAAAATTCCATTTCAATTTTTCACCCCCTTCGAGAAAAAGCAACTTTGGATACGCCCCTGGTGTGTGTCAGGCTATAATTATTATTAGCGCTCTGGTGCTGTTGCCCCCCTGCGTTCTACGCACATAAACAACTAAAAGTATAACTTCATTTTTCTTACTTTTTTTGCAATCGAAAAACTTAAATCATCGAAATAAAACATGGCCGTTTATTTCGAGATCTAAAATTTAATTAAATCTTAATTCATGCCCGTTTATTTAAAGAAATTAGAAATGGCATTCAATTCTTATCATTAGATTAATCGTTAAATCACGGAAAAATGCGATGCATTTAAAGACTTGGCATAAAGAAAACTGTTGATGGCGAAAGGAAAATTGAAAAGATTAACTTTACGTTATGTTCAATTTATAATACAAATTCTACTATCGCACAACTACTTCATCTCTTTTCTTTCTTTTAATGCAAATAATGAAGTTACCCTTATTCAGGTCAAAAAATTTGATGAAGTTGTCTGAAAAACCAGTAATACAGATAGGTAGAGTTATGTGCACCGTGATACACTCAATCTCACTGTGCTGAATCTTTTTCTCTTCTTCATCGTCGTTTTGAGAAAATTTCATTTCTGAAAAAACATTTCAAAATTTTTAACGTATTATTTTCCGTAGACAAGTGAATATAAAAAAAGGTACCATTTGTGTCGTCGGTAAAAATTGAGATAAGTGATTCCCCTGTTGCCGCATTAAAAACATTTAGGAGTGGAGGCGAATTGCGAGAGTACGCTACTACAACGGAATTAATTTCATACGGAACATTTGCTAAGCACTTTACACAATGAGCAGAATAGTAGGAAGATTTAGAGAGGGCAGCCTTATCATCTTCACCAGATGTGCCTGTCATCAATAGAATTTCTTGTAACGAGTTTTGATTGCTGACTATGGGCACTGAAAGTGCGTGCTTATATTCTTGAATCTCGATTAAAGTGTTGTCTTGATGCGGATGATTTTTATCACAGTAACTCCAAACCAAGGGATCCGTTAAAGGGCTATTTGTTACGAGCATTTCATGAGAAATATGACAAATGTTCCACACAGGTTGATGATTTGGGATACGCATTGAAGCCTTGGGAAGTATTTTTAAATCTTCTAAAGAGGTGAGTGTCAAGTCTTGCGGAAGTTGAGATAATGCAGTAATGTAAATGAATCCATTGACATCTCCTGAAAACAACAAATGGCCTATTTCATCGATTTCCAAAGAGATCACACTACACATATGACAACGAAGAGTGCCGAGTGATAGAATTTTAGAGGAAACATCTGAAGTGTTAGAAGGCCACGATGATTGAGATTTTGAATTCTTTTCAGTGCATAAAGAACCAATAGTAAGGGAAGAAGCATTCCAAAACTTAACAAGGCAATCATCTGAAGCAGAAATCACGATGGGTTGTGTCCGATGAAATATGATTGCTCGAATGACGTCAAAATGGCCTCGAAGAGTGGCTCTAGGCTGCCATTTAAAGGAGTTGCAATCAACAACACCAGACGAAAAATGCTCACTTTTGTTTGGAGTGATTGTGTTGCGTAGATTAGCTTCAACGTTCACATTGGATAGGGAAATGTCATTCAATATTGAATTTTGATCACAAGTCATGATATTATTCCTGATTGACTTGAAATCACACGGCATCACGTCAGCAACATCATGTGATACTTTTTCGTTTTTTGGCAGGAAGGACTGTTGTTGTTCAGACATTGTTGTTGTTGAGGTTATAAAGTCTTTAGACAAAAAGTCGTATTCTGCCAAAGCTAAATCTGCTTCATCCTGACTTATAGAGGTGGATTCTTCATCGTTCAGATCTAGGAATGAAGATTCGCCAAAACTCTTTCTCACATCTCTGTGATTAGTTTGGATGTGATTAGAAACGACATGTGATCCATTTGAAGAAGACAGCATATCTAAAAAAGAAACAAATTATGTCCGGATTATTTATTTAAAGAGCGATTATTAATATTAGAGGCACTAGATTCATCATTTTCAATTTTAAAATTTAGATGTTTTTTACGATTCAAGGTTAAAATTTTCAGAGTTCTAATATTTCTATTTAGCAGCGCCGTACATATCTTTAATGGCGCCTGGGAGGATGCTAATTTGCCGCTTCTCAAAATTTCAAATAATACTTCAAACGCTTGAAATTTAATAATATAGGAATGTAGGCATGGATAATAATGAATGAGAATAAAAAGTGAAGCAAACCATTATTATATTAAGTCAAAAATTATATCGATTAAATTTTCATTGACGATATATTAATACAAATACATTCTGCGCCGGAACGCCACTAATATACACACTCGCATTCATCGCTTTTAGAAATGTCAAAGCGAATTTTTTCTAATTATTCAAAATAATTCCATTTTTAGATCCGTTTTTCAAAATCATATTTATTTATTTAAGATAAAATTTGGAGAAATTTTAAACTTCTAACTAAACAAGCAGAACTATAAAATGCTTCGTTATCATCCATTGAAGCGATGTCTCAAGATAGTGAGAGGAAATTTTGAATTGTATCGAATTTTCATCTCAAAAAACAAACTTTTAAAAATGCTTCATCAACACCCTTTCAGACACAACGCGAAACCATTGTCCCATGAAATAAAAGCGCCTGCTTTAAGTTATATAAAAACTCATTGAAAAAGAAAGGTAGATGACTGATTTAAGCTGTTCCCTGCTAAAGCTTCTTTGAAAAGTTATTCTTTAAATAAAGATCACGTTCCCCTTTTATGCATGCATATTCGTTTTCAAAGCTTTCATTGTACTTTCTTGAGAATTCACAAACTTTACTTGTGATGCTATTTTAAAGCATGATACTTGTTAGAAAATATTTTTTGAAGCAAGAAAATTTTATGAACATTTGGAGCATGGCTTTCAAACTTGAAAGCTAGCAATAGCCTAAGGATAAGATTTAAACTTTGGGGGAATTTTTGACGGTTACATTTTTCATCTCAAAAAAAGAAAAGTTGAAACAGAGAGTTTAACTTTATTCTTTTGCTTTTTTAAATAAAATAAGGGCCAGAATTATATGAATTGTAGGGCGAATTTGTCAAGAGAAATCGAGAGTAGTGATTTAGAGTGTTTGAACGACAAAGAATATGAACTATATTAAGCATGAATGTAATGGGTATCATATGCGTTAACCTTCCCTACTTATAGATTCATAAGTTGATATCGCATAACAAGTAATGTTAGTACTGAAGTAATTGACGGAGTTCCCAGTCAAGTTGTAGAATGAAATTCACCGTCTTTTCCATGACTGTGTTTGACAAAATGCTGATATTTCAGTTGGATTTTTCATTTACCAAATATTTGACTGGATGTTTTGTACTCACTAAAATTCGACAAAAGCATTGGACAAATGGAAAATACAAACATCTCTTTTGATACCATGGTCTCTACGAGAAAAAATCTCTTTTGATTTACAAAAAGGTAAACCTGTATAAAAAAGACCAAAAGTAAAAAAATTGAAAATCTAGTCGGCACGCGTTTTCAAAAGGTGAAAGGTATTACTGAAAATAAAGTAGTATAGTTTATGTAAATATGAACAAATTTATATAACAATCTAAAATAATATCACTTCAATTTGCAATCTCCTATCAATGCTGCATAACTCTTTCCTGCATCCTTGAATTTTTATCATTTTGCTTTTAGAGCAGTTATCTGTCGCGCAGCTTTTCCTTCGAAAAATTATGGATAGCAATTATTTAGCTACACAGCTAAACATCCTATAAAATTCCCAAAATCATATCTCAAAATGAATAAAAGATAAACAACTAACAATGATAACTCAATATTTTTATTTAAGGGTCGAAGATGGCCTTTCTTCTCTGACTCCGACTTCAGGTTTTCACAAGATTCTGAGTACTACTGCTTCCAAACGCTTGACTCTGAAACCCTGTTTAAAAACGGGTGAGTATAATATTTAGTTTACCCAAAAAACAATTTTAAAAAAGTAAGGACGTGTCAACAAAGAATATAAATTGAAATTTGTACGAACCTCTGAAAAGCTTACAGTTAACATTTTTGTGAAATACAGACACTCGGACTTGATCTGCGTGACTAAGTTAAAAGAAGCGCGGAATTACCCTTTGCATGCTCAGAAAACAAATCTTTCGCCTTCTTCAAGCTAAACTTTTCGTTTTTCGGCTGTCCTGCTGACGACCCATCTGTTATGGTTTCGTTGAATTGACAAAGAATGTTCTCGTTACTGAAGTCATCTTTGCTGACTTCATCATCGTCGGCTTTAGCATCGTCCTCCTCTCGGAACTTACGATCTTCTTCGTAATTCGACTTCGTTTTTATATTTCGCATCATGGACAAAAGGTTGTCTTCTTCTTCTTCTTTATTTCCTTCTTTGAAATCGGAATCATCGCGCACACTGAAAGCGTTGTTAAAGGAATTTTGGTTGGAAGTCTGGTTTTGTTGCTCTAAAGCTTAAAAGCAATCATTGATAATAAATATAACAAATATTTAGGATAGAAAAATATTTTTTGACGAAAGAATGTACCCAAATTATATGACAATAAATTTTTCTAATAAAAAATAAATTTTGGAACGATTCACGTTTTGAAGAGTATACTTCTTTGTCAAGCTTTAAAATAACAAAGTTCAAAATATAACACGCTTTGTGACAGGCTTGAAAATATTTTTAAAAACTTGTATAATTAACCCATTTGATTCCACCCTCATTTTTAAATAACACGAAGAATTTGTTGATTTCAATCAAAATTTTTAATTTCACCTGCTTTTTCTAGAATCAAACAGGTTATTAATCTAATTTTACTCAAGTTAGTAAGAATCTATTTTTGTTTTGAGGTATATTTGTAAATTTCAATGTAAAAAGCTACCATTTTACTTTATTACAATTATTCTATAAATTTTTATTTAGTAAAAAGCTTTACAATGATTATTACAACTCGAATCGTGTCTAAATTGAATTTTTTGAAGTTTTTTAGGATCTTATTTTTAATATTAGAGTTTTTGGTTAAAATAAGATGCCAATTTAGCGTTCATGATCTATTTCCAATTTATTTCAATGAAACAAGATATGCTGAGAAAAATAAGCTTAAAAAAGTCTATCAAAAAATAATTTGGAAGCTTTCTGTATAAAAAAATCGTATTCAGAAGAAATGAAAATGTAAAATAAGAAAAAATTATTTCTCTCTTTGGAAGCTAGTGAACAGTTTTTAAAGTATGGGAAAAAATAAATTAAGAAGTAGGATAAAGATGAGAATTTCATAGATCGAGAAGGTACAATTGCACCGCTTGTATCGAACTATGAGGAAAGTAGGTTTGATGCCGGATCGAACCCAAGACCTTGAGTTAGCAAAACACACCATCTAGCCAACTTTACCCACGCCTCACTACCTGTCAAACAGACATTGAAATTTTTATTCAAAGCTAAAAATATAGCATATCACAAAGAAGGGAGTTTGATACGATTCGTCCAATGTAAAATATATAATATATATAAAATCTATATATATAATATATTTCTATATATAAATGTAAAATGTAATTCGTTTTACACTAATTCGCATTGGACCGTACAAGGGGTTAAAAAATCAGAAAAAAATGGACTACACTTCTTCTAATTTTGCTATATTGAATACGTCAAAATAAAGGTTGATTTGCATCAAAGTTTGAATCACACCACATAGCAACTTTAACACATTTCATGTTGAGTGGAATTAAGCTTTATAACTATTTAAATTTGTAGATATGGAAAATTAAATAAAAAATGAAATAAGAAAATGACGTTGGATTTAGATAAACATTATCAATATCCTAATCGCAGAGAGGAACAATAACGCATGGTTATGAAAAAAACTTATTGATTCTATTCTAAGTCGGTATAGTTTTTGCCGGATTCAACAAGTTATTAAATGCTTTAAATAATTAAAAAAAAAAAAGGAATGAGATTTCTTTAACTTGATCCGTGGATGAAAAATTTTAAATGCGAATTTTGTATAAACAGTTTTATCATCAATTTTTTACTTTGAGATTAAAGAGCATGCTTTGAAAAAGAAAACATTTTTTCGAGAAATATCAACGTTGATTTCAATTAAATTTAAAAATTCGGGGTTTAAATTTTATGCCTTATCAAGGCCATCATAATAGCTTGTGCGATTCAAAACTGATATTTTCTGGTGGAAATATTTCAGTTATTAAACAGTAATATATCGTAATAAATAATATGGTCTGAGTGATAAATTATGGGTTGCAACCACTTGTCACCTGTTTGTTAAAGAGATGCTTAAACATCTGGGTTAGGGTTTACACTAAAGTGTTAGGCGGGTAGATTAAGCCTCTAGGGCAGTGTTTCCCTAACTTTTTTGAGCCGCGACACAGTCTTTACATAGAAAAATTTCGCGACGCACCAACAAATAATCCATTAAACATTACGATTAAAGTAGCAAGAGAAGGAAACTGGGCGAACAAACAACGACTTATTCAGTGTGACAAATGAGCTTGCTTTCGAGAACAAATTAAATTCCATCGAGGGTGCAAAGACGACAAGCAAACTCGCATTTAATCATCAATTCCGAGAAGTCTTTCTCGCTTTTTGGATTAGATTTCGGTTAATGCCGAAAGAAAACAGAAAGTTTTCAAAATTTAATAATTGAAACGCGTTAATTGAAATCGTGTGTGCTAATTGAGGGATAACTGTATCTTTTTATTATTTCTAAAAAATCTCGCGACACACTTGGAAAGTTTTTGCGACACAGTTTGGGAAACACTGCTCTAGGGTATGAAAATATTGAATGCGTCTGTAAATTATTTAGCTTTACCTTAATTAAAATATAAAGTGTAGGTAAAGTGATGCGATGAAAATATTTAAATATACAATTTTATTGCAGTGGCAAAAAAAGCTAGCTCATGTGATGCCGGGAGGAGAAATGAACTTTTCTACCCCTTAAAAGACATAACAACACTTCAAGGTATACAAAATAGAAAGACAAATGGTAGCAACGATCATTACATATTTATATTGCATTTTCATTAAACATGAACAAATTTTCGTGCCCGGACGATAGCCACCGTTGGGGTCGCAAGGAAAATAGCCAAAACCGACTAGTACTACTATAAAACAGAATGAATTTAATGCAAACGTTCACTTCCAACTTCAGATAAAAAAGGTGAACATAAATTGAATTATTTTTTCTTTATTTAAAACACGTAGTTAAGAAAGTTATTTTTCAATATTTAAAAAATCGAATTCAAAATGCTGAAACACCAACTGATGAAAAAATTATGCCCATGTTTTTTGCTAAACCAAACCGAGCCTTTTTTAAATATATCTGCTGCTCTTAGCAGGTAAACCGGGGTACGTTACGAGGATGCCCCGTATAAAAAATGTGATAATGAGTTGATTATAATCGACACGAAACAGTAGGCTATACCGCTGTTTTTGAGATTTTAGTATTTTAGTGTACGGATGTCTTATGTCAATACGTATGTATTCGTATGCAGGGCTGAGAGTAATGGGAATTATAGAGTTATCCTTACTCTTACTCTTGCTCCGGAGTAAAGCTTAGTTACATTATATGTTAATTGCTAATCAAATTTCAATTAAATGTAACTAAGAATAAAAATATTATTTAAGACTAAAAAAAGACAAAAATGACTAAGTGAAACAAAAAAAATAAAATATATAATCAACATTAAAACAAATCATGTTAGTTCTCAAAAATAGGATAGATTCAATCAACCAATTTGAGTAATGGGGGTAACAAATATTCTTCTTTACTCTTACTCCCTGAAAATCCTCTTACACCCGTATTCCTTGCTCTTATCAGCCCTGTTCGTATGTATATCGGTGTCAATCGCGTATTAAAACAAATAAATAGGAAAGTTTGTCAAAAATGTCAAAATATGTATATGTATGTACGATTGCGCGCTAACCCTAACAATAACTTTCCATAAGTTTACACATGAAGGCCCATTTAGAAACTGGTTAAGCACCTGTCAATCAAATTTTAATCGAATAAATTTGAATAGTCAATCAGCAATAGAGTTGAACAATATGTTTTTCGGTGCAGCCGGCCCGTTTGCCATACGGAAAAGAGACTAACCTGGAAGGTGATTGTAAGGAATACAAGTGATTTCGTCCTGATAATGTTGCCATTGTGTATTTTTTTATTTGTCCTCATGGCAGTATATAAACCCCGTTGTTATGTAATGTCTTTTGATCATCGTTTTTGTGATATTTGTTTGATTTATTTCATCCATTTGCATCCTTTTTAGCACTTCTTTACTGTGACGTACTACGTTAAGAAGAGGCTCAGACCACTCTTTTTAACGGGGCTGGATGCAACCCTAAAACGCATTATTAAAATAAGCGAGAAAATGGAGTTACAAAAAGGCTGAGATTTGGTGAAGTTTAATGCTGAACGAACATCGAATTCCTCTAAATCAATAAGCGTATTAACATAACCAACTTCTTCAAGAAATCTAAAAGTATAGAGGTTAATTGATGAATGTTAATTACGTAGAATATGACAATTACTGCTTTATACAGGTTCGAGCATGTTGCAAAACTTCGTTATTTCTTTTTTTGAAAAATAGATCCATCTCAGGCATAGCAGAATTGTCAGTTATATCTTCTGTTTTCTTTTTGAGATTATTATTACTATCATCTAAATAATATTTCAATTTTGAAAAAAAAAATTTAATAATTTTGAAAATTATAAAATATTTTTTTTAATACTTAAGGTAAAAGAATTTACAATACCAGAAGAATCTGGAGGTGAATCCTTATTGATATTGCTCTCTTTTGTTATTGTCACTAAGGAAGGCTGTGTTTTAACTCTATAAAAATAGTTAAAAAAAATATGAATGTTAAAAAGAATCAAATTGGATACCTTTCTTTTTCTAAGGCATATTCTAACATTTTTATTCTCCTGATTAGATTCTTTTTTAATTTTTCCTGACTCACACGTTCGCCTTTTAGAAAAGCAATTTCTGCCTAAAAATTAAAAAATTAAAAAGATAACATAAGATAAAAGAATTTATATAGGATTTACATTAAATTCTGCCTTTTGAATTTCCCATTGATTTCTTTCTAATTCAAACTTTGCATATTCAGTTTGTAAAAAATGAACTACACCTGGAAAAGTATACTTTGAAGAAAAAGATGTTTTAGAATCATCGATATTAAAATTCAGATTATTATCAACATTTATATTAAATTCATTATTTTGAGTTTTCATTTTTGAATTCTATTATACTCAGCAAACGTTAAAATAAATTGTAGTCATTTTAATAAATGGCCTTAACTTTTTCAAAATAAATAAATAAAAAACTCAAATTTAATAATTAGTTTTATAGTTAAATTTTAATTTACAGGGCATAGTATCTAATTATTGTTGGAAAAAATCTTTGCAAATGAATTTTTATTTTGATTCCTCTCTACCAACTATTGGATTTTTCTAATAAACCAACTCGTTACTTTAACTGCTAGTACTATTAAAAAATATCAATTGTATTTTAAAAAAGAAATGTCAAGTCAATATATTTTTAAAATTTTTTTAAATGTGTAAAATTTCCACGATGGCTTTTATTTTCTAATGCGTTAATTGTTTTTTTAATAAATTTTATGTAAAAGATTTCAAGTTAGATCAACAAAAGTTAAATATTTATTAATATTAAAATTGTTTCTTTTTACTATACTTCAATTTTGAAACGAAAAATTTTACATTATTTCAATTATACATACAAATAATTGTTCTAAAAAATTCAAAATATATAATGAGTTCTCCTAAATATATTCTATCTTCTTGCAGATAACTTTTTAGCATTAATAACAAATAAATAATTTTTTGTTAATAAAAAATTAGGAAAAAAACATTAAAGTCTGCTCCAACAACTAATAAATTCGCAAATTTTGATAAAAATTTATCAGAGGAATTTTAGAATCTAACATTGTTCTCAGTATATATTTGGTCACACAATCATAAAATCTTTTTAAATGAAATAGAGCAGATTTTAATCTAATACTCAATATGAAAAAGTGAGCTTAGCAATCCATATTAATCATAGAAGAGTGAAGTGCAATGCATAAAAAAAAATACAATAGACATATTTATTTAATAAAAAGTTATCAAAGAAAACAAGGTAAAAAATTTTGTTACCTCAAACTTATTATATTTCTAAAACAAGACAAAAAAGTCAGTGCGACTTGTCAAATAGGCGTTTGGCTAGCAATATATCATCAATTTTTAGTTTGGAATTCTTGGTTCCAATCCAGATATCTGCTAACAAACATAAGTTGTTGTTGTTGTTGTTGTTGTTGTTTTATTTGACACAGTGCAAGGATTTCGAAAGCTGGCATGAGGCTTTTACAAATTTAAGATGATTAATCACAGTTTTTGTGAATTTTTTTTTTTAGATTGGGAGCCTTGGGGATCAACCCCTGACCTTAACTGTAATAGGTCACCTAACAACAAGCCAACAAACATAAGTTGTTCCAAATACTTATAGCATCGCAGCGGAAATTATTTCAATTTATGAAATTAATTCTGAAGTAAGTAGCAGTAAAATTTTACAAGTTTTTCTTCTATGTATTTCTCTTTCAACAAATAATCAATAATTTTTAAGTCATAAATAATCTTTTTTGGAAAATCAAAGTTGACGCTTTGAGCAATTGTAGTACAAAATTTATTGAAACAGTGAAGGTAAGAGAAGTATTTTTCAAGTTGTTCTTCAAACAATGATAACTTCTCCGAAATTCTTTAATTATTCTATAGAGATCACAGAGAAGGTCATCTATTCCCTAAAGTTTAAAATTCATTTCATTCATGTGGGACGTAACTTCAAACAAAAATAGCAATTTTTAGAAACAGGTATGATCTTAAAACTGTGGATCAGCTCTATCTTTTTCACTAAGAAAAGCATTTATTGCGTTTCTGAGCTCATAAAAACGAAATAAGACTTTACCATACCTACGCCACCTAACTGATGTGTGATATGTCAAATCACCAATTTATTCAAAATAAGATTTGAACTAACGGTGATTAAGTGCATGTCCACGAATGAAGTTCACAGCAGAAACGACTAGTATCAGTACAAAAAAAATATGTAAATGTTTTCCACATAGTACTTGTTGATGTATGATGCAATGTATGAACAGAACACCTGGAATTTTTAAATCTTTTAACTAATTCTTTATCTGTCCTTTCAGAACGTTCCACATACCTTTCCTCTATCAACTGTAATACCTTGAAGCTGATTCCACTGAAGATTATAGTTTTATAAAGTTTTATGTAGTTCCATAAAAATAACCCCTGCAGTTTTTGTTCCATACATGCTTCATATGAATGCTAAATTTTCTGATACCAGATAGTACAAATCAAAACCAGGAATAAACAAGAGAAATTGAGAAGTATTTGAAAAGTCAGTAGACTCATCCAAAGCTTAAAATTTTTTTTTTAGCTTTTTCACCTATCTTTAGCAATAGGATCTCTCCAAGTTCTTCTGTTCTCAGGACAAATAAATTTACCGAAATGCTGACACTTTTAAATAAATTATCTTTCTCAGAATTCAAGTAATTTGCTCCCTCCAACATATACTCTTTGGTGAATTTGCTCTCAGTAAAATATTTCCCTTGCTCTTCCATATTCTAAACCATTTTGTAACTTATATGAGTCCAGAGGCGTACCCAGAAATTTTTTCTAAAAACTAACAACACCAAAAAAAAAAGAGATCTTCATTACTTGAAAAGAAAAAGTTTGACTAACAACAAATGAGAAAATTTTTTTCTAAAATTTATATAATTTTACAAAAAAATTTTATCTTGAAAAATAAAAAAGTAAGAAATTGATGATTTCTTTAAAATGTAAGTCTTCTTTTATTTGAAAAAAAAATTTTGAATTTTTCTATGTCAATTTTTTTAGTATATTCTTTCATAAAAGAAAGAAATATTAAATTGTTTCTTCTAGACGGAGTCGTGGATTTTCTAAGAGGGGTCATAATCCTGTTCAAGGTTGAAAAACTTCTTTCACAAACTGCTGTACTCGAACCTACCGTAAAAAGGCCTGAAAGAGAATAAAACGGTGACATGTTAACTATGTAATGAAAAAATTGCATTTAAAATACCTTCATATAGTTTATATTTGTGCTTTGTGAAATGCTTCTTTAACTGGTCAAGTATCAGTTGAATGAACTAATTACAATAAAGTTAAAAGATTTTATTTTCTTGATAATAATTTTTTTTATTTTTATTCTGTTTAACTGTGAACTTTCAAGTAGAAAAATCTCCTGAGATATTCTAATTTAATGACTTAGTTAAAACAAATAACTGTTCGTCATCTTCTTTAATTCCAACTTTTGCATTCAAGGGATAAATATGAAAGTGCTTTCATTATTGGGCAGTTTTTCATTAAACCTGAAAAAAAACAATTAAGGATGAACATTTGTCGAAAACGAAACCTTTTGTTAAATTCCTCTAGAATCAATTGTAAGGTTTCATCGTAGAGAATACGAATTGTTCTGATCTTTTGCTACTGTATCATTCAAAATATTAAAAATATT
Organism: Nectonema munidae; assembly: GCA_030549495.1. Lineage (NCBI taxonomy): Eukaryota > Metazoa > Nematomorpha > Nectonematoida > Nectonematidae > Nectonema > Nectonema munidae. The sequence goes on from JAUIRK010000664.1 coordinate 218,970, forward strand.
ATCTGTGGAACTGGAATTGCCAACATAAAATCTCATTTTCTTGATTAATGAATCAAATTCGTTTTCGTCATCTTTGAATTCTAACAAAACTATCACCAAATCTTCTACCTGTAGTTTACTTAGAGGTAGTCATTAGTAGGCTTTATTACTCTAAGAAACTTTTCAAACATAAGCATTACAAATATTGAAAAATCGTCTTAAGCATGAAGTAGATTGCGATGCTGATAGAAGATGCATCACATTCTTTCATATAGACCATGCTAAGTAATGCTTCCTTTACGGTCTTTCCTTTCAAAAATCTCAACACCTTACACAAAAGAAAAGGAATCAATGAAAATGAGCACCCTATTAAACTAATCACAATTGACAGGCATTCTTTTCCACTCATATCTTTTGTTCCAACAGCTTTCAATGACAAATATGTTGAGTTATTGATTTCAAGTATTATTTTTTGTAGAACAAAACTTTTTAAAGATGCAACTATTTAATTTTGTATTCTTGATGACAAATAAGTGTAGTTTTTTGGAATGGAAACTGCGATCTTAAATTTTCCCGATAAAAATTAATCATTAGATAATAAAATTATCAGATTTATTTGAAAGTTTTAAAAACTTTCTTAATATATTTCATTTATCAATATGTTTAACTATTTTGAGAATTTCAAAGATAAAAATAGTACATTAAACTTCCTCAATATTAAAACTTCACTTTTGGGCATAACTTACAATATGCTTTTAACAGAATATTTTATAATTTCAAAACGGTGAATATGTTAAACTTTGTGTTGAAATAACATGCAGTGAAAAGAGTTTTTTTTGACTATTTGTGCTTATCATAAAATTCTACTAACTCAAAAATCAGTTGAATGAACTAGTTACAAAAAGTTAATAAAAAATTTTCTTAAGTGAAAAAAATAAACTAAAAAACATTTATTATATTCATCAAATTAAATTAACTAAATTTTACAATTGATAATAATTTACTTTATTTTTATATCTGATTTAACTGTGAATTTTCAAAGATTTTCCTAATTTTCTAATTTAATAACCTAGTTAAAACAAATAACTGATCGACATCTTCTTTAATGCAACTTTTTGTTTTGACAATGTGATATGAAGGATCTTTATAGAATTACTGTATATTTTAATCAAAATGAGGACTGATATTGTTTGAAATTCAGTTTCTTACATTTTGAACTCTATTTTTTCGTGAACTGTATAATTAAAACTTCCGTTAATACTGGCTGCCTCACATTCATATCACAAGATAATAAGCGCATATCATAGGAGCATATGGTAATGAGGCAAAATGAGCTGACATTCAAGCAATTGTAGTCAGGCATATTTTGATGAATGGTTGTGGAGAATTAAACTGTGATTTCGAGTGTAGTGTAGAATAGTTTGAAAGAACTTTAATTTAATTGATGTTTTAATTGATTTAATAAATCAGCGTTTGGAATTAGTTCACCCAAAATATTTCACCTGTCAGTAAATTAGACTTCACACGTAACCTAACGCCAAACATTATTTCTCAATATTTTTAAATAAACTTATCTCAACTCAGTATAATGTGCATGCTCAATTTTTTTCTAAAAATATTTTTGTCACTCTCATTTTGAACAATCTTGGTTCCATTTACCAAAGCCGGCTATTCTTTATATCATCATGAAGGAATTTTTGTCAAACTATACCCAGATAACGAATATTCTACATTAAACTAACATTATTATAATCGATAAAATTGTTCTCGCTCTTTATTTAACCCTATTAGTGCTGGGCAAAATTTGTTCGCTCAAGTGCTGGGGGCGTAAAGTGCCACCCCGTATTTTCTCAGATATTAATAAGTTTTTATAAATATTTTTAAACTTACATATATATTTCAACTATGCTGAATTCAGTGGTGATGTCCATTTTTTATCAAAATTAAACAAACCTATTAAAAAATTGATTTATATTTGACAGCTCATCTCAAAAAGGAACTTTTTATTTAAATAATTATATAAAGTTTTTTATACATGTATACCCATTTAAATAGTGAATTAGTGATGATATTTTTTTTTATCAAAATCAATCAAACTAAATATTGATTTAAAAGTGAAGCTCATCTCAAAAAGGAATTTTATCAAATAATTATATAATTAATTATACCCATTTTCAAATATGTAAATTAGTGGTGATATTTTTTTTATGAAATCAATCAATTAAAAATTGATTAAATGCATCATATTAAATAGATTTAAATAATTATATAAAACATTTTCAAATATGCTCAATTCAGTGGTGATATTCATTTTTTATCAAAATCAATCAAACCATTCAAAATATTGATCTAAATGTGACAGCTCATCTCAAAAAGGAACTTTTTATCTAAATAATTAAATAAAGTTTTTTACACATATACCCATTTTCAAGCATGCAAAATTCAGTGTTAATATTCATTTTTTTATGAAAATCAATCAAACCTGTCAAAAAAGTGATTTACATATCACAGATCATCTCAAAAAAGAAATTTTTATCTAAGTAATAATATAAAGTTATTTACACATATATTCACATTTTTAAGCATGCGTAACTCAGTGGTGATATTCATTTTTTTTATGAAAATCAATCAAAACTGTCAAAAAATTGATTTATCCCCAAAAGAAAGGATCAGGCACGGTTTTTTGAATTAGAGAATACGTTTAATAGAAAGTATAGGGAGATGATGAAGTTTATCGTGTATATAGGCATTTTACACACATATACCAATTTTCAAGTAGGTTGTATTTACTGGTTATATTCCTTTTTTTTATATAAAAATTAGTTAAACATGACAAAATAATTTAAATATGACAGCCCATGTCAAAATTAAAATTTTTATTCTTATAAAAAGTTTTTTTATACATTTCAAGTATGTAGAATTTAATTGTGATGTTCATTTTTTATGAAATCAATAAAACCTGTCAAAAAAATCGATTAAACCTGTTAATCAATGTCAAATATATAAACATAAAAATAACTTTTACTTGCAGTATTTTTCTGATAATTATTTTCTTAATTTATTTAATAAACCAACTTTAGGTGTTTAATTCACTCAAAATATTTCATTCTACAGTAACTTATGTATCTCGATAGGACCTCTATCGATTAGGCTACAAATTCGTTATCGGCTTGTAATTACAGTAAAACAGTATGTAATTTAGCTATTCATTCTATAATGATCCTTTCTTGATAGCTCTTTTTTCATTAGAAATTCATTTTCTTCAATGTGTTTGAAAGAACTTTTTTAAGGATTTATTTTGAACAGATTTTTTCTTCTCTCAAAGCATTCCGATTAAAAAATTTTCTTGATGATCTTAGACTTTTTTATAAGTATCGTGTATTTTATTATCAGGCCTGGATATTTGTCAACCAATCTCATTTTTTTCTGATGAATCATTCGTGATGTTCATTGTTCAATTACAAAAAGTTGTCAACGTTCTTCATCTAAAAAATTACTTCTTTGACACAAAAGGCAAAAGATGGACAAATTCAATTTAAATTAAAAATATCTTGATAGTGACTAAATTCTTACACATTGACATATGTGCCATTTTTGATAAATCTGACCTATTTTAAATTTTCGGATTTCCTACCATCTTAGCTAAATGTTAAATATAATCCTAGATGATAAAACATAGATTTAAATATTTTTCATTTGTAAAAGGGGAACTTCTTTTTCACAGTAAAAATCTTTTTTGAAGCATCTAATATTATATAATTAAAACACTTCCTAGTTCATTAGAACATGGTAGATCTTCCATTTAGTTAAGATACATATTTTTTTAATTATTTGTTTTGATCTCATGTTCTCTTTTCAATTAGTTTTCAACTTGGTTCCTTCTCTCTTACAAATTTTCAAAAGATTTTATAATAGGTTTTGTTTTTTTTAAATAAACATTTCATACTCAAGATGATTGTAGAAAGTATTATAAGCCAAAACATACAAAAAAAGTATATTTTTACTATATACCTAATATGCAGCCATTTTTTGAAATTTTTTTACAGAACTGATTTTCAGGCCTACATTACTAATTCAATTGCCACTCCGAGATATTTTTTAACCGTATTATCCAAAATTCAGTACAGAAATAAAATAAGCATAGTCGATTTGGTATAAAACAGACATTTTATTTTTTTGAAGACAGTATCTAGAAGTAAATCGCAAATCTGATTGAAGCTTTCAGATATTTTAAAACCATAAATGCCAAACCTGAGTCCAAAAATGAAACCAGCATCTTCCATTTGGCACAAAAACAGATATTTTATTTAAATTTCAAAAATATTTCTCTAGACATTAGACGTAAATCGAACATTTGATTGATACTTTCAGACATTTAAAACCTCTAAATGCAAAAAATGATTTCAGAAATAAAAATTATCATGGTCGAATTGGTATAAAAACATATATTTCATGTAAAATTAGAGAGAATATTTTGGGATATAGTTTTCAGACGTAAACCGCAAATTTGATTGACACTAGCAGTAAAACCTCTAAATGCGAAAACTGTGTTCAGAAATGAAATCATCATGATCTATTTGCTATAAAAACATATATTTCATGTATAATTTAAATCAATATTTTTGGAAACAAATTTTAGAACTAAACGCAAATTTGATTGATACTGATAGGTATTTTCAAATTCAAACTGCAAAAATTGAATCCATAAATGAAACTAGCATGGTTGATTTGGTATAAAAACATATATTTAATTGTAAAATTTGAATGAATGCTTTTGTAGACAATTTTTAGAAGTAAACCGCAAATTTGATTAACACTTATAGTTATTTTCACATCTTAAATGTAAAAAATGAGTTCAGAAATTAAAACAACATGATTGATTTGGTATAAAAACATATATTTCATTGTAAAATTTGAATGAATGTTTTTGGAGACAATTTTTAGAAGTAAACCGCAAATTTGATTAACACTTATAGGTATTTTCACATCCTAAACGTAAAAAATGAGTCCAGAAATGAAACCAGCGATTTAGTATAACACATATATTTTATGTAAAATTTGAAGGAATGTTTTGGAGACAATTTTCAGAAGTAAACCGCAAATTTGATTAACACTTATAGGTATTTTCAAATCCTAAATGTAAAAAATGAGTCCAGAAATGAAAACAGCATGACCGATTTAGTATAAAAACATATATTTTATGTAAAATTTGAAGGTATATTTTATTAGATATATTTTTGATCAATCAAAATGTTGATTGACATTTTCTAAAAAGTAGCCGTAATTATTGAAAAAATTAAATATATAAAGTGTTATGCGTTCCAAACTGTATATAATTATAAATTTTCAAAGTATTATATAATATAGATCCTAAGTTATAAGGTTAAGTACAGATAATGTCAAAATTTTGCTGAAAAATTAAAATTTTTGATTTTTATTGACAGTTTTGGACCTGAAAGTTTATTCAACTACCATGAGAATGGTTTCAAAAGATGCAGCTAGCGATTTTAGGAAAAGTCACAAAATTTGAAGAGATATGATTCAGTCAATTTCTAACAATTAATTTTTTAGTGAAGGGGGGCGTTTTACACCCCCAGTAATAATAGGGTTAATAATGGTATTATCCATTCCATCAATAAGTGTCGGACCAAATTTCAACTTAATAGGACCAGAAATCATGTTTGCCAAAAGCTCATAAAGTGGGGGCGTGAGTAAGGTTGGCTAGGTACTGGATTTCGATAACTCATGGTCTTGGGTTGGATCCCACATCAAGCCAACTTTCTCATAGTTAGGTAGAAGCGGCCCAATTGTGCCTTCTCGATGAAAACACCCCACGGTACCTTTATCTTTACATTTAAAATCTATAATTTTTTCTTATAAAATTGTTTGATAATAATCCTATGTGTTATATATTATATTATATATGACTAGACGGTCCCTGTGTTTGGTCTCTCGCTTCGCTCGAGACCTGTTTGGATTCTAGGCATCTCAAAAAGATTGCACGCCACGCGTGATTCTTGGACGTGTGACAGATCATTGGTACCGCGTGTGATTCTAGGACGTGTGAAAGATCATTGGTACCGCGTGATTCTAGGTCCAGTTAAAGATCATTGGTACAGCGTGATTCTAGGACGTGTGGAAGATCATTGGTACCGTGTGATTCTAGGACGTGTGAAAGATCATTGATACCGCGTGATCCTAGGTCCTGTGAAAGATCATTGGTACTGTGATTCATAGGTCCAGTTAAAGATCATTGGTACCGCGTGATTCTAGGTCCAGTTAAAGATCATTGGTACTGTGATTCATAGGTCCAGTTAAAGATCATTGGTACCGCGTGATTCTAGGTCCAGTTAAAGATCATTGGTACCGCATGATCCTAGATCCTGTGAAAGATCATTGGTACTGTGATTCATAGGTCCAGTTAAAGATCATTGGTACCGCGTAATTCTAGGTCCAGTTAAAGATCATTGATACCGCGTGATCCAAGGTCCAGTTAAAAATCATTGATACCGCGTGATCCTAGGTCCAGTTAAAGATCATTGATACCGCGTGATCCTAGGTCCTGTTAAAGATCATTGGTACCGCGTGATTCTAGGCTTCGCTCGAGACCTGTTTGGATTCTAGCATCTCAAAAAGATAGCACGCCACATTATACCACGTATGACACATCATTGCTACTGGGATTCTAGGACGTGTGACAGATCATTGGTACCGCGTGATTCTAGGACGTGTGACAGATCATTGGTACTGTGATTCTAGGACGTGTGACAGATCATTGGTACCGCGTGATCCTAGGTCCTGTGAAAGATCATTGGTACTGTGATTCATAGGTCCAGTTAAAGATCATTGATACCGCGTGATTCTAGGTCCAGTAAAAGGTCATTGGTACCGCGTGATCCTATAGGTCCAGTTAAAGATCATTGGTACCGCGTGATCCTATAGGTCCAGTTAAAGATCATTGGTACCGCGTGATCCTATAGGTCCAGTTAAAGATCATTGGTACCGCGTGATCCTATAGGTCCAGTTAAAGATCATTGGTATCGCGTGATTCTAGGTCCAGTTAAAGATCATTCGTACCGTGTGATTCTAGGTACCGCGTGATCCTAGGTCCTGTGAAAGATCATTGGTACCGCGTGATTCTAGGACGTGTGAAAGATCATTGGTACTGTGATTCATAGGTCCAGTTGTTTTATTAAAAATATAGATTTGAAATAGTAGTCATATAAATTTATTATCTTTCTTGGGAAGAATGAATAAACCCATCATCAGCCATTAATTGAATTTGATGATATTGAGAATGTAAAATTTTTTTAATGTAAATGAATTTTTTTGATTGGTTAAAATAAGTACATTATGCACGTATATACAAAATATACAAATATATATATGAATTTTTTTGAATAAAAAGATTTATGGTAAAATAAAGTTAACATTGTTATTCAGAATGATAAGAGGATTCTAAAAATATATAAAACTTGATTTTTGGTTGAATATATGAGAAGTGATAAAAGTCATATTTTGAGACACCTGAAAAGGCCTGAAAAATCGAAAAATTAAAAAATACAAAAAAATTAAAATTTAAAAGCGTATTCTGATAGAGTTTGATATGCTGATTTCAAATATGTAATTTGTTTGAAATGAATCGAATGATTTTTTAATTTTTTTTGAGGTCAAAGTTGAATTTTTTGTCATTTTTTCAAGTTCAAAGGTTAAAAAAAGTATTTAAAAAATGTTTAATTTAAAATTTTTTTACATTTTCGTAATCAGTATAAAATTTGCTTTAAAATGAAATAATAAAATAAAAAATTGGATAAGTTTAAAATTTTCGAAAATTTTGTAAAGGTACCCCCTTACAATTTTTCAAAAAAATTAAAAAAATTATTTCTAAATTTTTCCACCGTAGTATGTTTAAATATCAATTATATATTATGAATGTGAAAAAAAAATTGAAAAAATAATTTTATTCTTCATTTTACACGCTAAAATATAGTAAAAAATGTCAAAAATGTGCATATTGTTCAAGGTGTTATAAAAAATTTTTTTGAATTTATTTGAAAACTAAAAATAATTTAAAAATGTAGGTAAAAGGGTGCTCTTTAAGATAGGCATGGTTTAAAATGATTTTTAAAAAATTTCTGGCATTTTTGTTGCATAGTTAAATTTTTAAAATTTAGACAAAAAAAATTTTTTTTTTAAAAATAAAAATAATTTTTTCCAAATTTTTTCACCATAGTGTGTTTAAATATCAGTTATATTTTATGAATGTGCAAAAAAAAAATGAAAAAAAAATTTTAATCTTCATTTTACACGCTAAAATATAGTGAAAAATGGCAAAATTGTGCATATTGTTCAAGGGGTTATAAAAAAAATTTTTGAATATTTTTAAAAACTAAAAATAATTCATAAATGTAGGTAAAAGGATGTTTTTTAAGATAAACATGGTTTAAAATGATTTTAAAAAAATTTCTCACATAAAGTTTTGTTACAAAGTTAAATTTTGGAAATTTAGACAAAAAAATTTTTTTTTAAAAATCAAAAATTTTTTTTCCAAATTTTTTCACCATAGTGTGTTTAAATATCAGTTATATTTTATGAATGTGGGAAAAAAATTGAAAAAAAAATTGAAATCTTCATTTTACACGCTAAAATATAGTGAAAAATGGCAAAAATGTGCATGATGTTCAGGGGGTTTTTAAAAAAAAATTTGAATTTTTTGAAAACTAAAAATAATTGAAAAATGTAGGTAAAAGGATGCTCTTTAAGATGCGCGTGATTTAAAATGTTTTAAAAAAAAATTCTCGCATAACATTTTGTTTCAAGCATAAAATGCGGTGATTTTAAGCATAATTTTTTTGGACAAATTGTGGAAAATGAAAAAAATATATGAAAAATAAAGATTTTTCAAAAATTTCAAATATTAGAAAAAAATTTAACTCAATCTGCATCCTTTCACAAAAATAATAAAAAAAAATAATTTTTAGTTACATGAGTAAAATTTGATTAAAAATGACAAAAATTGTGATTTTTGAGAGCGCATCGCGAAAAAATAAAAATAAGAAAGAAAAATTTTTAAAAAAAAATTATCCTAAGCCGAAAATGCCCAAAAAAGCCAAAATTTGCATCTCTGCCTCGGGCGATTGCGGAGAATTTGGAGTGACGGTACAATCACGCACCGACGCACAATCCAAAATAAGGTAGATACGTGAAAAAAAAAGGGAAAAAGCCGCCTTCATCGCAAAACTTTTGCGCTTCAAAGTGTAAAAGTGTGGTAAAAGTTACGCAAAAAAAAGTTCGCAAAAAAGTGAAATATACCTACCTATATATATATATGATTCGCTATACTTGAGTTAATATTATTATATAATAGATAAATAATTAATTCTGCCATAAAATTTTTCTGTAAAACTCTAATTAATTCTGTAACTAGGTGCTACTCTAATTAAATCTAACACTTTAGTTGATAATTTTTAGTTGACAGGTAACTCCGTATACTAACTAAATAGACATCTTTTAAATATATATCTCAATAAGACCTCCTCTGTTTTGATTAAAAATTCGTTATTAGTTTGTATAGTTTGTATTTCATTTCTCCCGTTCTTTTTATCGTGTGTAATTTGTCTATTCATTCTAAATTGATTCTCCCCTCCAACTTTATCCCAAATTCATTTTTGTAATCTTGGTTCGAAAAAACTTTTCAAAGATTTATTTAAAACAGCATTTTTTCAATGTCAGAACTTTTCTATGGAAAAGAATGGTTAGTGGATCTTGGATTTTTTTTTATCAATATCATGTGTTTATGAACAGTATCACTTTGGATATTTGTTAGCAAATTCTTTTTCAATTTATGTTTTCATGAAATCCTTCATAATTCCATTTTTTTCAAATACAAAAATTTTCCACATTTATCTTCTAAAAGTCCCTTTCTACCGATGGAAAAACTTGGTCAAATTCACTTCACATTTATAAATTTTTTTTGAGAAAACTATATCTGCACATATCGGTATTTGTCATTTTGAAAATTTTAGATTATATTTTTGGTGAATCGATTTTTGAAATATAAACTAATAAGATAAAGCTTTTTGAATGACAAGAGAAGAAAAAAAATCTCAATACTAGATTTTTACACCATATTCTAGTTCAGTTGTTCCCAAAGTTTTTCTTCCCAACCATGTTTAACGAATTAGAAAGTGAACGAATAAAATACTTTTTTTTATAAGAAAATAAAGAAAAAGCAAAATTAAATATTTTTCATAAAAAATTAAATTCAAAAAATATGAACCATGAAAAATTCTTTAAAATTAAATGGCTTCCTTGCGGCTAATGATTTTTGGTTTTTTTCATTCAAGTTAGAACTTATTTTTGAAAGTTTAAGTCTTAAGTCCGCCATCTCATCTACTTTTAATTTATTTCTTTGTTTGTTTTTCAGATATAAAGCAGCACCTAAACCAGTTTCCAGCAGGTATGTCGAAGGAAATGCGAAAAATATGATTTTAATTTCCTTCCAAAGGTTTGGATATAAAATTCGCCTTTCTACCCACAATTTTTCATATCCTGATAAAGTCAATGAAACTTTTTATTTATGTCATTTTGAAAGTCAATCATTTCTTCTTGAATTTTATAATTCATTTCTTGGAGATCAAAACTTGAAAGGATCAAAACACCACTCAGGAACTTGAACACCAATCAAGTCTTTAAACCGTTGCTCCACATCGGATAGAATTTATGTGATCAAAGTACACTTTTATAACATCATCATCAATTATTATGCCTTCTTTAAAAATAGAATTAAGATGGGGAAACTGATGAAAGTCATGGCGGCGTAAACTTGAAGCGAATATCTCTAATTTGTTGATGAACCCACCAATAATTCACTTAGCTTTTATTATGTTTGAAGATCTTCCTTGAAGTTTGAAACATCATTGCATTTCCCAAAAATCTCAACCAGATAAGCAATATCGTTTTTAATTGAAAGTTTCTACGTTTTTGACATTTCATTAATTCTTGCCAATACTGCGTTGTTACTACTGAACGCAACAAATGAAAGTAAATTATTATCACCTGAACCAAACATTGTGCAACAAATTCTTGGATACAAGGCAGTACCAAATTTTCTCCAATATTATCTGCTTTACTTGATTTCGCAATTAGTAGAGAAATTTAGTATGATGTTAAAAGACCCTTTTCAAGATTATTTCAACTGTTAGAAATATTAAAAACATTGTTTTTAATGCTTTTCCTTCAAGTTTTTGAAATACAGTTCATCTTTCTTAACTTTGTCAGATGAATCTTTTTCAAATGGTTACTTAACCGGCAGGACTTCATCGGAAAATGGTTTACCACAAATTAAACATAAATGTAATATATCATTACTATGACATTGTATAAAACCAAACTTCAAATAATCTGAGGAATATTGACATTTTCTCTTTTCAGCCATTCACAACCGCAGCTATTTAGCATGGATCTAACAGTTGCTGTAACATCCCTAAACTCTTTCTAACACAGAAGGAAGGAATGTGTGATGTCATGCAAGTTCATCATCTCATGGTTGTAGTCAAGAGATGACAACAGGTATTCGTACAATTCATTCCCACTAACGATGTGAGTGTGTCAAGTTCGCATATTTACGCAAGAGTCTTACGTGTCTCGTTTTATCAGCGTGTGTCAATCTTTTTAATGCATCATTAAAAATCTTCTCTATTTGCCCAATCATAATGATATCTTATAAAAATTAGATTCATTTTATTGCAATTTAGTCTTCACATTTTTAGAGATAAGCCATTCTCTGATAAACTAGCGTTTTAAAACATTTTCTATTAATGGAGATTTGGTTATTTATAGATCATGAGAATCTTACATCGAAAAGTCATCAATTTCTTGGTAATTTAATGTTAAGTTAATTAAAATGAAATCTAATACCAAGCATAATGTATAAATTTTAGAAACATATATCTTATTTCAGCATTATGTGATATACACTAATATTCCTGGAAGAAGTTTAATTTCTGTTTTGAAATATGCAAAGGTCTCTGGATAACTGTAGAAGATGATAATAATCTCTCGAAATATCACTTAGCCTAACTTGAAATTATCGATATATTATATTGATTGTTGAATTAAAATTAAAAATTAACAAAATATAATTTTGTTTATTATTTCCATAACTTCATTCTTTATCGTTTGTGCACAAAGGGCTTCTTACACGAACATACAATGAAAAGTAGTCTTTTCAGGATTATTCTATTCTGAATTAACCTTTTTTTCGAGTAACAATTTGGGCCATATGTTGCCATTAAACTTATCTTAAAAATTACCTCACTCATAAGTGTTGTTCATGACTGTTCCCTTCTGAGGCCCTCATATGATACATAGTGTACATAAAGAGAAATTTAAGCCTCATCGGTAATGTCGCATGACATACTTACTGCAATTGATAGGCTCATCCAATGTGTTTACATTTTTTCCTGATCACAGTTAAGGATATTTTGGCTTTCATAGTAAAAGCTCGTTATATCGAATTCGCGGATAACTCGAAGTCAGTTTACTCGCATTTTCGGTTAATTCAAAGTTAATTTTGTAGCCATAGCCTTACACATTGCAGATATAATTCCATTGTTTAACTGGAAGTTTGACTTGAAAAAACTATCAGTGTTTATTAACACCTGTTTTTATCCTAGAGCAGCAAAGTGTTGGCTTTGTTTAGTGTAACGGAAATCGTACAGATGAATGAAATTAAAACGTAGGTTTTCACGAGTTGCTTGTGTTAATTAATTAAGTACGCATGTGTAAATTGAAAGATAATCGCAAAGTTTTCATATCTTTTTTAGAATAGTCAAAGAGATTTGGTCTATTGGCTGCTGTTAAAAGAAAGTTTTCTAGCGTTAGTATTGAGTTAAAATATCAAACAATTCTTGAAGTTGAAAAAGGCGAAAAACCTAAGTCGGAAATAGCAAAACAATTTGGTGTTCCTGCAATCACTTTGTCGACATGGCTGAAAAACTCAGAGAAAGTTAAAACAGTGTTTAGCGAGAATTCAGCTTTGAGAAAACGCATTAGAAGTTCTCAGTACCAGGATCTTGACCAAGCACTCGACATTTGGTTTAAAGATGCCAGATCTCGCAAAATGCCTATTCTTCAAACAAAGAAGAAAAAATTCGTTTTGATTTTAGGCAATGCACCATCTCACGTCAACGCCAACCTTACTTCAACAGAACTACAACATCTAGTACTCAACCCATGGATAAGGGGATTATCAAGAACTTTAAACAAAAATACAAAGGACTTGTGATCGACAAACTTGTTAAATCTATGGACGATGGCAAAGACTATAATATCTCAGTGTTGGAAGCTCTACATTTGATACAACAAGCATGGGTTTCAGTGACACCAAAAACTATCTCTAACCGTTTTAAACATACTAAGTTTATATCCACAGACTCAACAAAAAATGCAGAAGATGACTCCAATGAGGAAGTTGATATTTCTTTGTCTGATCTTGTCACTAGAGCTCAAAGTTCAGGAATAAACTTTCAAGGCACATTCGATGACTACTTAATTGCAGACAATGAAGTACTTACCACTGAAGCCTTCACTGTCATTGATATCGTTGAAGCAGTAACCGGAAAACAAAGACTCACAAGACACGAGCGATGATGAACAAATGTCCAACACCTCCTCCAACAACATCCGCTGCTTTATCTAGTTGTGATCTTTTGAGGCAATTTGTACAATTCCAACCCAACGCTTCTGAATTTTTTAACTGCATTAATCGCTTAAAGGAATTTATAAGAGCTAGAAGTTTTTTAAATAAAAAACAAAAAAACAATGGATGATTTTGTATGTTCTAACTAAATAATCTTGTATCAGAATCACTTCTTTTGTTAATAAATTTTTATATCTGTTTATAAAGTTTTTGATGATATAGATTTTAATCATTTTAAAGTTTGTTTTGAAAGGCTAAAGATGACGACGCATGCGCGTTGCTATTTAGTTGAACACAGTTAAAGTTAAAGTTAAAATAAAATAAAAGTACATTTCAAAAAGTTCGAAGTACTTCAATAGGTCCCATCGGTTTCGAGATAACGAACACCTTTTTTTTTTTACAGATAACGGGTTTTTTTGTATTATTTGTAACCTTTCATTTGAATATTTCGTTATGCGATTTAATATTTTTAATTTAAGAGGAAAAATTTGTTATCTTCATTAAAATTCTAATTATATTTAATTTTAATGAAATTAGTGTAATAATTATCAAATAACCTGTATTTGTCGTTATAAAATGAATAGCATCGTCTCCCCGAATAAGGTATATCAAATCTTACATCTAGCAAAATGTGAACAGAAAGTTGAACATTGTCTCCCTAGTCATTTGTACATGGAATAGAAACCATCGTAGTATACAGGTTGGAGATGAATCATCGTAGAATACAGGTTGGAGATGAATCATCGTAATATACGGGTTGGAGATAACACTCAAGTTGTCTACCATCTTGATCTATTCAAGCTGCAACTTCATTTTTATGCTAAATATTGTAATACTTCAACGTTGATTTTGTATATTACATTTTCTATATATAAATATATGTTCATTCTATCTTTATTTACATATGTAATATATACAATTCAATTTTTATAATAATGTAATATATTCCTTCTTGTTCTACTTTTTATTTCTTACAAACTAAAATTTTCACAAGTTCAAAAGCATACAACGCCCTAATTCCTTAATAAAGATATTTAAAATGGTAATGCAATCAGCGGCCTCAATTGGTCTTTAGTATTACCTAGTTCAGTTTATTTCCTTTGAAGAATAAGGAACTATAATAGAATTCGTCATTGAAGAAACCGATTCTTTTTATTTCATGGATAATACTTTCGTTTTATTTTTAAAACTGACTGAATAAATTTACCTTACATTACTTTAAAATTTGGGATAATTTGAACTTACTTTTGTTATATTAAATCCTTTTTTAACCTCCGTCCCTTCATTGTCAAATTTTAGCTAAATTGTCCCTGCCCCCCCCCACTCAAAGTTGACAACATAACAAATCAGTCAATGTAGTAAAAGGTATAAATTTGGACTTTTAGGTAATAACTTTTGAAACAGTCTCCCGAATGAGATATATCAAATATTACATCTAGCAAACTAGCATCTAGCACATAGCAAACAATAGAACAGAAAAAAAAAGGTTATGAGAATATATCATTACATAATAGAGAAGAGTTTCCTAAACTCTTTATACTGAAAAAATATTTCTTCAAATATATTACTGAGCTAGAAGGTTGATGCAATAAGAATTACAAAAAAGATAATTTGACTTCCTAAAATCTTGCAGTTATGGTACGATTGAGAGCTTACAATGCAAGTATAATCTCGAGTAATAATTGTGGTGTGTTCATTGTAAAAAAAATTAAAAAGTAAATTTTTCCCATTTTTATAGAAGAGTTTCCTAAAACTTCATACAGAAATCATATTTCTTTAATGTGTGTGTATGCGCACGTGTGTTAGATTAGAAAATTATAATTATTTTATAAAAATATAGAAATAAATTTAGGGTATTGTAAGGGAGTAGTTTATAAAGAAAAAAAACAATATAAATTCATGAGATTACTTATTGAGAAAAATTCATTAAAACACATATTTTGATCTATTTATCTTATCTTTAGAAATTTATATGCAGTAAACAATAATAAAAATAATATTTTGGCAAAACATATTTTTTTCCTGGAATCAAAGTGTAAATCAAACCCGCACTTAAATTTTGGAGAACTAATTCAAAAGTTAAAAGTAAAAAACGAAGGTTAATTTATAAAAAACCGAAAACTAAAAAGATTTTCTAAAAATCTAAAAATAAATTTTGGTTCTGATAGTAGAGTGGTTTTATAATTTTCTTGGAAATTGTTATAAATTAAAGGTGAACATTTGTCAATTGTCAAAATGTAACAATATAAAAATCTACAAATTAATTTAAGGTATTGTAAGGAAGTAGTTTATAATGAAAAAAAGAATATAAATTCATGAGGTTAATTATTGAGAAAAATTTATTAAAACACATAATTTGAATTTTTTTGATATTTTTTCAACTCAAATATTCTATTTTTCTTTTTTACTTCTAATCTCCCCACCTTTCACCATATTTTTCATATTCGAATTCTTTATTTTGTCTATTTTGCACCACTTCAAATCTATCTTAGCATTGCCATTCACACAGAATTCAATTTTCTTTCGTCGGGACATTTTTATTACCGTATTTCAGCTTCAACACTTTTATATACTCTTCGTTTTCTCTCCCCCCCCCCCCCCATTTTTTTTTGTTTTTTTAAATTAAATTATCCATACCAATTATGACTCAAATATTTTGTTTTATTCGTATTTATTTATAAGCCTCTCTCTTCTAGCCCACTCTTCCCACTCAAGTTCCATTATATCAAATATTTATGAATATAATTATTTACGCTTAATAAGTCTCTTTCTTTAACTTTTATATAGTTTTTTAAAATAATTAAAAATTTTTAATTATAATTTTAAAGAAAATAAAGTAATGAATTATTTAAGGCGTGTTAAAGGGGGTTGTTAAGTATTTTTGATCCAGAGAGTATATTGCGAGATTTGCAATTAGTAAATAAAAGGTTTGGTACGTTCGGTGCGAAAATTTATCTACATATTTGAAATATAATTATTATAAATTCATAAAGTCATATAAAAAATGAAAGAAGAATATATGGAGGTGTTAATCAGTGATTGGATAATTCTTGTACAACCTCTGGGTAAAGACAAAAATGACGGCGCTAAAAAGAGCCAACAAAATGATGATGACGAAAAAGAGAAACTTTGACTTCAGAAGATTCCCTTCCTTCATCTCCTTCTCTTTCATTTTTTCCTCTTCAAACTGATTCAAGTAGGCGCCATTTATCGCTTTGAGGTTAATGTCGGGTGGAAGGACGATCTTTCTTTCACAAGATTTGTAGTGGTTCAATTTTGGCGATGCCAAAGTACTTTTTGAAATCTTTCTACTGTTTTGCAAATTGCTGTATCCAAATAAAAGATTATTTTGCTCAAGCTTCAATGCTGAATCATCTTCATCAACACGCTTTACCATCAGATACACACGTGTGGAAAATCTAAAAAAAAAAGTAAAGAGCTTTCAATATAAACAACAAAAGAAAAGCAAACTTCTTGTTCCCCCACGATTTTCCATTTATAAATCATTTTTTTCGAAATATATTTGAATAGAATAAGATTTTGTTCACTAATGATCCAGAGTTATTGAACAGATGTGAAATAAAGGAGAAATATTGAGATAAGTTAGAATAGGGGAAATCATTAATAAATTAATATATAATAAAATAATTAAAAATATAATTAAATTAATTTGAAAAATAATACTTATATGAATTTTTATTTAGTTTTGTAGTAGTAAATATTGATCATTTATCAGATCTATTTCAGAGTTAAGAATTCAAAACACAATAAAACAAAGATTCAATCGCTAAAATTATGTTTTTAAATCACAATATATAGACATTCATTAACCCATTTACGGCCAATGTTCCTATTTTAGAACATAAGTAATTTCATCTTCGTCTGCTTTTTTCAATGACTTTGAATATAAATCGTCTGCGTTTTTTTAGATATCGTCTGCTTTGCTTGGCCTTAAATGGGTTAATGTCGCTTGCAAAATTGACAGTGACAAAATTGCTTGTGCATGAATATTGAGATTTTAGAATTTAATGTGTTCATGTTTCAGTCTTTTGTTTACTACTCCAATCTGTCAGATTTTCCTAATCAAACAAACTAAATATACACATTTATTATTACAAGTTTATTAATCAAAGTAAGCAGCTAACTTACTTATTACTCATAAACTAAAAATTGGTAACTAAATAATTAGAAAACTTACTAAATAACTGGCTAATAAACTAGAAAACCAACCAACTTACCAAAGATAACTAACTGACTAGTTATCTGCAAATAAATAAGTGACCAATTAACAAACAACAGAATAGCAATTGTTAAGAGCAGCCATTTGAAAGAAGTGGTGTATGACAAAATACACGTGACTTCATCTTCTCAGTGACAATATTCTGATTTGATATCCCAAATTATTAATGGGGCTTAATGGGTTAATAAAAAAAATGGTTAAAAACATTAAGGTAGACTTAAAGTAAATTAGCGTTAATAAAATAAGCAGGACATTTAACAGAAAAAATACTTCAAAAATATGGACAAATCCGGACTAACATAATTTTGTAATATTTAAAAAAAAAATGAACTTGTTAAGAAAATAATATATTTGATTAAATCGCTCTTTGCAAAGATGAAATATTCTTTAAAATTTCTTTATTTTGACGGAGATATCGATAAAATCGACAGTACGAAACTTTTTGGAAGTTTTAGTTTACTCTCTTACTGTTTCAATAAAGGCAAAGGTACGGTTGGATGTTTTCTTCGAGAAGGCACAATTGCGCCACTTGTATCGAACTACGAGTAAAGGATGCTTGATGTGGGATCGAACCCAAGACCTTGAGTTATGGAAACCCAGTATCTACCCAACCTTACTCACTTTGCCTAGAAATATTCTCTCTATATTTGCGTTATGAGCTTTTATTCCATAAATATATTGAGTCATTATCAGTAACTCAGAAAAGCGATTAATAAAACAGAAATATTTGAAAAGCGTTGTCCATCTTCTCATCGCTAGGGTCAATGGAGCTATAGCAGATATTCCCACTTTGCCTTTTCTCTTTGTTATATAACTTCTCTAACCTTCTCCAAAGAGCAATTTCTTCATATCCTTGCAATCTCTCTCTCTCATATTTTTGTTCTAACCCTAATTCTATTCTCTAGTCTTTTAAATTTGCTAAACCAAATATAATATATTTGCTCTTTATGCAAATTGCCCAGTTTTTAAAATATATATAAAAAAATTAATAACTTTATTTTCTCGGTTGTTCTAACTTTGGGTGAAATTTTCTGAGCCGGTACCCAGTGGCGGATCCAGAAATTTCTTATAGGGGCCGAAATCTATTTAAATATTTTGCAATTTTGCTAAAAGTCTTCAGAGAATAGGACAGCTGTATTATGTCTTTTAGAATCACTAATTACCTATGTTTTCATATTTTTAACATTAGTTTGGCATGAATAAATTGCAAAAATTTATTTTTTATACATGTAAAGGTAATTTTCGAAGCCATTTTTCATGGGGGGGGGGGGCTAGGCCCATAAGCCTCCCCCCCTCCCCCTTGGATCCGCCACTGCCCGTACCTTATTTTGCGATAGGCAGGATATGTATCAATTTATATACTACTTTACATAAGTAAATCTTCCTATCCTAATAGTAAGCAAAAAACCATACCGGATCTTAAAACGACATGTGTAGAGAAGAAGAAACATATGAAATTGGCGTCTATAATTAAAATTATATTACAAATTTACAAAGTACGTTCATCTTATTAGTAGTACATCTTATGCATTCTTTTTGGAGAGTTGATGACGTAATCAATAGGCTTGTTCCAATACTTTGAGTAGCTTTTAGTGGAGTAGGCGCTTCTAGAGTTTCCATTGAATGAGTCCAATTCCAGTTTTAGACGATTACATCGGGAATCACGCAATGCCATATGTAGTAAAGCACGTCTTCCAATATCCGTATTATTGTGAATGCTTTGTATACTGTTAGCATTGTTCGTCTCCTTCCTTTATAGAGCTAATGTGTACTTATTTGTTGATTCGTTTAAAAATCGTAACATCTTTCATATCTCATACTTTTGTGAAAATCATTAAAATGTCTTATAATAATTAAGATAAAAATTTTGCATAAATTTGAATAAACCAATCTTAAAATTAATGCCTTGTGAGTGAAAATATTGTTTGTTATTAATTAAATTTGTAATATTCAGAAAATTGATAATCCAATTGGAGAAAATATAATTCAGCATTCTCATTTTAATTTTACTATACAAGATAGAAATGTTTATTAACCAAATTTCTCTGAGTACATAAAATTTTTTGGGTGAAAATTTCGTGGGGGACTTTACCCCCCGTAAGCGTGAGTAAGTTGGTTAGATAGGGGGTTTCGATAACTCAAGGTCTTGGGTTCGATCCCGCATCAAGCCTACTTTCTTCATAGTTCGATGCAAGCGGCGCAATTGTGCCTTCTCGATGAAAACACCCCACGCTACCTTTATCTTTACCTTTTTCATCCATTATTACAACAAATGAACGCTAAATGTTTTTGGAAAAAAATAAAATTAAATCTGTATGTTTAGGTGTTTTAATTTTAATTTAGTTTTAATCAAAAACATGGCCTTTGGGAAACTTTGATTGCTTTGAGGGGTAGAAAAATGTTTCTTTAAGAAGGTCGAGATTTTGCACAATAATATACTTTTATTAATGGGAGATTGGATCTAGCTAGTGTGCAAGGTGCCATTGAAACGTCTATTTTTGGTACATTCTAACGATTACATAAGATGTATATAAAAAGGATCTGATTTATTAATTAATGATTTATTGGTGAATGAGAAGCCAAAATCTAAACACGACTCACAGAGCGGGTCAAGAGTTGAATAAAACTTTTTTAAAATTCATATAACATGTAATAAATTCATTTCTTATTCCACTCGGTGTGCCTGAGTTTTTTAAATGCAATGCGATATAAATTAATGTGTATGCTTTGTATACCTGTTGTGAGGAAGAAGGGGAGAAAATAAGGACGTTATATTAGGAAATTAGCAAATAGATTGAGGAAAATGGAGAAATGTTGATCTAGAGACGAATTACTCTCCTCAGTCTACGACGACTGCCTCACAGAGTCAAACTTCATCCCAACTCTTTCACAGTGTAAACAAAGGAAAGGAATTTGATTGGCTGCTGAAGCAAAACATCACAAAATAAGAAAACAACATCATTTAACGAAACTAACATATTCATTCACTCATATGCATATTTCCCTCTCTCTCTCTATCTAATGGGTGGGTGGGTGTGTGTGTGTGTGTATAATGTAAATAAGAAAATCTTTTCATCTCTTGCATAACTCTTCTAATCTATCCAAGCTAAAAGCAGCTACAGCTGCCCAACTGACATTTAAAAACTCTGAATAGTTGGTGGAGAAGAAACACATATGTAATTTATAGAAGTGAATTATATTTTTATGAAAGATCTAAAACTCGGTTTATCATATATAATAATTTGCTTCAAAAAACGAAAATATGTATTTATTGAACGTCTCATTACAACATTTTGAGTGGATTGAAAAAAAACAAATATTATTCGATATGTAGGCTATTAAGCGTACACAATTTTTTTTTATAAAAAAAGAGCTTTAAAAATCATAAAATTTTAGAAGAAGAAGAAGAAGATTTATTTAAAATAAAAAAACACTTTTAGCATAATGAGTTGAGTATACAAATGAATTTAAAATCAATACATGTATTGTAAATATTAGTAATATAGTGAATTTTAAAAGGCCAATATGAGCCGCTTCCATGAAAAACACACTAATAATGTTGATAAAAAAAGAAAACAAAAAAAAATATATATATATATTTCTAGGGTTAACATTGTGTAACAAACAGAAAATAAAAAAAGACACATGAAGAATAAAAAAAAATTTCACTAAACGAAAAATCCAAAATGTGAATAAAAGCACAAAAAATAGTTAGAAGATTGTTTTTCCAATAATCTGCTTTGATAAAACTTTAAATTTTTTGATAGAGGGTAACATATTATTTTGAGAAAAAAATATTTCTAGAAATCCAATCAAAGAGCTTTGCTTAGCTTTGAAGGATTGAATATTCAAGCATAATATATTGAACTTGTATAGATATAAAAACTCTGTTAAATCAGTGAAAGTGGATGAATAAAAATCATCAAAAATGCAAATCATTAGTATAAAAACGATCAAAGAAGTGCGTAGAAACATCATTTAAACTAGTTAAATTTACTAAAGTTGGAACTGTCATTGGAGAACAATGTTATAGACTTAACCCAATATTTTTTTTACTAGAGGACAAGCTAGAGTATTATAGGAGAGGGTTTAATATCTGTATTATTTTCTTTACGACAATTAAAGAAACATAATTTTTTTGAATCAGATTTCGAATTGCAATCCTTGTAGCAATGTTGTTCAGAAGCACAAAAACTACATCTAACACTTCTAGCTTACAATACTTGCTGGTGTGTCCAAATTTCAAACACTTCCTGCATTGATAATAATTAGAAATATATACATAGCATTTACACTTATTATATTGAATATACAGATAATATCCAGAGTCCAATGTAGTTAAATATATTGCTATCACATTTGAAAATACAAAATTTTGTATCTTTAAACTTTGTTATAAACGAGAACATGAAATTAAATTTACCGCCTTTAGAAACAAGTTCCTCTAAATGTTCGTTTTTTCTCAGGATTTCATTAGTAGCATCAGCATCTTTTATATAAGTAGGTACTGAGACTTTTATAGTTGGATATAATTGCCTTTTTTCTGGAATTCAATATTATTACACTTGAGAAGATTTTCTGCCAACTTTAAGTTAGAATTATCCTCTAGCTAAAACTAGAAAAAGAACAAAACTGAAAATTTAAATGATAATGATAAAAGATTTGCATTATTGCAAGGGTTCTTCATGTTCAAACTTTGAAACTCAATAAAACCTTGATTCTTGTCGGGAGATAAGCCTATAGCGGTGGAAGCTTCAAGAGGATTTAGTGGCTTCGATATATCTGATGGTGACATAAAAATCACCACAATTTTGCAAGATTATGAAAAAATAACCAATTACCCAACTGCTCTCCCTTCCACCTTTCCTCCCTCTTCTCACGAAGGACAAACACCACCGAGAACCTTAAAAAATAAACAAGTTAACTAACAAACAAAGTTCTTAACCGATTAGCCAAGGAACTAACTATATAGCGAAAAAGATTGGGATGCCGAGCGACTGAAACTCTTATTCCGCCGTCAGCTACCCCAATGTGACAACAATTCATTTATTACTTTTTAGCGTACTCTACTAAAACACCTCTATACATATTTTGTACGCACTATTGAGTCGATAAAAGTGCGCTTTATACAGAAGTGTTCAGCATAGAAGAGATGTTTTACATCAGCTCACGAGAATGTATTGAGATTTTGGAAAAGTTTTTACTGTTTAGACATTTTAGCTCCAAATCCGGTTAGTTGAAAGTTTATTTTTTATTGTGCAGCGATTAATTGTAGATTTAGACCTGATTGATACATTAGTTTGGCAATTAAATTTGTTTGCATATAGACACGTATCAGAAAGTGTTTCTCAATCTCTTTTCCACGCCCCTTTGGAATTTGGATCCTCTATATTTCCGTATACCCCCCTTACCACTGGAAGTCTATTTACATTATATTTTCTGAATAATAAATTGATTTTGTTCAAAGTGAACTTCAATTCATTTTTATTATGATACAAATTTTACTGTACTGTATTCTACGATAAAGAAAAGGCAAGAAATCTATCCCCAACTTATGAGTTTCATTTAATCTTATTTTTATATAGTTATGAATCTACTCAAAATTAATTCAACAAAATCACCGTTTTTTACTATATTATAAAAAAAAATTTAATTTAAATTTATACATATTAGGGCAATTTTCGAGATGAATTTTTTCCCACTATTTTTTGAATACGCGATTTAGTGCCGGAAATATGGCAGCAGAAGTCGTTCCCTATGTCCAGTCTACTTTTCGACCTTCTTTCAATTGAAATTTAAGCCAAAAACATTCCACAAAGAAAGGTCAGAAAAGGACTAAAACTTAGAGACTTACATTCGCAATTTCAGGATAGATGGGATGATACTCTATCCAAAAGTTTAAATGTTCATTTCTAAGTTTCAATGTGCTGTTCTCAGCAACATCTGAAATATATTAAACTTCCTTTTAAAATTAATTTTTGAAGAAAAAAAATAGATCATTCTTGATATTTGTCTACACCAGAAAAAAACCTTACAAATTCTGCTTTTAAATTTTTCGAAAGTGTCAATATTTTTTTTCACAAAAAACGATCAATTGGTATGTATTATTTCGTATCGCAAAAAGTAAAAAAGCATAAAAAAGTTAAATTATATTCCTAAAAATGATAGGTAAAACATTTATATCAATTAATTCAAAAAGAAAATGAAAAACCTCCTTTTTTACTCAATTAGACTGCGATCTCCTAGTTCTTCAATTACGCCCTCATAGGAGAGGTGGACACCCCATCTGGTAAGAATCACTGTCATTATAGATGTGATAAAAATCTATCATCTACTCACAGTAGTGTAAATGATATAGAGATTGTCATGAAAGCAAAAACGCAAAGATTGTAATGAACAAACTAAAAAGTAAAAATAATTATGACTAAAAAAATTCAAACCTAAGTACATTTTAATGTTGATATTAAAATAGCAGTATGGATAAAAAAATGTCATTTAAACAAATTAGGTAGACTAGATTTAAAAATAAAACTTTTCAAGTTTGATTTGGAGACCATTTTTACAAAAATCAGTGTAAATATTAATTGATTGCTCGAGTCTAAATCGAAGTAAAGCTTTACGTACAGTAAAGTCACAGTTAAAATTTAATGTTTTCTAGGGTAGGAGTTAGAGTCGAAAATTTTGCTTTAATTGGAGTCGTAAATTTTGTGCAATGGAGTCGAAGCTGGAGTCGGAAATGTTCGTGTACCGGAGTCGGAGTCGGGAAACGAAACGTTTTGTTTACCGAAGTTGTAGTCGGAAGTCGCAAAAAAATTTCCGACTACACAAGCCTGCATTTTAGTGCACACATAAATAACATTTTCGTTTTGAATTCATCTTTTTAATTTAAGTTTTAAAGTTCCTTTAGAGATACGGCTTGGACTGGAACAGAGACTCAACTTTGAGTTGTGTAGAATTTCGACTTATCCGATTTTGAGTTTTCGGGAGTTTACTATTTTATCTTTACCGGCTAAAAAGTGTCGACACGAGCACATGGCCCTTCTTTCTGAGGACCTGTCTTTATTTGTGTTCTCGGAGTTAAAAATACGCATCTAGTAAGAAGTTGTTATAGGCACCAATTTCAGGTTTGGCCGTTTCTAGATAATGATTGTGATTTTCTGAATATTTAAGCACAACTTTCATTCTGATACTAATTTTTTTTTCATTTCTAAAATAGTTTTTTAATTCTGATATATGAATTGCGTCAGTTTCCAGTAGCTTACTGCATCATCATCTGTGCTGATACACCATGATACGGTGAAATACGCATTAGTTATTTGTCATAGCTGTCAATCACTAAATCGCTGTGGAAGATGACTTCTGGCTCTGTGAAAATTTCTACTCTGTTTGCAGATTTTCATCTAATTATGTTGCCTAGTCCAATTCTTAGTTTTTCACGTTCTCCTGATATATATCAACAAATATATCCAGCGCTACAATAATTGAGAGAATCTCTGTGGTTTCCATCTCTAGAGGAATTTCTGTGATTCTGATTCTGATTGCAACCAGAATCGAACTCCACTCGCTTTAGTGTATACACTTTCTTACACTTGACTTCCTTCTATCTTCTCCTTTTCCTTCGTGTAGCTGTAGTCTGAAGAAGCTTTGGGTTATTTCAAAAAAGAAATGAAAGACTGAAGAGTTGCCATGTGTTGATTGAAAAATATCAACAAGGAATATGATAGGATAGTATGAGAAATGTTTCAACAAATCTTCATCACAGAAGCTAAAATTGCACTTAGATTGAAAAAGACTCATGATATTCAAATTCTTTTAAATAAAGATCTGTCATACTGTCTTAGTTTTTATATATATATGTATATTCCTTGCTCATAAAATAGAATTTTCGTTAATGTTCGCAAAAAGAAATTCATTTTTAACCGTCACTATACCACAAGAAAAATCTTTAAGTTTAATCTTTTCTGATCACAATTCCTTGCATGATAAAAGCGATTATTATCATTTGCTGATAAACTGATTTCCTCTCTAAAGCTTGGCAAGTAAAGCGCAAAAATCTTGACATATTCATTTGGAGGGAGGACCAAGTATGTTTGCTATTGGTTGAATCAATTTAAATTACTAACAAAACAATTTTATTTAATTACAATTTTTTTTGAAGCTGTTTACATGAACTTTTAATTAAAAATATTAAAACTACGTATAAAAATACCTGAGGGGATCATTTACGCATTTGGCCCTCAAAGGTGCAAGGTCCTTCTAGTGTTAATGTCATCTTCCAAAGTAGTTATAGTTAGTTAGAATCAGGGTTGGATCAAATAGCGCAAACACTCGCGTTTAATCCCTCCATGTTTACCTTAATTATTTGACTAAAAACCGGGGTGCGTGTTGTCAACGTAAAAGAATCCCAGTCCCATTATCAAGGGATCGTGTCGCCCCAGGGCAAAGATCCTGAATGAAGCCACTCACCCCTTGCTCTTTCTTTTCTCACTCATCCCCACCCCATTTTGGCTTAAAAAGTGATTTAGAAAAAAAATGCTCACATTTTTATTAAGCTACATAATTCAGATATATACTGACTGATTCGAAAACTGTCTCCATTATAGCTGTTCATTTTTCGTGTATTAGAAGCAGCTCATAAGAGCCAGACTTTGGAGGCGGGCTTGCCCCATAGTGCTCCTTAGGTAGGAAAATGAAATGGCGCCCCCTAGATATGGCGCCCCTGGGCAATTGCCCCCCCCTCGCTGCCCTCCCCCTTGATACGGCCCTGATCTAACCCCAAAAAAGATGAAATGGAAAAGTGTGTGAACAAAAATAGGTAAAAGCATGCAATATACAACGGACATTTAGATTAATGTATTGAAAACTATTTCTTTATTATTGAATAGTCACACATACTATATATAGGTTTCAGTAACGGATCCTAGGGGGCCTTATGGGCCTAGCCCAACCCCCCCCCCCCCCACCTCCCTTATGAAAAATGGCTTTGAAAATTACTCTTACTAATGTATACCCTTACATGTATAAAAAATAAATTTTTGCAATTTATTTATGGCAAAATAATGTTAAAAATATGAAAACAAAAGTAATTAGTGATTCTAAAAGACATAATACAGCTGTCGTATTCTCTGAAGACTTTTTGCAAAATTGCCAAAAATTTAAATAGATTTCGCCCCCCCCCCCTATAAGAAATTTCTGGATCCGCCACTGATAGGTTTGTTCCTGAAAATAATAGCTTATAATTGGCAAGCGGATTATTATACACGTTAGCACATTAAACACAAATGGTACTTATTTTCGAGTCTGAAATACAATGAATTACAAATGCAACTTTTTTCATAAAGTGATGCTTATATGCAGCCTATCAGTTTGACATATGAATATATTCATCATTTCAACCGCTCAGCTTCACTGATAACCGAAAATTCTTCGGAATGAATTTTGAGTTGCTTTTATTGACATCCTGCCATGTGTTATATGATACGGCATAGTCTTGTTTTTTTCATTTCATTTTACACAATACAATTACAATTACAGTGTGTATTTTATTTCAAATTCTAAACGATAACATCAAATCAAAAGGGTTAAATCTCTTCACAAAAAAGTGCATCCACTTCTGACAAACTTGGCTGTTTAACATGGCAGAGAAAAAGTGTCATTTAAAAATCACTCTTGTAGAATGTGTAAAGCGGATCAGTTGGATTCGTTTTGCGAAGTTTAAAAATGGCTTATTAAAACTTTAAAAGTTAAACATATGATTCAAATTTTTAGCTCAATTGAAATTGAAATGAAAGCTCTCCCTTTTTTTAATAAATAAGTTCTATTCCCTCAACATAAACTTTTCTTAATACCCATCAATGGTTTATAAATAGCACGCTAAAATCCAGGGCCGGCCTTGGGCTTCTGCAACCTATGCGGCCGCAGTGGGCCCCACGCTTCTCATTTTTCATTTTGATGATATATTGTAGGATTTCGCTAAACGCAAGCTTCGCAAAGTAAAGTTACTTTGATCGTCATTTTGTGTTTAATGAAAAAGTAATAAAACGAATTCCTTTTCTTTTTTTCAAAATCTTATTTCTCACTTTTAATCTTTTTTCTTACCCACACTGGGCCCCGCGCAATCCAATTTGCATAGGAATTTGCATAGGCCCTTCTAAAATCTGTAGAAAAATGGCGCGATATTATTACTTTTAACTATAAACTCCGTTAAAAGAATAATAATTCAATTCAACTCGAGAATTTAAAGAAATACATTCCTATACTTTCAAGTGAGAGTTGTAAAATGTTCTTTAAGTAACTTTTTTGAAGTGACATTTAGCAAAAATTGTTAAAAATCTAAAAAAATACCTTTTTTAGCGGATTAGGGTTGCCATTTTATGCTGCTTTTCACTTTGCCAAATGTGTGCCTTTGAATTTTATTGACTTTTCCCTCGCTCAGTTTATATTTAATCCCAATCCGGATTCATAGAAATCATTCGTTTCTAAAATCATTTTCTTTGCATTGCCTTCAAGTTTATGATTTAAATGGGGGCAAAGTAAATAAAGTTGCAAAATATAGGGGTCTAAGTTCATAGAGAACATATATATATTTGTTATTGTTTAGAAAGCTTAGCTTCGATTAATATGATTGATACGTTTTTCTTTGTTCAAATCGATAGTAAAACCAACTTTAGGTTTGGTAATGTGATTTTTGGATGTCATTATATTGAAAACGTAGAAAAATTTAAAGAAATGCCAAATCTTAAATATGCTGAAAGGCTTCTCTTCGATTTCATCTTCATCGAATGAAAAAACAAGATATGTCGACGATTTTGCAATATATTAAACAGAGATACCTTATCTGCGTGAGAATTTAAAGATCACTCTTTCAAACTTGAATATCGACACATTCATCTATCTCAACGATTTATCGATGCCTTTCAGAGTTCACAATTTACGCTGGATGTCTTGAATGTTTCAAAAAAATACTGGCTAACTTCAAAGCTTACAACCTATTTGTATATAAATATTGTATCAATAAAAAATGCAAGATCTATTATGACATGAATTGTGTAAAGCTGTGAAAAATCCTTGCAACAGTTTCAAACATTGCATCGAATGGCCAATGAGTCGCTTGCCTTATTTATCTCAAGTTTCTATGTGTAGCAAAGATTAGAATTCATTTGTCAAAAGTTCCACACAGTTCATATAACAAAAAGTGAAAGAATTTTTCGACGTCTTACGTTCTTTCCATTTGGTGAATTGAGACGAGTGGGCAGTAATAACCATTTAATATTGTAATAATGGATGTTAAATTGTGTCTTTTAATTTTGATACTTGTGGTATTCAGTTTTGGGCTTTTTAAAGTTTTGAAATAACTTTTACGTTCGGCTAAATTAAAATTGGTAGGGACGCCAGCAAGCAATACATTTATTTTTTTTAATTTATTTTATGAATTTACATAAAGATTAAGAGACAAGTAGCCGGTTTTATGTCTTTTTGTTGCTGAAAAATGTTCATTTCACTTCTAATCTTCACAAGACGGAACGAGAATTTTGCGTCAGTTCCAAATTTTGAAAGCAAATTGCGATAACTTTTTTTTATATATGAACCATGGATATTAATTCTTCAAACACTACTATACTTCAAATATTATACTAAAGTAAACTTTTTTTGTCTTGATAAACAAAATTAAAATTTAACGCCATCTATTGTACATTTTTATTTCAAATTATACAACTTATGTTAATTATATGACATGAACTAATGCTATTATTATCAACAATTTTGACAAGTATACGTTTTACATATGGGTTTTTTTTACATCTTTCACCTTCTCTTCTTTTTTTGGTCTACAATAACCATGAGAAAAAGCTGAAGGGTGGAAAATATCTTGTTCCATTGCACATATGTTGATCAAAAGTGGCTGAGATCTCTTAGGAAATATTTTCTTCCAGTTTTGCGCGTGGAACGAAAATTTTCAAGTGCACTGTGCTTTTGAATATTAACTAAACTATCATGAACAGCGATGTCTAAAAACTAAAAAAAGCTATTTCCTTGAACTTTTATAAAATGTAAAATAAACTCAATATATAGTGAAAACAACATTTGTGAAAATCGTTCAAATTTGCTTTTTCACTGAAAAAACAGTATTAGCAGATGCATCATGTAAATCTTAGTTTTCTTATGCTATTTTCTTCTCTCTTTATATAACAAACTTTTTAATTTTAGTAATAATACTTATGTAACATTATATTTTCATTATCACTGATTTTGTCTTTTTGTCAACTGCACTTTTAACTTTACTTTTGAAGATATTTAAAGTTGTTGATTGGTTGTCTCGTCAAGCGTTCTTTACTGGCTTTGACATCTGAACTTCAAATAGTTTTTCATGCGCATAAAGTTTCTTCAACTTAACATATTTCTTTTCTGAATGTAGCTTGCAATATATGTTAATTATTTTGTACTGAATATAGCTTACAATATGTTGTTTATTTTGAGCTGTTTTAAAAATAAATGTAATTACTTTTCTTATTATTAAAAATCGATCGCATAGAGGATATCCGAAAGATGAGATATAATATGAATAGAATGAATGAGAATGGCAGGATTTGAAAGATATAAATAAGAAAATTTATCAAATTATATGTAATATTCAAGTTATATGATCATAGCGAAGTCAATCATTATAACGAATTCAAATGTTATAATCCTCTTTATTAAAAGATAAAATACTCATGATTAACAAATATTTCAAGCATTAGTTCAAAATATTTAGTAATTTTAATAAAAAAAAATAATTAATAAAAAAATTTTTAATTAAAAAAAACTCAAAATATAGGCCAATATAATTTATCCTTAATAAAGTAGGTTTATATGACCAAAATAGTTTTTCTCTATCTCTGTTATTAATAAAGGCATAATAGATATCTTTTTTGACAACTGTGCACCAAATTTCTCCAAATTAATACAAGTTGCATGAACGTTCCCATCTATGATGTAAAGATTTAATAGAAAGAATATGATTTCTGTATACAATATCATGCACAGGAATGTGAACTCTTCAAGATTTTTCAGATTCCATCATATGCAATAAAGTTTATTGTGAAACATCGTATCTACGAAACTTCTTCTCTCAACGTACTGGAATTCTTTGCCTGACTATGTCGTTCAATCTCCATCTTAGATAGATTCTTTCTGGAAGGAGTATAAGAAATAAGTTCTTTGAACATGGCTGAGGTTTTGTATTTGCATAAATGATTTTTATTTCTTTTTTCTGATGCGATATTTTTATACTTTCTCTAACACTGTAAAATAAATAAAAAATAATTAAAAAAATAAGAAAAAAATAAAAATTATTAATAAATAATATTTATTTTTATTATTTTTATAGATATTTCTATAAAAATTTTTACTTCCTGGCTATCATTTGTAAATTTAATAAACTTCAATAATTTATTCATCTAGGTTTTGTAAGCTTTCTACAACATTAGTACACTGAAGGAAAAACGTTTTAAAATTAATGTTAATTTTTACTAAATATCAAAAAAAGATATAACTAATAATATTATTATTTGAAGAGTTGATCATATGATAAAATATTGATTTAGTATTTATATAGTTAAAATTGCCACCAAAAATGGGGAATAAATTGTATAGATAAAATTATTTGAATAGCATTTTTAGAAAAAGCTTAATCCAGTTAAAATTGAACTTTTATAACTTTTACCAGAAAAAAATCAAGGCTAATAAATCCCTTTAAAATTTTACCCATACTGAGAGTTTAAATTTTAATTAATTTTTATTTATGAAAAATGCTTAGTTTTTGTGGAGATAAATTTTTGCAAAAAAATTAAAAAATTCTTTAGGCGCTATTCAAAAAAAATTCTGGAATATATTTTATCATAAATTTTGAGAAAGGAATATTGAAGGGACGAAGTGAATCTTAAAAAAGTATTTAAAAGCTAAAATGCAATGCGTTAAAATGTTAAATGTATTTTACTTGGGAAAGAATGCTGATTAACTTTTATTTATAGATAGAAGTTATTGCTGTAACATATTGTGAAGGATATAAACCAAACAAAAATCAAATAAAATTCACTTTGATATGATTGGCTAATATCAATATTTTATACAAAATCATGGTCATTTCTTCAAAATATCATTTGTACGAATCATCTCTATTTTAGGCAATTACTATTTGGTTCAACTTTTAAAACAAAGAATAAATCAATAAAAAGCATAATTTTATTTTTTAACTAATTTTTGCAATAAAATTATTTTATAGATTTTTAGCAATGCTAAAAAATACTTGAGTAAAAATGAAGTTTTAGAAGAAGAATATGTAATGTTTGCTTTCAGGTCAACTGACTGCCTGGCAATTTACTTGATTGACAGCTGTCGGATATTTTTAAGTCAACTGCCTGAAGTAGAAATGTCCCATAAACATCTGTGCACAAGCTCATTATTTACAAAAGAATAACAAATAAATAAATATATAATATGTATAAATAAAATCACATACACATCAGAGTCCTGCGATAAACTCGAAATTTCGCGTTGCCCGTGGCGGGACATTCGCCCTGTTTTCCATTACTTGTAGTTAAAACATGGGACTTATAAAGTACTTTTTTAAATTAAGCGTTATCAGATGTAAAAAAGGTGACATTTAGATTTTGTGCAAGAAACTTTAATAAAATACCAGATGGTTCATGAAAATCAGAAGTTCAGGATAAACAGAAGAATAAATTTGGATGCAGAAAATGCTGAAGATTTTGTGAAAATATTAAGTTCTTGAACAATTTATAATTCAGAGTTTAAATATTTCAATAAATTTAAAATCTAATTAGATTTGTAAGCTTCCTGCTTACAAAAAATGTCAACTGATAATGAACGCTTCAAAGCTGATACAAGTATAGCAATAGTGGAAGCAGAAGCAAAATAACTTCTAAAATAGGAAATACCATTCCTAGTATGTATCATTTCGTATATCATTGAGATTCCAACAAAAGGAGAGTCCAGTTTACACAAATTCATCACAAATTCAAAATTAAACCCTAAAATTGGAGAGAGAAAGGATGCGCCATAAATTTCACAAGAACAAAATTTTATGCGAGTGTATCGACTCCATATCCCTCTCTCTCTCTCGTGTATATGCATTTCTACTGAGACACAAAATTTCAGTGCAATACAGAAACTCTATTGAGTGTTCGAAGCAAAAAGTGCATTGCTGGCTTTTACTTTTATTAGTCACTTTTTATATTATTGATCATGATACGTCATCGGTTCACAGAAACACACACAGAAACTATATATGAGAATTTGGAAGATTCACAGGCCTCAAGCTTACGCAAGTTTTCCGCAGTTCAAGACATAACTCAAAAACTTGAATTTCACAATAATGTAAGTCAGGGTTGTCCAAACCGCGGCCCGCGGTCTTTTCTAGAAAACCTTTGAAAATTAGTATTATTTAGACATTTATTGAGGTACTTCGAAAAAAGTTGTTTCTTCCTAAACTTTATTTAAATTTGAATTGGAATATTATTATTTATTCTTATATAATTTTAGTTTTACTTAATCCTCTATATCACATACTATTTCTTTCTTTTCAGACTTAGTGCCACATTTTTACGATGGCTCAGAAAAGAAAAATCTCTGATGAAAAGCGTCAGTTCAAGGATAGTTGGGAATTGAGATTCCTGGTGAAAGAACAAAGTGGTCGACTTTTATGTTTAATTTGTAATGACATAATATCTGTTATGAAAGAGTACAATGTACAACGACATTACAGCACTCTTCATGTCACTGGTTATGATAAATACACTGGTGAGGCGCGGCGAGTCCTACTCAAAGATCTCAAATCACAAGAAAAGATTTTCCAATTAGTGAAGCCTTCGTCTTCTACAACCATTGCTTCCTATGATGTATAACTTTTGATGGCCTATTCAAAAAAGGCATTCTCTGACGGTGATCTCATCAAGCGATGTGCAATAGCTATGGGAAAGGCTGAAAGATGCAGCTCGTGAGTTTGAAAAAATTCCACTCTCGCATCAAACTGTTGGGTTCTAGGAGAAGCATTGAATGTGGAGAAGAATTGAACATTTTTCTTTTTTTTGATCTTGCCGCATTTGATGCATATGGTTTGCTTTCTACGCAAGAAGCATTTATTTTCCTCATCACTTCACTGCCACACATCGCATAATCACTTCTCACATCACATTTTCACACTTATTCACTTCGCAACTTAATCACTTATTATTCACTCATTTTCTTCACTATCACAGAATGATAAATATTATATTATGTTGTAATGAATTATTATATTGTGTTGAAAATATTGTGATAAATATTATATTGTGTTGAAAAACTACAAAATAATTAGTGTGGAAGGGGAAAGGCAGACAATTTTTAAGTTGAACATTAATTACTTTTAGAAATAATTATTTAGTAAATAAACTAATATTTATATTTTTTACCGTATGATTAAAATATTTAATTTTGAGAATAATTTTAATTGTAAAAATTTTATATACTTATTTTAGTTAATTATAATACCAATATTGTAGATGTTTTCAAGTATTTAATTTTTATTTTATTTTATCATGTTATGTCTATGAAACAAAAGTAAAAGGACTTAAGTTAAAAAACTCACCAAACGCCAGTTGCCAAAAAACGAATTTTTGTTATTTTTTGGTTAAACTTTTTTCATTTAACATAAATAGTTTTAAATTCATTTCAACCTATATATTGAATATAGGTTATAAATATTTTAAAAACTAATTAGTTTGTTTTTTTAAAAATAAATTAAAATATTTTATACTAATTTTTCATTTTTTTAAAATAATATTATAAAAAGTATTTGTTTGGCTAAAAAATGTAAAAAAATTATTTTATTTTAATAAAAAAATATAAATATAAACACGAATATAAAACATAATATAACATAAAAAAACAAAAATAGATATAAACATAAATATAAAATAGTATTAGTTTAAAATAGTTGACATTCTAAAGCTAGGTCTTCTATTTAAAATAGAAAAATCTAAAATATATGTATCTTGAATTTCTTCCAAATCAAGATTTTTAGCCGGACAAACATATGAAGAAATTCTGTTGAGAAAAAGATACACATTTTTGTCATCATTGTATTCTTCATATATTCTCTCAAGTTGCTTTTCTTTTCCTTTTTTTTCTTACTTCCGCCACTCCAACAATATCCAGAGTCAACAGCTTCAATTTCTGTCATATCTTTCCACAATTTTTCTTCACAATTTATAAAAAAAGAAAAAACTTCCCAAACATTTGTTCTTTCTTGAGGTAAGCAAGATTTCATACTAAAAATTTTAAAGATA
Organism: Nectonema munidae; assembly: GCA_030549495.1. Lineage (NCBI taxonomy): Eukaryota > Metazoa > Nematomorpha > Nectonematoida > Nectonematidae > Nectonema > Nectonema munidae. The sequence continues at coordinate 254,218 of JAUIRK010000664.1, forward strand.
AAAGTAAAAATCTAAACAAATCAAAATTTATTCAACCTGTTGTGAAAACCTTCACAGTGGTTATTAGTTCTCACTTTCCTTTTATACACGTTCCAACTTTTCAAATCATTTAAATTAAACCACGTGATTTCAAAATATAGGAAAAATTCTTCGATATTAAAAACATTCATTAAACTTTTGATTTTTCTATACACTACTTTAACCTAAAATTTAAAAAAATATATAAAGATTACAATTATAAATAAAATTAAAAAAATTATTCTTGTATAGTTAAAAAAAATATCTGAACATATAATATGAATTAAAATAAAAAGTACTTCAAAAGGTGGAAGAAAACAAGAGCAAGTAAAAATTTGATACACTTGCGAAATGATTCGCTTGTTGAGTATAATCTTCCATAACCTAAGGCTTTGACTTTTCTATAAATACTTTGGGAAAAATGAAAATAGCAGCCTGTAAATTGTGCATTTGGAAATTCCTAAAAAAAATTTTATATTATAGTTTTAGTAAAAATTTTATGTAAAAAAATTTTTTATTAGCAGATAAAATAGCACTTTCATAATCGGATGTAATAGTCTTTACTTGAGAAACATTAACATGTAACTTTAAAACTTTATAAATTTCTCTTAAATAAAATGCAACAATGTTAAACCAAAAATTAGAAATGATAAATAAAACCTGTAAGTTTCTTCTTTTTTATCACAAGCCAGTGAATACAAAATAGGTAGCTGCACTTTATTGTGGAAAGTATGAATTGTTACGATTTGAAGAAACATGTCAGGTGATTTTTTGAAAGTACCATCAATATAAATATTTTCGATTGTTGTAACTTGATTTAAATAATTAAAAATTTTGCCATGAAATACTATGAGCCTTTTATTTGATGGAACATATTTGTCCAGTTGTAAAAATGGTACCCCATTTATTGTTTGGTATTTTTCGGGGATTGTAAAGGTAATAATTTTGGGGGATTTAATCTTTTTTTATTGTATCGAATTCTTCGGAGAATTGTTTGTCTTGATGATGTACTTTCTCTATCATCCTGAGTTAAGATTGACAAGTTATCTCTAAAAAAATTTTTTTAATTAAAAGTTATATTTCTTCAAAAAATTACTGATAAATAAGGCTGGTTGCTTTCATAGAGTTTTCTGCCTGATCTTTGATTTTTCTATTGAATTCAGCCACTCTTTCATTTATTTTATCATGATTGTGTAATACAATTTTGAGTGGTGTCATGGCTGCATTTTTTTTGTAGATAATTCTTCCTAAAATTTGTAATAAATTAAAAAAATCCCTCATAATAAAACTTATATAATAACAATGTGTTATTGATCACTACTCTCATAAACCTATAATTTTTAGAAGTAAAAATAAAAAAAATTAGAAAAATAAAATTTAAATAAGCAAAAACAATCTATCTAAAATATTTATAAAGTAAGATTACATTATTTAAAAAAATTAATTATTTTTTAAATTTTAATAAAAAAACTATATATATTTTATTGAGTTTATAAAAAATTGTTTAATTGCAAAGTATCTAAGTTTTCAGATGTAAAAATAGTTATATTAAACTTTCAAACTTTCTAAAGTAATTCTAAGATTATTCAAATAAATTTAAAAAATAAAAAACTATTTATTTAATTAGTGCTAGAGTAAATATGAAAATTTTATTAAAGTTAAATAAAAATAGCTTCAAAATTAACTGAAATAAAAAGTTTACCTGGACAGAGGTCTTGTAATAATAATGTAAAGTACTAAAAAATCTTTTTTTTTAAAATAAAGTAACCTTCAATAAGCATCTTCAAATAAACAAATTAAGAAAGAAAAATAAAGAATAAAGAGTTATGAAATAATGATAGTGAGGTATAGTAAAACATGGTGGTAGTGAAGTGATGAGGAAAATAAATGCTTCTTTTATTAGTAGCAAACCATATGCTTCAAATGGCAAAATAAAAAAGAAAATGTTCAGTTCAGACACTTAAAAATTGTCTGCCTTTCCCCTTCCACACTAATTATTGTGAATAAGTGTGAAAATGTGATGTGAGAAGTGATTATGCGATGTGTGGCAGTGAAGTGATGAGGAAAATAAATGCTTCTTGCGTAGAAAGCAAACCATATGCATCAAATGCGGCAAGATCAAAAAAAAGAAAAATGTTCAATTCTTCTCCACATTCAATGCTTCTCCGTTTACCAACTGTTGCTAGACGTGTTGATGAGCTTAGCAATTTTGTTCAGGAGAAGGTCAAGAATCAAATTCAGCAATCTGTTTATTTTTCTCTCGCTCTTGATGAAAGCACAGATATAAGGGATGTCAGTCAGTTGATTATTTTTGTTAGAAGTATTGATTCACAGTTTAATTAATGTCGGTGAGTAGTTACTCCGCTTAATCCCACTTTTTACCACTACGAAAGGATCTGATGTTTATGAAGCGCTAAATTCTTTAGTGAGCGAATATGGGCGCTTTCAGAAATGCTCTTGCATTGTTACAGATGGGCCAAATCAATGACTGGAGCTAAAAGGGGGCTGAAAGCGTACTTGAGAGATGCTGGAGTCGACTGCCCAATGTTTCATTGCATTATTCTTCAAGAATCGTTATCTAGTCGCTGTATACGTTCAAAATTATTAATTTCATTAGAGGCGGTAATAAAGCGTTGAGACATCGTCTATTTGTTGATTTCTTGAGAGATTTAGATACAGAATTTTCTGACGTATCATTCCATTCTACTGTTCGTTGGCTCAGTGCTGGGAAATGTCTGCAGCAGTTCTTCAGTCTGCGTAATGAGATTCTAAACTTTTTAGAAGAACTGAGTGTAGACACTGATGGGTTTAAAGGTTTATTGAAAGACGTCAACTTTCTGAAAGGTCTAGCATTCCTCACTGATATTACTCAACATCTGAATAAGCTCAATTTAAGTTTACAGGGTAGGAATCAAACAATCTCTTCTCTGTATGGTTTCGTAGATGGCTTCCGCAACAAATTATGCCTCTTCAAAAGTAATCTGCAAAGTAACATTCTACTTCACTTTCCAAGTTGTGATGTTATTTCTAGAGAAATAGAGGACAATAGCTTCTGCTGCTTTGTTGAAACTCTTGATACCCTGATTGAAGACTTCAACAAGCGATTTAAAGATTTTCAGCACCTTGAGAAAAACTTCAATGTATTCAATGCTCCGCTGACTATTAATATATCAGAAGCCGATGAAGATTTGCAGCTTGAATTGTGTGACTTGCAAAGAGACCGGTTTTTATTAAGCAAAGATACACTGCCAATCACCCAATTTCGGCCTCTTCTTTCTGAAGAGCATTATCCTAATTTTGGATTGCACTTGCTGTCAATGTTTGGAAGTACCTACCTTTGTGAAGCAGCATTTTCCGCAATGAAGTCGGTTAAATCCAAAGAGAGGAATGCACTTAATCAAACATCTCTCGAAGCCTGCCTTCGTTTAGCCTTGTTCCTTGTGTCAGTTGACATTGACACAAAGGAGCTAATTTCCAAAATGCAGGCACACCCATCCCACTGAATTTTAATTAAACTGTATGTTGTTTTTATTAAAAAATTTATTGATAAAAATGCTTCTACTTCTTTAAATATTTTTTACGAATATATTTAAGGTTTGATTCTTAATCATACTTGTCAATTATTTTTAAGGTTTCCTAGTCTACTGACGTTTCTCAAAATTTCCACTCTTTCTTATTCGTAATATTCACATCTTAGCCTCTTTAATCTATTCCCCGCCAATATTTTTTATGATAAATATAAAGGTTCATTTACATGTACATGTTTTACTTTACATCTGGTATGGTAAGACAAGGCATATGCAGAAAAATGTCAACTGCGGCCCGCGATCTACTTTCGTTTGCCGAATGCGGCCCACGTCCCCATAAAGTTTGGACAACCTTGATGTAAGTCAGAGAGAGAGTGCGCACATCGAACAAACATCAAGGTGAAGCTTGGAAAGAAGGCATTGAGTGTGTCAATAAAAGAGGATGGCAAGTGTAAAGTTCGTGACGTAAGAAAAAGTATGTTTCAAGGAAGACATCCCCCTTCTCTTAGCCGTGTATGGATATTAAATTAATGCCAATTCTAGTTCTAATCCACTGACCCTTAATCTTTTGTGTGTGGAAGGCGCCATTTTGTTATTGTTAATTAATTTGGGCGCGAAAATATCTGTGAAATTGAATGCAAATTATATCTAAATTATATACGGCTTTTTTTAATAAGATCATTGAGATTGCATTTCTTTTCTCACTATTTTGAATTTCTGGTGCATATTTTGTTAGTGCCATTTTCATATAGTCACCCCGTTAGTCGGAATCCACTTTTAGATTTTAAAATCTTCATCATCAAATTCGAGATTCACAAATAGAGGTGGAAGGAAAGCTTACGATTCATTTGGGTAAACGTTTCTTTAAGGAGGAGAAATCTTTTATCATCAACTAAAATGTCCAAAATTGTCGGTCTCTGGCTTCACTATTTAACTGCAAAGCAAAAACGAAAAATCGCCTTAGCATTTCTGTAAAAAATCCTTGATTTTTGGATTTAGTTTTTCATATTTTTATTATTATTATATTTTTTGAACCATGGTAAAAAACCGTCTGTCGAAAAATATTTACATTTCAGTTATTAGTTAAATGCAAAAGGAGACATCTTTACGAAAAGTGAGCAAATATGGCTTGAATGAGGAAAGGTTACTGAAGTTTGAAATGCAGTTGGAAGGAAGGATATTGAGAAGTTGCGGGCGGAGCGAGAAAGGAGAACGACGAAAGGTGAGGGAAGATGTGCTTTTAAGTTGAGATGAGGAGCTCATTACGTAGCGCTGTCTTCTCAGATTGTACTCGGTTTGATGGAGAGAGGACCCAGTTTGTTGAGAAGCTTGGATGCAAGACAGCCGATTTTGATGTCGCAGCGAAATTTGAGCTTGTGCAAAGAAAGTAGTTGGTACGCGTTTTCAGGCAAAGGTGCGCGTGCAGGGATTCGAAGGATAATGCGGATTGCTCTTCTCTGAAGTTTTTCAAGAGTTTCGCAGAGACACACCCCTATGCTTGCAAAGATATTTTCCTCCATAGTTGCCCCGTATTGTAAGTGTGGTAAAATAATAGCTTTGTAAATCTTTGTTAATAAAGAAAAGTTTCCGGGAAGATGTTGACTGAGTAGTTTCAGTACAAAAATTTCTCTATTCACTCTTTTGCAGATGTAACTGATCTGATGATCAAATTTAAGATTATCTGATAAAACAATGCCCAAAAATTTCATGTCCCAAATCTTTGACCAATAAACAACGTTTAGAAGAGCCAGGTTCAAATAACGTGCAGCAAGAGATGGAATCTCATGAGAAATGGAAATCAGAATAGATTGATATATTATGTTGTAGGAAACTTTTGACATTAGAAAAAAGTTTGTCAATTGTCACTAACAGACTATTGATGAACATGAGGAAGAATGTTGGAGCGAGAATACTGCCTTGTGGAACTTCAGAGGCAATTTGCACCTTGTTAGAGAGACACTGACGAACTCGTGTTTGTTGAGTCCTATTGTCAAGATAATCGGACAACTAAGCAAAAAGAGAGCCACGAATGCCAAACGATGGTAGGCGGCTTGCTGCGAATGGCTTCGTGTGGGACACTGCCAAAAGCATGGCTGAGATCAAGGAATGTGGCGGCTGAAGATTATTTGTGATAGACGCGTGCACTTTGATTTGTGGCGGAGTGGCCTTTGAGGAAACCAAATTGAGATTTATGAATTAGAGTATGTTTTACAAGGTGGGTGCCAATTGAGTCGTTTACAATATCTTCCATTATCTTCGCAATACACGATATCAGAGATATAGGTCTGTAATTTGATGGGTCAGAAAGATCGCCATTACGTTTGAAAACAGGCACTACAATAGATGATTTCCAGCTATACGGAATTTTACGGAGACTAAAAGACAATGAAAACAAATGAGATACGGTGACAGCTAGGATTTGTGCACATTTTTTGAGTAAAATTTTAGGTATGGCGTCACGACCTTAGGATTTGTTTATATCAAGTGCAAGCATCTTAGACAGTACTATAGAAGAGTCAAAATTAATATGTGATAAACAGAAAATGGACACTTTTTGAGGTTCAAAGCAGTAGATGTTGTTAGAAGAAGTGCAGTTGGAGTGAAAAGTGTTCAACAACGCTGCCTTTTCTAAATCTGAACAAGCGGTGAAGGTCTTATGTCGCAGTTCTGGTATAGGATCTGGGGCAGAGGAAAATTTGTATAAGCGTTTGGCTAAGTTCCAATATTGTCTAGTGGAAGATGAGTCAGTAATTAGTTGAGTCTGGTATCTACACGTCTTTACTTAACCGATGAGCATGTGTATGTAAAATGATGTCTATAAACAATAGAGCCTATATAGGCGAATTCATCGAAATATACAATTTATAGAATACACATTTCGTTGAAGAGCAAAATTTAGAATTAAAGACTAATTTTGAATTTAGAATCAAATTAGAATGCAAATTTGAAAATTAAATATTAATTATTTGAGGGTAGTAGAACAAAAGCTTAATTTTTAATTTTAATAAAAAAAAATTTCACACTTTTTTTAAACTTCTCATTTATGTTAATAAAATTTATAAAGTGAATTAAAACTTTATATACATATTTATACCTCCGGCTAAAAAATAGTTTTGGAAACACATCTGAATTTTTTGACTTCTTGAACAAAAAAGTTCGTAGGGTCAAAGATACAGTTACACTGGACGGTGGCAACATCAATTCCAAATAAATTTAGCCCGAAGCATTCTACGGATAATGAGGAGACAAGTTTTTCAGTTGAAAATTTTTATGGGACGATCCACGCCCTTCTTCTAGAGAACCTTAGCAAAATCTTGTTAATTGATGTTACCAGGTGAAAAATAAAGTTAGAACGAATAGAATTGTTAGAACCAATAGATTTTCACAACCCTTGAAAGAAAACTACTAACAATGAAAAAAGAGGCTTTAGAAAAATTTGTATAAAAGAAATTTTTGTGTAAATTCAATTTGGATTTTTTTGGTTGGAGACGATTTTATTGAAACGATTGATTCGAAAATTTTTCAATTATTTCAACTGTCAAAATTTTGCGATGAATGGATTATATTCCTTTTTCTGTAGCATATAATGAAATGTAAGTTTTAGTTTGAACTTTTTTAAGGTGAACACAATTTATTTTTAATTAAAACTTTGATTCCCAAAAAATGAAAATAAATATGAAGCAAACGAAAAGAAAAATTGCAAAGCATTGTTAATCAATCAATCAATCAATCAATAATTTTTGAACTTCTTACTTCTAAAAGTAAAATAATTTGAAATGAAATTTAAAAACGGTGAAAAAAATTACAAAATAAAAGTTATTAACCAATAAACGTGAAATGCTTATTTTAAGGAGAAAAAATCAATGTTTCCAAATCAATAAAATTAATAATAATATTTTTGAACATGGAAATATATTTTTTTGTAAACCAATTCAACCAAAGACATGTTTTCATCATTATACTCATTATATCTTTAAAATTCAATAATTCCCATTACGATTTCCAAATATCAATAATAAATGAACTCAAACAAGTGTACACTTTTCATTAAAATGAAATCTTCAAACTATTTCATTTTTTACGAAATCTAACAATGCATGCCTTTACTATTCTTGGTAATTAAAATACCATTCTAGTAGTAAATTCACTTTCAATGAGATAGAACAGCTGACTGAACATTTTCCAGCCTCTTAGAGAGACTCCAAGTACAGAGGGCAAAACTGATTTTAATGGGGTCGCGACTATAAGAAAGTGTACATACATTTATATATTTCAAGGGATCTTCTGTATCGACGGACCTAGGTGTATCATTTCTAAGGAAGGGATATACTTCTATAATTCGACTGATGATAGAAATGTCAGGATGAGGAATCGAACCCCGGATGATGAGCCAAAGATCCTACCTTTACACCACTAGGCCATCTGCAGAATCTGACGAAATTCACATGTTAGTAGATGAAGAGAAATTGTAGTATGAGGTGAAATATTATCCATTATTTCAACATTGACTATTCAAAATTGATTATTTTAAAACTGGACAATTTGGCGCAATGTTCGATTTGATGAACATGTCCCCCATATTTCGGAGCACAGGTTATTTTTAAATTTATTTTCTAATATCGTTTATGAAGAATAAAATATCATTGTGCATAGGAAAGGATAAATGATAATTATAATTTATTGTAAAATCTATTTCTACCTAGTGTGCCCTTGTTCAACACAAAATTCTTTAAATGCTTCAATAAAAGTCATATCTGTGTTATAAAGAAATTAAATGTACATCTAAAAAAGTAAAAAATTTACTTGGCAAATAAATCAATAAAAAATTTTAAATTGGCTATAACGCTTCTTTAAACTCTGGACCAAGAATTTGGCGATTTTATGCAGTAAAGCAAATACAAAATCATCGTGGCAAAAAATTTGGATCAAATTAAGTCTTTTTCACACCCAAATTTTTTTCATCTATTCATTCTAGAAGTCAAGGTAAAAAAAGTAATTTACTTGTTAGGGGAATGTTCAAAGCAGATGCCACAGAAAACACAAAAAGAATTAAAAAGTTGAGCACAGATTTAGCAGTTATTCCTGAAGCATTAACTTCCTTAACTTGGATGTTTGCTATCGTGTGCTTTCTTTCTCAATGAGTTTTTATATAATTTAAGCTACCCATTTTTGAGACAAAATTTAAACTCTTTATATGGCAGTTTTTGGGAGGATAATAATGGCGTTATGGAAATGGAAGCAAATTTCAATCCTCATGATGGCTGTTTTGCTGATTTTTAAAATCAATTGTACAATATTGGCTGAATTATATCACTTCAAATTTCATGACTTTTCCTAAAATCGCTAAATGCATCTTTTGATGCCATTTTCATGGTAATAGAATGACCCTCTCATCTCATAAACTGTCAATCAAAATCAAAAATTAAAATTTATCAAACAAAATTTTGACATTATCTGTAGTTAACTTATAACTTAGGGTCAATACTATATACTAAATTTATAATTATATACAGTTTTGAAAGCATAACATTTTATATATTTAATTTTGATTGATGGACTCATTTTTTAAATTTAGGATTTGAAAATACCTATAAGTGTTAATCAAATTTGCGGTTTACTTCAAAAAATTATCTCCAAAGCATTCCATCAAATTTTACATAAAATATGTTTTATACTAAATCGATCATGATGGTTTCATTTCTGGACTTAATATTCGCATTTAGAGTTGAAAAATAAAATTCAATCAAACTTGCCGTCTACGTTTGAAAACTATCTCCACAAATATTTTCTCTAATTTTAAATGAAATAAGTTTTATATCAAACCAACCATGCTAGTTTCATTTCTAGACTCAGTTTTTGCTTTTAAGTTTTGAAAATATCTTCCATTATCAATAAAATATGTGGTTTAAGTCTAAAAGCAGTTTTCAAAAATATCTATAATTTAATATTAAATATATATTTTTATACCAAATGAACCATGCTAGTTTCATTTATGGACTAAATTTTTGCATTTAGGATTTGAAAATACCATTTAAAAGTATCAATCAAATTTGCGGTTTAGTTCTAAAATTTGTCTCCAAAAATATTGATTCAAATTTTATATGAAATATATTTTTTATACAAATCGATCATGCTTGTTTCATTTCTGGACTCAGTTTTTTCATAACCATGCTAGTTTTATTTCTGAAATAATTTTTTAGAGGTTTTAAAATGTCTGAAAGTGTCAATCAAATGTTCGATTTACGTCTAATGTCTACAGATTTTTGAAATTTAAATAAAATATCTGATACCAAATGTAAGATGATGGTTTCATTTTTGGACTCAGCTTTGGCATTTATGGTTTTAAAATATCTGAAAGCTTCAATCAGATTTGCGGTTTACTTCTAGATACTGTCTTCAAAAAAAATGTCTGTTTTATACCAAATCGACTATGCTTATTTTATTTCTGTACTGGATTTTGGATAATACGGTTAAAAAATATCTCAAAGTGGCAATTGAATTAGAGATGTATGCCTGAAAATCAGTTCTGTAAAAAATTTTCAAAAAATCATTGTATATTAGTTATATAGTAAAAATATACTTTTTTTTGTATATTTTGGCTTAAAATAAAGAATTAATTTATTGAAGAAAGTAATACTTTCTTCAATCATCGTGAGTATGAAATATTTATTTTAAAGAAACAGAACGTATTATAAAATCTTTTGAAGATTAGTATGAGAGAAGGAAGCAACCTGAAAGCTAAATGAAAAGAGAACGTCTGATCAAAAGAAATAATTAAAAAAATATGTATCTTGACTAAATGGAAGATCTAACATGTTCTAATGAAATAGGAAGTTATGTAATGATCTAATATTGGCTGCTTCAAAAAAGATTTTGACCGTGGAAAAGAAGTTCACTCTTTTAGAAATGAAAAATATTTAAATCTATAGCTTATCATCTAGGATTACAATTAGCATTTAACTAAAATGGGTAGGAAATCTGAAAATTTGGAATAGGTCAGATTTATCAAAAATGGGACAGATGCCAATATGTGAGAATTTAGTCACTATCAAGATATTTTTTAATTTAAATTGAATTTGTCCATCTTTTTCCTTTTGCGTGAAAGAGAGAATCTTTTAGATGAAGGTGAATAACCTTTTGTATTTGAACAATGAACATCACGAATGATTCATCAGAAAAAAAACCTTTGAACTGAGATTGGTTGACAAATATTCAGGCCTGATAATAAAATACACGATACTGATAAAAAAAGTCTAAGATCATCAAGAAGATTCTTTAATCAGAATGCTTTGAGAGAGGAAAAAATCTGTTCAAAATAAATCCTTAAAAAAGTTTTTTCAAACACACATTGAAAAAAAAAATTTCTAATGAAAAAAGAGCTACCAAGAAAGGATCATCATAGAATGAATAGCAAAATTACATACTGTAAAGTATAGAAGATATGACATAGAGGATAAAGAATTATCTAAATATATAACTAAAAAGAAGTCTGGTCCTATCGAGATACCTAATTTACTGGCAAAGAAATATTTTGAGTAAATTATACACATAAATTTGGTATATTAAATAAATTAAGAAAATAATTAGCAGAGAAATTCTGCAGGTAAAATTTATTTTGAAGTTTATATATTTAAGATAGATTTAAACGTTTAATCGATTTTTTGACAGGTTTTATTGATTTCATAAAAAATGAACCTCGCCATTAAATTCTACATACTTGAAATGTATAAAAAACTTTTTATAAGAATAAAAATTTTAATTTTGACATGGGCTGTCATATTTAAATTATTTTTTGTCATGTTTGACAGATTTTGATAAAAACAGGAATATCACAAGTAAACACAGAGTACTTGAAAATGGGTATATATGTGTAAAAACTTTATATAATTATTTGGATAAAATGTTTCTTTTTGAGATAAATCAATTTTTTGATAGGTTTGATTGATTTTCATAAAAAATGAATAAGACCACTGAATTCAGCATACTTGAAAATGGGTATATATCTGTTAAAAACTTTATATAATTATTTAGATAAAAAGTTTTTTTTGAGATGAGCTATCACATTTAAATCAATTTTTTGACAGGTTTGATAAAAAAAAATTGACATCACCACTGAATTAAGCATATTTGAAAATGGGTATATATGTGTAAAAAACTTTATATATAATTATTTAGATTAAAAGTTTATTTTTGAGATGAACTGTCATATGTAAATCAATTTTTTGACAGGTTTGATAAAAAATGGACATCACCACTGAATTCAGCATACTTGAAATATATATGTAAAATTAAAAATATTTTTAAAAACTTATTAATATCTGAGAAAAATAGGGGGGGGGGGGGGGACACTTTACGCACCCCCCCCCCCCCCCAGCAGGTGAGCGGACAAATTTTGCCCAGCACTAATAGTATTAAAAGGTTCCCCCAATGATTTTTGGCGGGTAATAGCTTTTTATGAATATAAAACTTTAAAAATCGACCCTCTACCAATAACTTCACGACGAAGAGTCCCTGGGGTTTTCATCAAAAGGTACAACTGAATAAAAAAAAGCTTTTATTAAATATATGAAGAAAGCTGTATGGAACCCAAGACGTTGAGTTAGAGAAACCCAATATCTAACCAACCTTACTCACGCCCCATTAGAAATCGCGCTAGATTTAGGTAAAACATTTTATTTTTCAAGACACCTAATTGTAATGTAGAGTTTTAACAAAAATAATTCCATGTCTCGATCTTTACCTATTATATCTCTGTTGACGGAGGCAAAAAGAATGAATCTAAAAATTTAGTACTGTGATTTGTATATTATGTTAACATGATATGCTCCTATAATGCTTTTATTATAAGTTTCGGCTTGTTATTTGGTCGCAATATAGGAAATTAAACCAAATTTTGGTTCATATTCTTATACAGAAAACAGGCTCAATTGTTAAATCCAACTTTCTTCCTTTTATCAATGAAACCATAATGGGGGTAATGGAGTGGGAAGGAAAATATTTCAAGCTTTGACCTAAAATAAGTAATTTCTTATGCTTACAAAATTTTAAATTGCGATTTTTAATTGTTAAAAATTTTCAAGCAAATGTGTTTTGTCAAACATTAAAAAAATAGAAAAAAAGCGAGAATTTTGACAAAATCTTCAATTTTTTATCCCTTTGATGCAGCAGAAATACCATCAGATTTTCAACTCGTAAGCATTCAATTAAAAGATGGCTTTGTGATGAAAACGAAGTTTTTTATAACCAAACTTATTAATTTTGATATTTATCCTTTTCCTAAATATTCAAAAATTAGGGATGATTTACCTCTGCGAGTAAACTTTTCAATGAACAAGCAAATCCTAATTGATCATAAGAATATTTAGTACTTTTCTGTTATCTCTCCCCACTCTAAAAAAATTATTTTAGTGAATGATTTACTTTTTTACTGTTTCATCAACATTTCTCTGATTATTATTATATAACATTTAGAATTTTTTTAGAGTGGGAAGGAGATATATAAAAATTTGTTCTTTCAATTTTAGAAAATATCGTCTGCTTTTTTAATTTTTTTTAGAGTGAGGGAGATAACAGAAAAGTACCGAATATTTTAACAGTTTTTGATGCCATGAATTTAAGTCTTGATTTTGATGAAATAGTTATGGATAAGAAAATTAGGAATAAAATTTTCTAAATAAATTGAGATTTCATGCGTCTCTTGAATCCTTGTATCCGGAGCGCAAAAGATTGAAGAAACGCAAGTGATTTCCATTTGATTCCCAAGGTTTGGAGCCAGCATAGCCTCCAAAAGTCGGTACAAACTACATATGCTCAGTCTTATGTATACAAGCCATACAGTTTAAAATCTTGATAGTCGCTTATAAATAATATATAAAAAACAAATTATGGAAAATTTTATATTTCAAACTATTAAATATTTCTAGCATTTCAAATTTATCTTAAATTAAATCTAATAATTCTCCAAAATAAATTAAATGTATCTTTAATTAATTTAAGATTACTTAAGTTCATATTACAAAGAAAAGTTTATAATTCTAAAGGCAAAATATGATAATTGTAAAAAAGTAGAATGTACTTCTTAAGGGAAATGGGACAGAAGTTTAAGAACTACTGCTCTTAGGCATTGCATCAGTCATTTAGAAAATAGGAACGGTTTAAAAGAACATAAATGCGAAAAATTTGAAAAACGATACCTTTCCTATTTTCACACAATAATACGAATTAAGGAAAAATATTAACTTTAAATCGAGAGTAATTGATAAATGCTGAATGTAAAAAAATAAATCCTCTCTAGGGAAGAAGGCCAATTCGACTTTTAAATATATTGATATTAATATTGTCTTGAGGCCGAAAAAATAGTTTAGAAGCTATAAAACTAAATAATAAATTTATAAAATTTTACAAATTTTTATTTTCATAAGATGAATTATCTTGCTTTTTCAAACTTTCGGCCTTTGGATCTTGTATACGGGGCTGTGTGAGAGCCTTTCTGACCAGGTGCAAGACCGAAATGTCTATAAACCTTACGAGCTTTTCTTGGACCTTGAAGAAGAATAGTATTTTTTCCTCTCGGAGATTGCTTAGCCAATTGATCAAAGGTTATTATATCACCTCCATTTTCAAGAATACGTTTCCTAGCAGTTGCTGTGACTCTTAGAGCACAAACCTTCAATTTGGGAACTTGAAAAATTCTTAAATCATTAGTAACCGTTCCAACTACAACGAGTCTCATATCAAATCTTCCCCAAGCCTTTTTAATCAATCTTGATAAAGAAATTGGTGGCCTATTCGTTCTACTCATAATCAGCCTTTTTAAAATTATTTTATTAAACTTTGAATTAGTTCTTCGAACTAAAAATTTATATAATTTAACTAATAATAGAAGATAAGGATCAGCAGTTTTAGCAGACTTTCTACAAGATTTCTTTGTTTTGTATTCGATGTCAATAGCCATTTTGGAGTTTTTTTTCTTGGAGCAAAAAAATATCAAATAAATAAAAGTTACAAAAAATTAAAAAAATTAAAAATTTAATTAATAGATTTTAAAAACAAATATATTTTTAAATATTAATTGTATATTGTAAAATATCTAAAGGGATCATTAAAGGAACTCTATTCGTTTAGAATGAGGATAAATAATAATAAAGGTTTAATATTTTTTACTGATTCAAATTTTTATAATTTTTTTTCTTTAATTGTTGTTATCGTAACCATAGGGAAGAATAATCTCCCATAGCTGGACAGATAGCAAGGATAGTCACGATTTGAAATCGAACCAAGACCATTTGGATCAATATCCTACGCTCCTACCACTAGGTCATTAAATGTTTTTACTATTAAATTTTTAATGCTTATTATTGGATAATGGCTTTAATAATGTAGGGCTTTTTTCATAAATAATAAAACGACATGTCTACAAATATTTAAACTTATTTGAATAATTTTTACGGCTTTTTTAGATAAGTTTATTGTGTAATGTTAAAATTTTCACAAATCGGAACAAAAATTAATCTTTCTCTTCTTTATCTTGTCTATTCTATATCCAATTCTTTTTCTGTATATTAAATCTGAATATTCTTTTATTTTACAAAAAATTAGTATTAGATTGCTTAATGAATAAAGATATAACCTTGCTCTTAGATACTGGGTTTCAATAACTCATTGTCTTGGGTTCGATCCCTCATCAAGCATACTTTCCTCATTGTTCCATACAAGGGGCGCAGTTGTGCCTGCTCGATGAAAACACCCCACAGTACCATGACATTTACCTTACAAAAAATATTCGGTTCGATTAATCAATTTTTAATATAAGCAAATAAATTCAAATATATTTTTTTTAGAAAGTTTTAAATTTTACGATAGATTATTATCTTTCTCACTTCGTAAGCGCTTCTGAGGGCACTTTTTAGTAATACCGGTGTATAAATGTATATAATATATAATACTGTGACATATGGGTGTCAAATAGTATGGGCAAAGAAACTTTTGTATAGGTTATAGTTGTATTATGTATTATATATATTTTTGGTGTGACAAGAACCTAATTGGTTTGCTCCACCTTCTTTTTATATTTCAGATTATTTTCATAATTCTTTTTTCTAAATAAATAAATAAATATAAATAATATATACTTAAATATAAGAATCGTAAAAGTATTATAAAATATTTATAATGAACATTTTTCTGTCAAACTTCGCATACTTATTTAAAACATTGTCAAGAAACACTATGAACGATAAAATGTTTGAAAATTTGCCAGTTTTTTCATAATGAAGAAAATTTACTATTAGTAGTCTTGCAAGACCAACTAGGAGACAACATACATGACTGATATATCTTTTTTACAAAATCGAAAAATTTCATTTCTAGTCAATATTTTCCAATATAATTTCACACAACCTCTATGAAAAATTGCAAATATTTGAAATTTTGTAGAACTTGGATCACATATGCCCGAGCTATATCTATTAGAAATTTAGTCACCTGGAAGCCATATTTATTTATAGATCATCATCATGAATATGATATATATATGACTTTTTTCACCCCAGGTTTACTCTAAATTCTCAAAAAAATTCTATTGAATTGGGTATAATATGAAATATTTGTTATTCTAGATTGTCAAAAGGAGAGGATTTAATTGTCAAAACTCAAGAGGAATCAAAAGGAGAGTTTGATTTTTGACTTTTTTTATTTGGATTGAATTGGATATGATATACTGTCTAGCCTATACTTATAATGCAAATCTTGGTTGAAAAAGACAAACAAATATATAAGACAATTTGTTTTATTCAAAAAACAGTTTCATCTTTGGTTTAACTGTTTTAATTGAAATTCGACATAATATACTGTACTTTCTATACTTCTTCGAAAGAATTTATATTGGGTAGTTTAAAGTATTATTTTAATTTCAAGCATCCAATTATACAATTCTAAACTTTTAAAAAGTTTTTTTGATATTCAATTTACTCAGAAAAATCATTTAGTTATTTCATATTGGTTTATTTGTAGGGTTGGTCCAAGTGGCGGATCCAGAAATTTCTTATAGGGGGGCCGGAATCTATTAAATTTTTTTGCAATTTTGCTAAAAGTCTTCAGAGAATACGACAACTGTATTATGTGTCTTAGAATCACTAATTACCTATGTTTTCATATTTTTAGCATTATTTTGCCATGAATAAATTTGCAAAAATTTATTTTTTATACATGTAAGCGTATACCTTAGTAAGGGTAATTTTCAAAGCCATTTTCATAGGGGGGAGGCCCATGAGCACCCCCTGGATCCGCCACTGGTTGGTCCACTTTTTGTTTCAAAGAAGAACCTGAACTTTGCGATTTTAATATTCTTGTTTTTCTGCCTTCAAATATCAATAATTTAAAAACGTTTTAAAAATATAAAAAATATTTTACATTTTAAGAGTCAGTGGGGAATAATATATTCTTTTGTCATTTAAATAACTTCATCAATGTTTTTAAAATAAGATACAAAACTTTAATGAAAGAGAAAAGTGTTTTCATACTTCACGTGGTTAAAATGTATTTTTGTGTTTAGTTTCTCTCATATACTTAATATAACTAAAAAATACTATTTAAAAATAAAAGGATAGTTTTTATTTTAAGGGTCATTGGAGATCAATATATTCTTTTCTCACGTTAGCCAAGTTATCGATATTTAAAAAAAAAGATACCACCTTTAACCCATTTAAGGCCAAGCAAAGCAGACGATATCTAAAAAAAACGCAGACGATTTATATTCAAATCATTGAAAAAAGCAGACGAAGATGAAATTACTTATGTTCCAAAATAGGAACATTGGCCGTAAATGGGTTAATAATAGAGAAAAGTAATTTTACATTTTATGCAATAAATGATAGTTTTTATTCAAAAAACCTTATGAAATATAATTTTCTATTTGCAAAATCGATATAGACTAAATTACAAAATGTTTTCATTATATCTTGTACCATCGAAGCTTGTAATTATTGAGAGTGACCTTATCTTATTCTTTAAAATAATAACATATTTTGTTAGAATTATTTGGCAAGAATTATAATTAGAAAGCATTTATTTTCATGGTGAAGATAGGTTAGATTATTTTGAAAAACAAATAACAAAAATATAAATTTAATATTGTATTTTTCTAGTTTAGAATTTCCTCACATTAAGGATGATTATTAGGTTACCAGAAACTTCATATGAATGCTTTCTATTCAAGGTCACACAGCGCCCCTACCCCAAATGTGATTTCAAGGGGAAGACTTTGCCTCCCCCCCCCTCCCCCCAATAATTTTCAATTTTCTCAATTATATATTTTTTTTTATAGTTTTTAAAAGACTTGTTTGTTATGTGAGTAGATTTTTTTACTTTTCTTGTTTTAAGGTTAAGTTCTAGAATGAATATTCAAAATTAATTTTTTCCATTAATTGCCACTTCATTGATATAATAATGCAAAATTGAGCTATATTTGATCAGAAACAGTAACAGTCAGGTGAATGGCTAATTTTAACAATCAAGTCTTTTATTCAAGAAATCAAATGTATATTATCTTTATTCTTAGATATTCGTTTTTTTTAATCATATTTGTTTGGAATAGTTGGCAATGTTTTGACTCTTTGCTTAAAATTTTTGTTTATAAAAATTAGTACACATAATTTCATTTTCATGTAATTTATAACGAAAAACTTAGAGAATGGAATAGTTAATTTATATAAATTTAAAGTTAGTAGAATATTTCTTCCAAAAATTTTAAACCTTCAATTTCTATTTAAAATGCTCAAATTTAAATTGACGGCTACATACCTGTCAATTCATAGATCCATGTTCTAAATATATTTTGAAACAATTTACTAAACTAACTGAATATGTGTGTAGGTAGAATATGAAGATTATATAAGATAGTTCTTTTTTTTTTTGAGTTTATAATCTAGCTTGCTAATATTTCGTTGATAAAAATCTTACGATTTAATTTTAAGCAAAAATGCATTTCAGTACCGAGTAATCAATCCACTTAACTAATTCATTTGATATGAACCAGATTTGTTGACAATTAGTCAGATGAGAGGGTGAGAATAATTATTTAGCTCTTAATCAATATTGGATAGGATAGTGGGATTGTCGAATAATCTACTGTTGAATAAATGAGGTCTTACTATATTACCAATGAGTCCTCTAATACAACTCTTTTGGAAAAAAAAGACATTTTTAACCTTCGAACACGAAATATAAAATTTGCTCAACCAAAAATTCTGTTCCCTAAAGATTTACAAAAAAAGGTAATTTTTAGAGAACCTTCACTTGGTTAGAGTATAACATTTGTTATCGAAAAATCGTTTTGCGACATTTCACAAAAACTTCCTCAATCATTAAACTGTTCTTGAAAGAAAGAAAGAAAGAAAGAAAGAAAGAAAGAAAGAAAGAAAGAAAGATCTAAAAATAAGAAAGAAAGTTTATTCACAAATTGAAATATATACAGAGAAATTTTGTTTAAACACAAGTTTTTTTGTATTATCAATTTACAATGAGATGGGAAAAAAAGAATTAAAAAAAAATGTATATCAACTTGCAAGGTTATCATAAGGCCTAGGGGACCGCTGAAATGATGACCTTTTACAAAATTAATGTGTAATATAACATTTATATATAATACGTATGTAAAAACATGAATAATAGGTAGTTAAATGAAGTATAGTTTTATGTTTGTTTAGAAAAAGATGTATGTTCTAACATTTACACACACACATATATATTCATGTATATATATATATATATATATTTATGTAAATGATAGTTTGTATATATACTGATTGGAACATATAAAGCAATTTTTCACTCTACATTCTTTATTATAACTATTTACAAAAGATTTTTTGAGTAAATTTTTATATTTATAGAAGGAACTTTCATAGAATTTTGTTTGTTCAAGAGTTTTATTCCAAAAAGAAATAACTCTGTTTTTCAATAATTTTTTTGTACTTTTGAGTCGATATTGTGGGACTATAAACTTATTTGATGATCTTAAATAGTGTTGAGTTTCTTGATGTACGAAGGTTTGCCAAGCAAAAAATATTTCAATAAGTATATTATAGAGATATTTATAAATGAACTTGGATAGTTGCATTAAATAAATTTCTTCAATTTTCAATAATTCATAGCCAAAGAAAAACACTGTTGTATGATGCCTGTAACTCAAATTAAACACATTTCTAATAATTTTCTTTTGTAAAACTTTAAGTTTTTCCAAATTACAATATCCCCAATTAACAAGGCTATAATTAAGATGCGGTAAAACTAAGGCTTTGTATAACATTAATTTATGAATTAAGGATCTTATGAAGCCAGATTACTAATCTAGAAATACAGGTTTTTAATAAATTGATTTTATTTTTCAAATTTTTGTAAGTTAAGAAAATAAAGAGAAATTTCTTGGCTAAGATATTCTACAAGGTGTTCCATGGTCTCCAGGACATCATCATTGATGAAAATATCATTTTTGTAACAAATAATTTTGTAACGACATAATGTCAAATATCTTCAGATGTAAAAATGGAACAAAATCATTTTTTCTAACATAACATGCCATAAGTCAACCTTAATTTCAAAAGCTGCCAATTTTTCATGTCTCAATCCTGTAATATCTTTTCTCAGGAGTGCAAGGTTACGGGAATTCATAGATTCAAATATGTTCACAAAAGATGACGGACATCAGATGGATGTCTGGTTTGCTTTGCAGAAGTTGCCGGATTTAATTTTTAGAGAAGTTGCTAGAGCTCGGTCATTATACCCTCCAAGTCCATGTTCTGGCTTAATAACATGTGTTGTAAAAAATTGTCCACCTTGTCAAATATTTCTCATGCAGCTATCTACTGATAGGAGTTTTTTAAAACAAAAAATTATTTATATTTAGCTTATCATATACATATTTTAAGTAAACGCAAGACTAAGTTAAGTTTGCTGCATCCATCGTTTCATCCAGCAGAATTGCAAAAAAGTTGAAAAACGAATTCCGTATCAATAAAACCACCTCTGATATGTCATCAGACATCTCTCCTATTAGCCTTATAACCGTATCGTTTGACAGGAAAATATGCTTCAACTTTACAAGTTCAGAACTTCTTAGCACATACAATATGATATCTTTGCAGCAAAGTAACAATAGATATTTTTTAAAAACTTTTCAAACGATTAGTTAATATTTTGCAAAAACGCTCCTATGTTATCACACCTGGATTTGTGCAATCGTTCATTTGTTTACACTTCAGAACACAAAATACATTTATGTTCCTCTTCCCCACCAGACATTAATGCAGTAAAACCAAATTTCAGATATGAGACGTCATTCATTTTTTAAGACATTAAGAAACATGCACATTTACAAATTAGTCCTGAAAAGCATTAAAAGAAAAAATAGTACTCAATTCAAAGACAAACTTTTTTTTTTTTGAAAATTATAAAAAAAAGTTCGCCCCCCCCGCCCCCATTTTGAAGATATGCGCCTCTGTTTCTGTTATGTTTGTTGCGGCCTTTTAGAGCTATTGTTGCTGAGTGTAATGTAAGATTTTGTTTAAATTTAAAGAAATAAAACTTTTAAATCATGTATCATCTCAAAGCTGTATTAAAATAAAAAAATTAAGGTATTTATTTCAGGGATTTTCAAGTTTAGAATAAATTTTACGTGATATAAATACGGATATATAGTTTTAATGCAAGTTCTTGAAACAGATCATTAAAGAATATGAGTTTTTGGAAACTTTTACCGATTGAACTGAAATTTGGTGATAGTTTTCTTTAGGCATCTTTTCTAAGTTGAGAAATTTTCAGAACATTATTTTTATTCCAAAATCCATGATTTTTGGCTTTAATGGGCTAACCCATGTTTATATTCTTTCAGGACCATCAAAAATGGAACTTCCTGTGAGGACAGGATGGAAACGTGTGACTCATATGATGCTAGAAGCTATTGAGAGTATATTTCCGATGTTTTTATTTCCCGGTCCACGAAACACCGAATTAGTTTTCAAGTTTTTGTAAATGTTATATGCATATTCTTGTTTCTCCCGTTATGCTAATTTCGAATATACCAAATCACAAATATGAATAAAATTTGCAACTACTACTTATTGGTTATCTCTTCCCCCTAACTTAAATATTCTATTTTTATAATGTATATATAAACTACTATGCTGTTTATAAAAGATAATAATTAATTAATTGGATTAAGAGAACTAATAGCTATCTGATAATCAATTAAATATTTAACTAACAAATAAACGTTTTATTTGAGCTTTAAACTATAGATATAGTTTCTTTTTTTAAACTAAACATTTAAAATATACAAAAAAAATTTAATTACAATAATTTCTAAAAATTTTATTTTAATTTTTTTGTAAAGTTAAGCAGAAACTGTTTTTAGAACACCACTAATAAGTAACAAATTCATATGGGAGAATATTTTTACACACATCCAAAAAAACTTTCTACTTATGCTTCCCATGCAAAAGTCCATCCATAGCAGGCAATTTGATATTTTGAAAAATTCAGTTCTCATCGCTCTAATGCTCCTGCTTTATACATAGATGTGTGTCTGTCTTCCTGTGCTCGTGTATTCTCTCACAGAAACGCCTACTTCAAGAAGCGTATAATAAAATCAAACATTTTTCAGGCGTGAAAAGCTGAGCCAGGCGCTCTTTTGAATGCGATCACAAAAGCTTCTATCTCTCTCCTTTCCTTGTATACAACAACTCTGCTCGTATAAATGAATAGCATATAGGTCATGATGTCATGGATGATACCGGTGTTTACCGATCATTTCCGAAGCTTAAAAAGGCAAAATAGTGGAATAAGGTAAGTCATGTTTTCTTTTCCTTTTCTTATTTGAGGCGAACCAGCGAGTCCAAGCACGCTTGTATGACCCTTTTCCCACTCTTTCTGCTCTTAATTCCTCTCTAATGAAAAACCACTAATCGGTGAATAACCTTTATTATCAGAGATAATTTACCTCTTTATTTTTATTTTGGAATATGAAAATCTCTAAAACTCTAAAACTTGAGACTTTTTGGCACTTGTACAGCCTCTCCTCCCTTTCTCTCTACATTTAAAGTTGATATGTGAAATTTTTTCAGGCCCAAACCCATAAAACTGTTATTATGTGTTAAAACAAACGTTCGAGTCGAAGTTGTATAATTCCAAAATTCTCTCGAAGTTATCCTGTTTTCTAAATCACATACGATACCTTTTAATCACCCTTCTTACGTCGAAGTATAAGTTCAAACCAAATGACACACATCATACACTTTTACAGTAAAAAAACTTAGGGTGCTTAAAATATTTCTCAAAAACACATGATTTGAATTTTTCCACATAAGAAAGGTTTTTCTTTCAGCAGTAAATCATCTTGAATTATTGCTACGTTCAATTTTATAACATTTTTATCCTTCTTTTGAATACTTAAAAAAGATGTTTGTTTCTGTAAAAAGATGGGGTAAATGTTTTTTTTTTTGTGATAAAATTCAAAAGATATTTCTATATTTATAGAAATTGAATAGGAATAGACAAATTGGAATTTAAGAAAGACAAAAAAGTACAGAAAAAAAGCAATTCAAAAGCGACTAAAGATAAGAAGAGTTAAAAAAAGTCAAAATGGTATCTAAAAAGATATACAGCGTGGTGATGACAAGCCACCAAGAAGTTTAAGTAAAAGACTTTATAGATGAATAACGAGTAATGAATCATCGGGATGTGATATGGCTTCTTCAGACATGTAGAGAGAGAGAGAGTATATAAGTAAGATATATAATACTTGCTTAGTAATTTTCATTGTAATAAAAAAATTCAATTTAGAATTGAATAAAAATTATTTAAGATTGGAAAGACAATTTAGAAAAAAGAAAAATTAGCGATAAAAAAACGAACTAAAATCAAAATATTGAAAAAAGACACGTTAGAAAGGATTAAAAAAGGACAAAATGCAATAAACGTTTCAACATCTAAATCAAAATAAATACATTTTTCCAACGCGAGTTTACATTTTCTGTGATATTTTTAAGATTTATAGAAACATTCTAAATCTTTTTGAATATAATAATACAAGTTTAGGCTTCTTGATGTCTAAGTAGTGAACACATTGGTTTGTTTATTTATTTCTAAATAAATTCAAACCCACTCTAAAGAATTATATTTTGAGTGATATTACAAAAATCTCAAAGTTTAAACCAAAAAATACATTTTTTTTCACAAAAGTTCCGTTTTGTCGTGTTTTTTATTAATTTTTTTGAAGCATTTAAAGAAAAAAATCAATAGTTTGTTATTGAATGGATTGGTAATTTTTTCAGAGATCTTGTTTGCTTGAATTAGTTTCAAATTTCATCATCTTGTTCATGGAATTTGTTGAAATTTTTGAAAAATGTCTTGCAAAAGACGCAATGAAATTCTTCCTTTTTGGTTAAGGAACTCATGATTTGCGAAAATCTTGTGAAATGGAGTTAATCGTGCTCCTGGCCATGGTGATCTTAGTGATCGTATTTCTGGGATCCTTGCTTCTCGCTATGCTCATCTTAAAATACAAAAACTACATCAAAATCAGCATCGACGAGAACTACTGCAAATTGCTGGAAGGAGAAGCTGAGCATTCGTAAGAGCTTTTTTGAATCTTCTTGCTGACCCCTTTTCCCTTTATATGAAGGGAATGAAGCTAATCCAACTTGGAAAGGGTTATTATGCTCCATGATCTAATCTCTTCTTCCAATTAGAGCCTTTCGGATGTTGTAAAAATGTGTCCGCTCCGATCTGCAGGTCATCCTCTAGCGGAAATATCACGGCGAACAAGAATGAAGTTACGCTCGCTGCATCACTTTTGTAGCCACAATGGTGCCTGGTCAAAACGTCCGAAAACTAAAACGTCCGAAACCAAACCAAAAGGTCCGAAAATTAGATTAACAGTTTCTGAACCATAAAAAACATTTTTTTCAAGAATCAAAAGGAAAAAAACTGAAAAATTGAGCACAAAACTTTTTTTATTAAAAAAAATTCTATTTCTAGTTTTTTAGTTTAAAACTTTACACATTTTATATTTAAATGAAAAATGCACTATAATCAAGCGTGTCTTTTTACTGGAGTAGATAAAAATTCATTCCAATCTCTTAAAATCCATTCAAATCGTGTAGTTTTTCCTTTGATTTATTGATAGCAAGTCTAATTTTCAAAGTCTTGCAAATTCAACTAATTAGTATAACTTTTTCCGAGACTTTTTTCCAAAATTGGGTTATATATTTTAAAATCATAATCTTCAGAAGTGTTTAATTTTAAAATGATTTTTTTAGCCAAATTCATTATAATTCAAAAAAAATTTGTTTTCGGACGTTTTGGATTTCGGACGTTTTGACTATGAACCGCCACAATGCATAAACCGTTCCGAGCAATGACAGAAATTTATGGAAAAATAGTTGAGTTTTCTTTCCACGGGCTTAAATCATGTTGATTCATGAATATAAGAATCTATTCGTATGTGTGTGATGAGTTTTTGAAGACACTAATCAGGTTGCGGTACTGGGACATTTGGCTGTAAATGTAATTATGTCACACTCTTTATCGCAATAAGCTACACACATTTATCTACTGTTTCAATTTTTCACAGCATTTTTAAACTTTTTTTCTAAAAACTTTGATTTTTCAAAATATTTTACCATTTGGATTGTATTTTTCCTACCCACAGCATGTACTTTTTTGTTTTTAACAAATTTTTCACTCGTTCAATAGCTATCTAAAATCTAACTAAATAATTTTATAAATAAATATCTAAAAAACTAACTCACAATAAAATTTCTCAAATTGAACAGGACTTTATTTCCGACTCCACATAAGTAGAATCAGTCTTTTTCTTAAAGTAAATTTTTAATCAAAATTTTTTGATTATAAAGCTTAAAAAGGCCATGTTTTATGTTAAAATTAAATTCCTCATTAGAACGATTTTTGCTATAACCAGAGCTCCTAAGCTGGACCTGGAAAGAGATTTTTGGCTCTGAACTCGCCCAAGTAAAAAAGGATACTTAATTTGAAGCTGATTTTATGGCGATTGAATGAAAATTGAAGATATTAACATCAGTTTCCGCCACTTTCATTCAAAAAGCATGTTTGTGGTGGACGTTTCTAAAAAAAAACTCACATAAATCTGTGAGTCGTTAAATTTATTAAATTATTATTCTTACGAAAAGACTAATTTTTGGACGATGGATTGCAGAAAAACTGTCTGGAAACACTGTTCACACGCCCATGCAAGAACAGGTGATGAGGGTAGTACTCTAGTAGTTACTTGATTTCAAGCAAATATGATTTTGCACACATATGTGAAGTTTCTTTAAAATTAGATGTGAGTTGTGGAGTTCTGAAAGTCGCTTAAAACTTCAAGAAGACGTGGATGACATCGTACAACTGGTTGACTTCAAATCAAACAAAAAGTGGGTGGAAGATGCGACGTATGATCGATCACTTTTCAATCAATTTTTTCATTCAGATTAGTAAAATATATTATTGATCATTATTTTTTAGAGTTGGATGTAAAAGTGTGTATCATCAGTCAAAACGGCCGAAATCGAGGTGTTTAGTTTATCATTAAAATCATTCGTTCCCAAACTGTGGGGCATGGCCCTCTGAGGGGCCATAATCTGAGGCTATGCATAAATAAAACCTACGCATGACCTACGTGTGCTTTAAGTGAAACAAAACCAAGAATCAGAAACTTAATTGTTACAATGTTATCAAATTTGTAAGATTCAAAGATTAGCGTAGGATTAATAAACTTTTTCCATCCAGTGGATTTTCTGTGTCCTTCTTTTTTTTGTTTATTCCTGAAACACCTTTTAGCAAAATGCCCTTTTTAATTAATCTTATGATTAATTGTTAGATACTAGTAGACAGTCACGGTATTCACCACTTTTGGAAACCAGTTTTAAATAGTCAGTATAGATGAATTTCTTTGATGTCAGTTGCAATCAATTAAAACATCTTGAAAAGTTTTCTCAGAATTTTTTAAATCAAGAATTTTCATCAAATTTTATTATTTCATTTTCCCTATTCAACAACACAAAGAAAATAGCATACACGATTTCTCATTAACACCAATTGTTATTTCAATAAATATCTTTTACATAATGAAAAATTAAAGTTTTTTTAATTTAACCCATTTAAGTTCGCGCAAAGCAGAACTTGTCGCGTTTCTCTACTGGAACAACAACCCGAAATGTGTTAAATACTCGTTGAATCAAAGTTCGCCCCGTCATAATTATATAGTATAAGTTTTGGGTCAATTCAAAATAAGCACCTAAATTCATTGAATTCAAGAATAAATCACTAGACTATGTAAAAGAATATATCTAGCACATTTTTGTGTCGTAAAACTTTAACAACTGATGAATCTTTGTTCACTTTGAACCTTTTTGCAATACTAAATTTTGATTACAGAATAAGCTTGTTAATGTTCTTTGAAACCGGAATATCGTTAATAAAAATCTCATTTTGAGAATTGAATTTACCTAACTTTTCATAACAATTTTATTTAAAAAAAGTTATATCATTTAAATATGGAAAAGGTCTAAATGGGTTCTTAGACCGAATGGCATAGCGAAAAAATAAAAAATTGGTGTGATAATTTTTTTCAAAAGATAAAAATCTCAAATTTCTCAGAAACTTATTTTATTAAAAAAGTTGAAGCTTCTGTGATTTTTGAGAAAAAAATTTCAACACTTCATCAATACAGATCGATTTTTTGATTCCATCAATGTTAAAAGCATGAAAAGTAACTTTAAATTAATCAAAGAAAAGAATACCAAAAATTAAAGGGACCGTTCTAAGTATTCTTAAGAAAACAATTCTTAAATGTCTTATACTAAAAATAGTACTTAAACTTAATAAAGTTTAACCTTATAATCATTTTGACAAATAAAAATAATGTAGATTGTTTCATAGAAAGGGCAGAGTTGCCAAGTCTGAGGGAGGATTTGAAAGATGATGGAGTTGGAATCAAAAGCAGGAGTCAAAGTCATAAAAAATGTGCATCTGCGATGAATTTAAATAGTGAGTTATCATTTTAGTTATATAAACTTTTTGATAATAAGAATCCAATGAAGGCGGCCTTTCATTGTTCCAATTTACAGCTTTTCAAAGCAGACCAGGATGCAAAGAATACTATTTTTATGAGTCAAAATGGAAAAAGGCAGATTTTTTAGACTCTGAAACCCTGTTAAAAAGTGTTGTTATGGATGAAGTATTTTGGAAGTGAAATCCTACTTTGACTGTATTTTTCAGAGGATACCTCCCACACTGCATCTCCATGCTGAAGTCCTGTCAATCACTGACACAGAAGTTGAGTCGCATGGCAACCCAAGATTCCAATAATCTCTCCAAAAGTCAAATGTTCCAAGTTGTGGAGATGGCGCGAAAGATTGCACCGAGAGTGGATGAGGTGGTTAAAGCCATGTATCCCCCCTTTGATCCCAGACTTCTGGAAGCGAGGTAACATTCACACGTTTAGCATGGGCTCTCGATACAAAAAGCAAGGGAGTATGAACATTCGCCAATAAGGGCTTTTGCAACGTCATAAAATACTCTTAATTAGTTATTATATACATGCCAATCAATTATTACTTATGAAATATTTGTGTTCTAAAGTTAGGCAAACCTCGGGTATGCGAACAAGTGATGTGCCCGCCTAAAGAACGAAAGAAATAAGCAAGTTTTCACGTATTTAAACAATTTCTTAGTCTCGGATCAATGTTCCGATACTTGAGGTTCAGTCAAAAGTCGGCCTTACTGGAAATCCAATAAAGTTAAAAATGTTCCAGAAATGAATTTTAAATCACAAAACATATGCATCCATTTAAAATTAAAAAAATATATATTAACTAATACATTTGATGAATTTTAATATTCAATTTTGAATTGCTTAGATTAACTTCGCTATACTTCTCAACACGTCACTTGATCCTCGTCACAAAATCCGAATCATCACCCCAGATTCAGAATTGGATTGAAGAGATGCTCAACTCAATGCAAAAGGATCTTGAAGTAAGAAAACTGTTATACTATTTGCACTTATAAGCACACTTTATGTCAAGTTGAGAGCTTGAACCTAAACCTTTTACTCCAAAAAAGCTACGCAACATCTAACCAGTTTACCACCCTGAACTCCATTTGAGGTCTGACGAGGGCTGCCAGTGTTTTTCGAGATTTAATTTGCTAATCTTAAATGTCTAAAAAGGAGTTTAAAAAAATGATGGTCGAAATGTGGTTGTTTATCTCTTTTTTAGTATAAAAACTCATCTTTTCCTTTCAAAGTATTTTTGATATTTATTATTTTTGTTAGAAATACTAAATTTCATTGCTGACCATTGTTCACGGTTTGATAACACTGATGTCACATTTTTGTAGTCAGGATTTATTTTTATGATTCCATATAAATTGAATATGGTGAATTCAAATCTTAATCTGTTATCTTTGATCATCTCTAGGGTTCATGCTATCTATTTTTCCTACCATTAGTTACTTTTACCGGAATAACTAAGTCACTTTCTTAAAAAGTCACACACATTTATTATTTGATCACGTAACAAAACTTGCAGTTGCGAGATTTTATCCGTATAAAAATCCATTGAATTTAGAGAGATAATGAAAATAAAAATTTAAGTAAATGAGACAAAAAAAATTAATTATCTTATGAGTTATCGTAAAATGGTACGGATAAAAAGTTTAAGTATCCTCTGAATTATATCAGATAAATTTATTGCCATATTGTTTGCCTGAAAAATCACTTAGTTTTACCGGATTGCTAGTTTTTCAAAAGAAAAATTTGTTCTTGAAAAACAGGGAAATAATTGATACTAAAATTTTTGTAGCTTGTAAGAACTTCTTCTCAAAATTTTGAAAAGAGCATTGGAATCAATGAAGACCGCGAAGAGAAATTCCAAAAAAGTCAAAACCTTCCTGAAGATGGAAACGCAGAAATCACGGAAAAAAAGATCAACATTTCTGTGCTAGCGTAAAAAGGCGAGTTATGATTACGATATTTGACGAAAGAAAAATCCGCAACTTTTTTAAATACTTTTTTTTATATTTATCTATTGAATTTTTTTGGATAATAAATTTATATTTTTATTTACTTCAATTAACTTTAATGTTTAGAGAACTATGATAATAAAATAAGTTTTAATCAGTCAGTCTATCGTTCTTAAAATTTTGTCTTCTTTATTGTTCAGCGGAAAAATACGAGTTCCTGGTTTCATGAATCACCTTATAATCTTCCTTTAAAATTAAAGGTTATGTATTTGTGGTTTTATTTTTTATATATTTGAAGTAAATAGTGCACTTGGTAATAAATTTTGAATCAAGAATTCCACGTTTTTGGTAAATTTTTCATATTACTTTTTTTAATTTTCCTTCAACGTCACACAGGGCATGTGCGCACTATGGAGAACATAATTTTGGTAAATATTTAAACATATAAAACTATTTTTTTTAAATAAATACCTGATCAAAATTTGTTATACACTTAAAACAATAAATATAATTTATAACGTTATTCTTCAAGAGTTAAAATACGCAAACTCAGCTACGAAAAAGTAAAAAACCACTCAGTCAAAACACTTTTAACGAATCAACGATCGTGTAGTAGTATGAATCTATTTTAATTGGTCAAGTTTTTGGCATCAATCAGGCTCTTAAATAACTTTATCTTACCAGGCCACATTTGGCCAGCGAACCGTAGTTTGCCCACCTCTGGGATATATGTTTATGATCAACAGGGCTTTGCTGACAAGTTGATTAAATGGAATGAAAACTAACCTAAAAATATGTACATTTCGGTGTAAAGAATATTAATCAGGATACCAAGAAAGGCTCTCCAATAATGAATACGGAATACTTTAGATGATGTAGGCATAAAGATGCAGAAAATGTTTCTCCGATAAGTTTTTTTAAATAGATCATAAAAATAGAATATATTTATTTTTCAGACGATGTATCAAAATTTGATCACATCCCTGGAACAAAAATGTTGAAAATTAAAACGAGATCCCGCAAAATAAAGATTACGAAGCCATCATGTGTCCCATCTCTTCACGTTTTGCGAGATATACCGTAACATGGCAAAAATAGATTTTTTCGAATTTAGATTCTAAGATTCAGACTACTATTCGTATATTCGAAGGCATTTTTGAATTGTTTTTTCCAACTCATTTCATAATCTAGTCAGCCATAAACAAGGATTAGCTTCTACGATGTCGTCTAATTCACTCATATTCAAGAGAAAAGAAGCCTGTGCTCATATTTCAGTGAAGAAAATATATCACAACGATGTGAAAAAGTGCAAAAATTCATCCCAAAATGCAACTTCGAAATTATTTTTAGCAATAATATAAGTCAATATAATTTGTTTATTCAGATTCAGTGAGGCGAGAACAAGCACCACGAATATGTGAATGACATAACACAAAATATTTTTAAACCGTAATAAGCGCGGAAAAAAATTATATACATCATATAGGTCACACGTTCTCATTGTGTCGTTACGAGAATGTCCCAAAAAATTTAGAAGAAGATTCCAATAAAATATTTATCTTAGTCCATCCAAAAGACAAGAAAACTTGGAAATGCAAAAAATAGGTCCTTTGAGCCCTATAATCCCAAGTTGATGTTTAAAATCGGTTGTGACTAAAAAAAAAGGTGTTTTAGGGAGCACATATTCCAATTTAAGGTAGATCACGAAAAGTAAGCCCAAAGTTTACTCAAAAGTAAGCGATACGATAGTTAATAGGTTGATACATCGCACGTGAAAAATTTAATGATTCTTTGAAGAAATATTTTATTCTTGATTGATGTCTAAGAAGTAAAATACAGTATACTCTCGTTTACTCCAAGTTCGATAAGTCGGAATTTCCGTTAAGTCTAAGTTTTTTTTATTCCCCTCCCTTGAGGCCTTTTTAATTATAATTTAAATACGATATCTCGAACTTAAAAACTCGAAACTTCATTTATCTCGAAGCGTTTCACAAGTTCCGTGCATGAAAAAATCTATCAGTATTCTCTCTATAAGTCGAAGTGTTATTTTAAAAAACATATTGAAATTATTGAAGCATGCGTTTTATGACACTATTGTTTTTCTGTATGTGCTAAAGTTAAGAAAAATCAATCATTTGAAGTAATAAGCTTTCCGTTTGACAGATTGTAATGAATGAGTTTTTTGAATGCCTCTTTTGTAGGCAAACACAGCAGTGTATACATCAAATACTGGGTGAAGCATAGATAGTTTCATGTAGCAATACTATCACTTGTGTATTTACTTTTGTCACAATTTTTTTGTCATACACATTTTGCTTCTTTTTCATTTTCTTGTATTACGTATTATGCCAAACATAAAACGCAAGCTAACTTCACATAAGATAGAGACCAAGTATTTGGCATTGTTAGAGGTTGAAAAAAAAATAAAATTCAAGACACAAATTGCAAAACAGTTTAGAATACCGTTCACCACATTGTCAACATGGATAAAAAAATCTGATGAAATAAATGAGGCCTATGAAAATAAAAATGCTCATTTGGTTTAAAAACACACGGGCACAAATGATTCCTGTTTCAGGCCCGATGCTACAAGAAAAAGCAGCAAAGTATGCATCAGACTTTCAGCACTCAAACTTTACTTGCAGTTAGTGTCGAAGACGAAAATGATGTTCAATTAGAAGAAGTTTGCAAAAGAACTACTACGTTTGGGGTGGAAGTGGAGTCATTTGAAGATTATGTTATTGTCGATGAAAGAATGATAACCTGCGGGCCTATGACTGATGGAGAAATTGTTGCTGCTGTCAGCGACAAACGCAATCAAGGCCAAGAAAAAGATAGTGATGAAGAAAACGATGAGAACGAAAGCACTTCCACAGATTTACCCACACCAGTAGCTGTTTTAAGCATATGTGCAACTCCGCGTAAATTTATACAATCCCGAAGTGATGGTGAAGCGTTATTAGACAAACTCACACACATTGAAAATTTCATTGATGAAATCAAATGTTCTGAACTCAAACAAACATGCATAAATGATTATTTTCACAAAATGAAAAATGATTGATATAATAAATAAACTTTTTTTTACCTTTTCTAAAGCAATAATCTTTTTACAGGTCACTTTTTAGTAAAATTATTTACACTTTCAATGAGGGATGGATCTAAGTTAAGATGGAGAAAATTCTCACGCTCTCTACAAAGTTTCATAAAAAATTCATTTGAAAGTGCGCTTGCTCAAGACACCAGAACTCTCAAGCGTTTATACATTTAAGAATAAAGGAGATTTGGCAATTGAGACGAGTATATAATGTAATCTTTTTATTGTCTCCAGAGATCTTGCCAGATTACTGAGTAGATAGTTGACAAATGAGTTCAGTCTAATCTACAATGTCATAGGTATCCTTCTTTCATACTTTATAATATAATGCCTTTACCCTTCTTTCAATTAAATATTAGAATTGATCCATGACTTTATTTTTTAAAATCTTCCATCCGATTATAATAATCATGTTATAAAGTATTTTAAAAATTGAAAACAAATGTTGTTTACTTTTTATCAGTAATTAAAAAGTAGTAACAAAAGGTACGAAAAAATAACGAAATAAGGAGGAAGTGCTTGTAAAGGGAGTCAGTCTCATATGGCATCAATGTCAATGTCGTCATCTTCGTCATCATCGCTTTCACACTTGGAGTGATGATTAGGTCCTGCTTTATCATACGCATATTTGGGCTTGAAACCTCTCTCAAATTTGTTCTCGCTGTTCTCATCGAAGCAAAACTCTTTCAAATCGGCTGCAAGCACACCAATCGCTTCATTTTGGGTCTACGAAAAAAATATATTGTAATTATGTGATTTGCAAAAAAGGAAACAAAAAGTTAAAAATTTTGAAGAAGCCTTTCAGACCGAGGTGTTTGAAAACGAATCATCACTTCATAATTTTTAAATGATTTAAATCAGACTATTTTATTTTATCGGACACTGGTATCCCACTCGCTCTGAAATGGATAATAATAATAATAATAATAATTAATAATATCATTACATTTATATAGGAAAAAGTTTTAAAATTTATAAGAATACGTTAAGGTTATCGAGTCAGGAATTTTATAACGGATTCCAGCTTTAAAAATCTCGACCCCGACTCCATATGTTTATCCTAATTTTGATTGGTGGGTAACATTCATAATAAGAAACACAGCATAAACAAAGTTATGACATTCATGATATTATATACGCGCATATACAACGTCAAGATATTTCTTAGACAAAAATTTAAACAAAACTGGTGGCCACGTTCAAAATTTTACGGACGAAATGTATCGGGTTCATACAAAGAAAATAAAAGATAAAATGCTATAATCTTTTGTATACAATCTTATATTTATTAAATACCTCATTAGCTTGTTATAACCAATTTTAACAGGTTGGAAACGAGATACAACCCTTATAATTTTTCTCACTATCTTACGAGACCACGCGTATGAAAACTAGAGATGTAATTTTTTTAGTTATTTATTATCAAATTTTTTTTAGGTTGATTGAAAGTCTTATTTTTCTTTTTAGACAGAAATCCGATTAAATTTTTCTATAATTTGATATTTATTTATTTTGAAAAGTATTATAAATAATCTTTAATTTTAATGTGTAAATATTATTACATAAAAATATACATCTTTAATTTAGATCAGACATTTTGACAAAAAAGTGGGCATTAATTCTAGATTCCAGCCATTTTAAAGAAAAAAATATAGTATATAGTGATTAATTCTAGGGACCTGTCCAATTAGGATAAAAATTTAACACAGATGTCAAAAAAGCAAGCATATACTTTGATTCTAAAAAAGAAGAACAAAATATTTTTATTATTTTGCTATATATAATTTTGCGCATTTAAATATATCCTTTTTATATTCACAAACATTTTATCAAAAAATAAATTGTTATTCGATAAATCTCTAGCATAAAACGCGTCACAATTTTATTTATTATAATCAATTATATGTTAATACACTATTCTTAGATATCCCGTGTATTTAATTGGTGTGTTCCATGCTATCTCTATAAGTGCTAATGTTAAAAAAAGAATCAGTAATTTTTTTTATCTAACACTGTTAAGAATAAGATATTTTTTGGCTTATGGATAGGGTTAGATGATAATGTCATTTTTAAATATTTTTTAAAAACTGAAACTTCTAACTTTGTTGTTTTCAAGCATTACCTGCAATAAATTAAAAATTTATTTTAGTTTTTGAAAATTTATTTAAAAAATGACATATCTAGCCGTAATCATAAGCCAAAAAATATCTACTTCCTATTTGCAAATATATGCAGCTACAAATATCGTATAACTACTACACGAGAGCCCAAATCTATTTTTGAATAAAAACATGCAATCGTTTCAATTTTGTGCATGTTAAGTTTTTTGTTTAGCGTGATTATTACAGTGCACCGGCTTTTTATATACAATGATCAGGATTTGGATCGCCATTTCTAACACCGAAATTCCCAAGTGTTAGATTAGTAATCAGTAAATCGTGTTCTAGTTACCTATTTCCAATTTTTTTTGAAAAAAACAAAACAAAATAGATTCTTAGATACAATATATAATTACTCGAAAAATTATCTGCACATTATTTAACATTTGTTTCAAGTGTATAATAATTTTAAATACAAGTAAAACAAGAGACACTTTTTTGACTCACTATCATCATCATCATCATCATCCATTCGCTCTAAGGAGCAGGTCTTTGTCCTGGCGAGCAAAGGTCTACCTTGAATTTGCAGCGACGTCTCCATCTTCCTTTCATTTCAGCATCTTCAATCTCCAGGTTCCTTTTTTCATGTCTTCTTTAACAGCATCTTCCCATCTTTTTTCGGTCTCCCTCTCCTCGCTTGTCCAGTCATGTTTTCATCCCATAGTCTCTTCGTTAGTCTTTGTGTATCCATTCTCTCTAAGTGTCCTAGCCAACGGAGTCTATGCTCTTTCAAATACTGCTCTATATCTTCCACCCCTGTCATTCTTCTAATCTCTTTGCTTCGCACTTTGTACAGTAGAGTTTTGCCACACATCATTCGTAACATCCTCATCTCAGCAGACTGCATGCGTCTCACAAATATTACCAAAAATCAATAATCTATATCACAGATGGATATTTTAATATCTATGTGTGATGCATTTATGAAGACATCAATCTTGTTGAGATGCCCATACATTGGGGCAAAAATGTAACGTCATACTCTTTATCGTAATAAGCTACTGCTAAAACTTTTTTGTTAGATGGAGTATATAAAAATTGTTGATTATGAATCAGACAGACTAAAAGGGCTTTTCATTGGCTTACAAGAATAATTTGAGAGTTGAAAAAAGTGTGAACTCGTAATTAGATGAAAACCAGGAGCTCTTCATGAATATACGTAAAACAAGCGTAGAAAAATAAGGGAATAATAGAGGGAGATACGTTCTTCTCATTTTGCTTCACCGCATCAACACGTTGGACGAATTTGGCATCGGGAGCTATACATTTTCTGTCATCCTCATCCTCTTCATCGTCTTCTTCTGCTTCGCGGAGCGCCGTCACAAAAGGCATCACTTTGTCCCGAAGTTCCTTCCAGTCATCGATGCTGACATTTTTCGAAGATTCCTAAAAGACAAAACACGAATTGATTGGTTGTTTACATGTGAATACAGTGTTTATGTACATTTCATTGGTTGGAAAGCAGAAAAAATTTCCTTAAATTTTTGCTATCAATCTTGTTAAACTACAAATAACCTGCGATGAGTAAGTGTAGCGCTCTAGTCCTCTCAAAAGGTAAACTAAAGAGATCTAACATCATTGATCCAAAAAATGTTGTCAGACTGTGGAATTAGAGATATTCATAGTACACGTTCATCGAATGGTTCAAAGAATTCCAATACAATGGCTTTTTCACATGTTTTGCTTTTTAGCAGTTGGGTGATGATAGTGTAAATTTTATTAATTTGTATTTATTGTTTTAAGTGTATAACAATTTCTTGATCTCGTTGTTATTTTTCAAAGAATGGCAATAAACTAGAAACTATTTTTTCAAGATAGTTTTCTTAATAAATTTACTTTAAAAATTTGAATGATGTAATTAAGAAGTAAATTAATTTGAATTTTTTTTTCATTAATTTTATCCGGGGCAGAAAAAATAACCCTAACAAAAGTCTTTATTCTCATAAGGTTCATATTCTAGCGAAGTTTCTTTAATGAAAGATCTCATTGCTCTAAATCCCTTTCAAGCGCCATTGAATGATTTAATTTACAAGTATAAGCAGCTTCTAATTGCTCGTAACCAGAAATATGCATCTTTTAAGTGCAACTCGCCAAATCTGCTCTATTAGAATTACAAATGCTTTATATTACAAATGATGCTTGGCTTGGAAGAAAAACATTGTTAATGTATCAATGCCGCTTATCCTGAACAAGTACTCAACAATCATCTATGGAAAACCTTTGTTGTGGATATGAATTCAGATGAATCTTCAGATTTCAGAAATTCAGATGTTCTAGGTGGACCTCTGTATTTTCAAGAAGGCAAGAAAAGGAAATAGTACTTATAATGACTTTCTTGCGATTGAGAGCTCGATCTCTGAATCATTTTCTGTTTTATTATATACTCTCATCGCACAAGTAAATGGAAAATATCACCAGATCAATTATTTTGATAAGATTCATCAATTTACCCGATCTGGCTTCAAAGATATATATGTATATGAAGAAAGCGTTTCTTTGGTTGCTAAAGTAATTCCGGAAACTTGCATTGCAATTATCCTCAGAAACAATGATTCTATCTGTAGTATAATTTGCACCTAGAATAATACTTAAATGTAAATCCTTGATATACGTTTACATGCATATCACTTTATACTCCTAAGGCACACTTGTTATATATATATACAGTGAACTCACTTTAAACCGAACTTTTTTTTGAGTCCAAACATAAATCTCAACAAACTGTTATTAAATCGTTGAACAGAAACCAAATTTTCCAGAATACGGAAAACCGAACTTTTTTTTCAAAAAAAGTATCAAAAATTATATTATATTATATTATCCAGAATACCGAAAACCGAACTTTTTTTTTCAAAAAAAGTATCAAAAATTATATTATATTATCCAGAATACCGAAAACCGAACTTTTTTCTTCAAAAAAAGTATTAAAAATTATATTATATTTATATTATATTTAATTGCCTATATATTTAAGTTACGCTATGTTCTGTTGTAAATATAAATTTTTATATGATAATAGATGCAAAAAAAATTTTCGAAAATTTTGGAGGCCTTATTCTTGAAGAAAGTGAAAATAGATACTCAATAAATTTATTTTCATTGATAAATAATGAAATTGTTATAAAATTAAGAACTTGCCAATTTGTTTCATTTATTTTGTTTATTTCCTTTTTGCGTTTGTTTCGTTCCAGCTATTAATCTTATTCTTTTCCTAATATGGATCTTCTATAACCTTTATTTTTATTGTTGAATAAAGCCTTATTCTCAAAGAAGGTACGTCATTTTTTATACTTATAACAGAAATAATTTATAATTAATGAAATAAAAGATAATTAATGAAACCGAACATTTAGTTTTTAAACACTTTGAATTTTATAAAAACAATATACAGAAACACTGCAAACTAATTTAACTTTTTCAAAAGTCTTGAAATAGTCTTCGCAAAATTATGGATGAAACTAAAACACAATAATTTTTCTAAAAAGGATTTCTTATCATGGAAAAAACAAATTGTTTCCAATTTAAATCACTTATCTAAGCCTTGAGTCTATATATGACGTTTGAAAAATTAAAACAAAAAAAAGATCTGAACTGTTCTTTAACGATTTTTTAAATGACATTAGCATTTTTTATTTACTTCAGCAAGTAATGTTTTCGATGTTGAGCAAATGTTTTTTGTAGTTTAATTGATAGGGTTACAACAATGTTTTAGATGAAATTATTGATTAACCTTTTCTTTCGTTCAGTATTTTTTATGTAAAACAATACACATTTATAAATTATTTTTATAATTTCAAACTTTTTTTCTAAAAAAGTGTTTATTCATAGAATTTATATTAAAAATTTTCTTTTTCTAGAAAATTAAAATAAATTATAAACATGTCAAAACGGAAAAGATTAGAACTTGATTTAAAAAAGAAGGTGAGAATGATTGAAGAAATTGAAAATGGCATGTCAAGAGCCAGTGCTTCGTCAAAATATGGAATTGGAAAGTCAACCGTGTGTGAAATTTTGAAGTTTAAAGAAACATGGAAATCAAAAGTAGAAGAAGCACCATCAGGAAGCAAGTTTAGAGTAGTTAAAAGCAAGTTTTCAGATATTAATGAGCTGATGATTGTATGGTTCAGAACAGCTAGAGAAAAGAATATTCCCATTAGTGGCAATTTGATTAAAGAAAAAGCACAGCAGTTTGCCTTACATTTAAACTTGCCCAGCTTTTCTGCTACTGAAGGCTGGCTAAGGTTTTGGCGATCTAATAAAAAAGCATGGATGACAAGCAAATTGTTTGAAGATTACTTGTATATTTTAAATCCGCAAATGCCAAAAAAGAAACATTCTGCTTTTTTTAGACAACGCATCCTCTCATCTCAAAATAGAACGTAAAACTTGTTTTTTACCAGCAAAAACAACTTCAATGCTACAACCGCTGGATCAAGGCATTATAAAAGCATTTATAAATCGTTATAGAACAAAAATGTTCAGAAGTGTTCTTGCTAAAATAGAATGTGCAGAATCTGCTCTTGATTTGAAAAATCAAATCTCTGTTTTAGATGCTGTCTTTTGAATAGCTAATCCTTGGAAACAAACAAACGATGAGACAATATTAAAATGCTTTGATCGATGTGGTTTCAAAAGTATAAGCGAAATTGTGGAAGTTGACGACAATCTGGAGACAGATCTTAAGGAGTTAGCACATCAACTTTGTAATGAGACCAATATTGATGCATATATGAACATTGATGTTAACTTGCCAATAGAAGAAATTGGAAACGATTGGGAACAAGACTTGGTAGAGCGTTACACTCCAGATAAAGAAATTGAAGTTAACGTCACTGAAGATGAAGAAGAAGAGTCTCAAGTTAATATGAAAGACGAACAAGCGATCACTTTTAAAGAAATCCTTGTTATGCTTGAAAAAATAAAAAAGGCGTCGATCCGTTAGATCAGGAGAAAACTCAAACATACATACTCAAGTACAAGAATTGACTGAGACAGTCGAAAAAGAAATTATTAAAAGAAAATGTACAAAGCAATCATATTTAGGCGACTACTTCAAAAAAATAAACTAATGTTAATTTTTCGTTCAAATTTGGGGAATTTACAAAATATACTATATACAGTAAACTCTGTCTAAACCGGACTCTGAATATACCAGATTTTTGTCCAAACCGGATTATTTTCAAGGTCCCAAAACACTTCTATGCTTATAATATAATTTTACAAAAAACCGAACGTTTTAGCCTGTCACTAAGGTGTTCAGTTTTGGGAGAGTCCACTGTATATACACAAACTGCTGTTATTTCATCACTTTAGCATCATTATAGTACTTTTATAACCTAACTTAAGTTTGCTATACTATCCTAAATAAATCATCTTATATCGTTACTACGATCAATCGTTTTATTCTGGTTTTACTACACTATCATCCAAGCAAATTTTATCCAGGAGACTCTCAAGTCTCAACACACATCTTATAATCTACTCCAAAGGCTCTTTCACTTCCCAAAATGCAGTCAACCCGTTTTAGACGGCATAAAAATCAAGAGATTGTTTCAGCAAGAAAAGATGAATCAAGGATAATATCAAGCCGGAATTGTTTTAATATGTCACCTTAGAACAAGCTTTCTTACATGACTTTTCTGTAGACTACTCTGAATTACTCTCGGATAAGGCTATACTTCAATCAAGTTGGCCATTAGAATTTGATCGACTAGATCACATAAATCTTTATGAAAGTCTTCCCTTTAAATGAATAAATAACACCAAAAGGGTTCTTATTTGATACTTGTCAATAATCTGCCGACAGTCCAGGAAGGCATAAAGAAGTTTTCAACTAATACACACAATGTTGATGCTTTTCAGAGAAAGAGAAATGACGAAGAAAAAGGCTAGAGGATTTTGTAAGTCATTTGAGATGCTACCAAGTTTCTTCTAGTGAGATGAATTTAGCGCAGTCGATCTTTCCGTTGTTTAAAAATCAACCAATGACATGATCAGCAAGACAATGTTAGCTACTTCACCTCATTTGATTGGAGTAATTGGCGCTTGTTCATATCTGCTGATCTGACAAATCACAAGTCTTCAGAATCTTCACAGCATTTCATCACTTACGCATGAAAAGCGCAATAAATCAATAAGTTATTGCCTCCTAAATGTCGCCAATAATAGGATTTACAAAGTTAAAACAATGGTCATTCCTTCTCAACTCAATGGTTTGAAGGAATGTGCAAAAAGTGTTGTCAAAGAATCTCAAGAAAGCAACATTCAGAACGGTTAACTATCGAATAGATAGCTTAATTTCAAGGCTTCAAGAAGTTTCCTCAAGGATCAGATTGAATCTAAAGCCACGAAACATGCGTCAGTATCATTTTATTTGAACACGGTAAGTAATTTTACTTGCAAGAAGTACATGTTTCAAATGCCCTAAAACGCGCATCCCAAATTTTGCCGCAGTGAATGATTTAGTTAGACCAACAAAAAACTATGCGGGTATTATCTTCTAAAACTGCTCAAAAATGGTGGGTATTAGATATAAGCAGTCATATCGCTCTTAACGTTAGCACACGTAAATCTTTCCTTATTGTATACTAGCAATCCTTCCTTCATGCAAGTAATATGTATTGAGCAGAAACTACTTTTGCATTAAAAGCGTCAAGGATCCATCCTTTGTACAATATTATTTATTTCTGATAATAACTGCAAAGGACATCAACAACGTTGTTTTCCCAAATGATTCCGTTTCTACATTGGAAAATTGCTCAGGATTTGAGCTAATCATCCGCGGAGAAATAAAGAAGAAATTATATTAAATTGTCTAAAACAACGAGTTAAAGAGCTTATTTTCTCACAGTTCATACAGCAATGAATTGTCTCTAAACAGAGACAATAAGAGCTGCTATACGCCATCCTAGATGGCATCCAAGAAACAAATAAAATTAGTTTTGGAATATCAATCCCATCATGGCTAACCGACTCATTGGAAGGATCAGTGCTCTTGAAAAATTTCATCAGGCAAAATAAAAACGACCCTCATTGCCTCAATTATTGTTCAATTAACTAATCTACTTGTGATGATTTTGCCTCAACTATTCAATTTAAAGAATACCTAGAACAATCAATTAACACTTCGACTTTGTATATATATACCTGGTTAATTTTACTTTCGTTATTGTAACTTATATTTAGTCGAATAAAGCTTCATCTTTTCTCTGAAGTATTCAACTTACGTACCATGTCAACTGCAAAGGACATCAACAACGTTGTTTTCCCAAATGATTCCGTTTCTACATTGGAAAATTGCTCAGGATTTGAGCTAATCATCCGCGGAGAAATAAAGAAGAAATTAATACAACGAGTTAAGGAGCTTATTTTCTCACAGTTCATACAGCAATGAATTGTCTCTAACCAGAGATTTGATAGCGCAAGTTCCTTATCGGGTAAATGAAAACCAAGCCTTTTTCCATATCACAGCGCATTGTATACAGTACAACATTACGCCAGACTAAAACACCTTCTGCTGCTATACGCCATCCTAGAGAAAGAGAAAGTCAGCTTCCAATAAAAATCTCCAAGGAATAGTGCATCCTCCTTTATTAAGTTGACCTTACAACTGCATGATTCGACGAGATTGGCTATTATTGCATGGAATGACAGGTTGTGACAATCGTAGACTGAGTAGAAATAATTTATCATTTTTATTTTTTAGTGTTGTTTTTGCCTGAAAAAATGCAAAAAACTGCTTGGGAAATCGAGAAACTCTTTCCTTATTTAATACCCGTATTAGATCATCTCTCTTCACCATTGCATTATTGAAGGACCACTCAATGTCCAGCATAGAGTGTTTTGTGGTATTGCTCTACGATAAGACAGTTAGCGTAGAATTAGGGGTATTCAATACTATAATTCATTTACTTATATAGATGAACAAGGCAAGACAATCTCTCTTTGCCAGAGAAACTCAAAACATCGAGTTAGTTCCATCTTTTAAGTGCACTATTCCTAGGTGCAATAGTGTGGGGACGGACAAGTGCTGATTCCGACACCAAACATTCCCAGTCCAGAAAAATAGGGTTGGAAAAAGTTTGAAAATGGATGGAAGCCAAATTGGACAAACCTAACTCAGGCCAAAGACACGTGATATGATTGCACAAGAAATTTATCAAATCTCAAAAATGCTTTCTTTATCTCCCTCAATTAGGAAGACTGATATTAAAGCAAAGTTTGGATTATTTTTTCGGCTTCATTAAACCTTAAAAGTCCTAAAAAGGAGATTTTTGGCGTAGTTTTTTTTAAAGCCATTTTTGAGATCTGCATTCACAAATTAATCAGCATGTCAAAATTATTGCGTGTGCCAAGTTTGATGCTTTTATCAAAAAATGAACACATTTTCATCTAATGCCTAGACTACCGTGGTGTTTACCAACTTTGCGCTTGCAATTATTAAAAAACCCGTTGTTTATTTCTTTGAAACTTTTGTATCCATTTTAAATACTGCCAATTTTACTATTATACCATGCAGGGATTCATGAAAGTAAAAAATTTTAAACGAGCCGTTTTTACGAAAAAGTATTACCACGCAAAGTGATGCAACCAACTAACATGACAGACATCGTCAGTTGAGCGATGAGATCTCCAATAAAACAAAGTAGTCAAAAAATTGGTAATTTCGCCATTTTTCTTACTTGAAATGAAAATGTGAAGCGGTTTTAAAGTAAAAGGAGATTAATTTTCACATAATTGTAAAAGGGTCGTGAAGACAAGGAAAGAATATAGAAAAATGTAGGAACCTGTTCATTCCACTTCAAAATAACGTCTTCATCCAGGATGTCATGATCGTAGAAGACTTTGAGGATGTGGGCTGCTTTCGCCAGAAGTTGTTTCTTGAGAGAGGCATCACCACACATGACCAACAACTCGAACGCATCCAACAAGAAAAACTGTGCTTTGTGGTTGTTGAGAGTGAACTG
The DNA here is from genome assembly GCA_030549495.1 of Nectonema munidae. Lineage (NCBI taxonomy): Eukaryota > Metazoa > Nematomorpha > Nectonematoida > Nectonematidae > Nectonema > Nectonema munidae. Next base: position 298,025 of record JAUIRK010000664.1, read on the forward strand.
CAAAAGTGAACATACACATAAAGGTGTAACGTAGGAAGGTGGCAGGAAAGAAGTGTTCTTTCAAATTTAAAGGCACGGTCTACTTTAACGCTTTCACACATAATTTGGGCCAGGGCAGCCGAAATTAAAACGCAAAATCTATCAAAGCACATTTTTATATTAAAAAGATCAAGGCAATACAACAAAATTTTTATAGTGCCTGTGAAATTTTAGGAGAAGTTACTCATCTTAACTCTGTCACATAAAAATGTTAAATGTGTATATAATCACGCCATATATTCACTTTCCTGTGATAAAGTGGCCCAGTAATGAAAGGTGTTGCAAAGCCATGGTCTAAATGAACTCTATACGCTGTTTGACTCCATTCTGTTAGTTAATGTTGTTACTCTCAATTCATATTTGATCTAGAATTAGATCTTTAGAATAGAAAAACAATTTTGTTATTTAGATGAGGTTTTAGACAAAATAGGTAACTCTGTAGAACATAGAATACAACTAGCTTGGAAAAAATTTAAAGCGTTAAGTGGTATTTTATGCAATAGTATCTTTTCGTTAAAATTAAGGGGTTTTCTTTATAGAAGTTTTATTAGGTCTAGTTTAGTGTATAGTGGCCAAAATTGGGCTTTAAAAGAATCAGAGAAAAATAGACTAAACAACCACAGAGATGAGGATGTTAAGAATTATGTGTAAATTTAATTTAAAAGCTAAAATAAGTAATGAAAAGATAAGAAGTTTATGTGAATTAAATGAAATAAATAAAGTATTGGAAATACAAAGGTTAAGGTGGTATATGCAGCGTCTTTCGTCACATTCGATTCCTAAAAAATGACGGATCTTGAAGACTGATGGATTATCCAAAAACCTGACGGATGATGAAGATGAGGGAAAATTGAAGGACGGAATTTCACGGCTTGACAGTATACCTTATTGCATTTTGAGTCTATAAAAGCCTAATTTTAGCTGAAGAAGGACAGCTATTTAAAAAAACTGGTTCTTTGTAAAAGAGCAAAAGTTGAAGGAGTAAATGTGAAGAAGTGAGTGCGGCCTATAAATACGTTCTTGTGTGTATAGCAATCTTACTGTGAGCATTAAGTTTCTGTATTTTGGAATTTGAGTGAGAATGTTTTTGTCGTACATAATTTCTGCTAAAATGAGGGGAGCTTGTGTTTCAACGTGAAGAGATTTAGCTTTTTCGGCGATTTCTTTAGTTTGCGTCGCTAGATTCGCATCACCATTTGACATCACATTCTAAAAATGTCGAAAATTATACTCTCATAACGAAGAGTTTATTTCCCAAAAACTTGAAAGAGATAAATATTTTTAATTTCTATCCCTCTAGCACAGTCGTTCCAAAACTGTAGGGGCAACTTAAAGAGGGCATAGAGAATAAGCTGGAAAAAAGACACACAAACTAAGTAAATGTTTTTTTGCAAGTCTTAAGAAAATATTTAATAGTTATTTTCTTGTTCAATGATGCATTCATTTCCAATAATATACTTCTTATTCCTTCTAAGAATAAGTTTCTCAAACATATCATTTTATTTCAATGAGTCGGTTAAATAGAATTGTAACACGTATTGCGATAAAAAATCAACCAAAGAAATCGATAGAAAGTTTTCTATAGAAACCTAATGTTGATAACAATTTTTTTCCAATATTTTTTTATACCATTATAAAGAAAGGCTTATTCGTGGTATAAAATGATTAACATACATAATTTATGCAAAAATTGTGTGTGTGATGTTCTTTATTATAAGGGGGTGTCCAGAAGTAAGTTTAGGAACGAGTGCTTCAACCCATACAACACACGTATATACACATACACACGCCTATATTTTCACTTTCAAGGCTTTGCGCGAAGATAAATGAGATAATGGGGAATATCTAACCCTTGCACATAAAATCGTGGAATAGTGAATGATTTTCCAAAGTTTAGCAAGTTTATTAAGTCACTCACTACCTCCGTACTTGATCGACTGTATTTGAACAACAGCCAACCAATCTTAATCTCAAATCCTTAACATTATCCGTATACAAATAATTTTTTACCTTAAAGGTTTCCCTTCTTGTTCCTTTTTCAATAGGGGAAGGACAAGGGTGTCCACCCCGGGGAATTTCTGAAATTTTTACTCCTCGTCCTTGAAACTCATTCCTCGACTCCCCAAGGAGTTTTCAGACTTTCGATTTGCTTCTGTGCTGAACTGTTTGATGAAAATCTTAGGCTAATTTTATAGTTTAAAGTCAAATCAAATTTTTAAATCTACATTTTTTGATGTAACAAAAAATTGCATTAAAGCGGAAATAAAATAATGAAAAAAAACGTTTGACCTTTATTTGGAAAGAAAAAGAAGGCCAGAAGTTTTGGAAATTTTGTTCAAGAATTTAAAAAGAATAAAACAAACACCTGTAGACTCCGAACGAGTGTTTTCATCAATGACTTATTTTTCTACGAAAATAGGAAACCAGTTGAACGATGAAACTTTGAACGCCCTACTATTTCTTAGATATTTTTTCAAAACATGAATATTTTTTTACATATAATTTTATTCAAGTTTTGAACTAATAAAAAACTTTCAGAATACTTTATATTTTTTCATTTTAGAAGAGTTTTTTTATTGTAAAAAAATCGCTTCACCGGGAAAATTTTCAAAAATTACGAGGTCCTCGTTCCCCGGGGAATGAAAAAAAGACCTTAAAGTGGACACACTAGGAAGGACATAAAGGATTAACATTTTTTAATAAAAGTAATTGAGCATTTAACGTTTTTCGTGAAATATTCTATTTATACTGGTTGGGGGAAAGTAATATTATGATATATTATATAACCCAGTAAAATTTGACGGCTAATTCATTTCAATAATGTTACCATAAAGGGAATATATACTAATTAAGCCGGCGTAACCAATTAATATCTGTCTTATCGCTGGACTAATATTTATTAAAACTAGACGCAATCATACCGTTGCAAAAGAGGACCAAACTGTGAAGAGAACTAGTTACGAGATATATAAAAAAGAAATTGACTAAAAACAGATTATGACTTAAATCCCAGAAATGAAAATTGATCTTTCTTCCACATCAATTAAAGTTCGATGCACAAATGAGAGAATAACCAAATATCAATATAAATAAATAGATGATTTGTTTTTAATTTTTCAGACCATTAACTAATTTATAATTTTATATTAACTGACTCTAACTTTTGCTTTCGTGTGTTAAAGTGGCCCAGCAATGAACGGTGTTGCAGAGACCTGGTCTAAATCAACTCTATAAGCTGTTTGACTCTAGCTGCTACTCTCAATTCATATTTGATCTAAAACAAGGAGTTTGGAACTTATTTAAATACTACTTAAGCAAACTGAGACGGATTGATTGAAAAAAAGACATTTTTTGGAAAAAGATAAATATCATATAATTAGAGCGTGTCTTGACTAGAGATACTTAAGAGTAGGGCCCGCCACCAAATGGAAGCAGCAAAAGATACCTTACGATTATTTAGTAAATTAAAGTAAGAGAGTATCTGAGTATATAAGTGATAAAATGGAATGAGAAATTTACGCATGTTCTGTTGATAAAGGAAATGTATACCTTTCACAATGAAATTTTATATATTTCTTGGTAAACGGGTGACACACAGGACTCTGAAAGGTTAAAGAAAATAATGAACTGAAAAATTGGTGACTTTTGGTCTTCTAGACTAGACCATGTATTTCGAATATTTTTTTGATTGGTCAATATTATATTTTAAGTAGATTTACTGCCGTGCAATTTTGGGCATCGAAATTGTTGTATAGAGAGTTTTATTCTGACAAAATTAATGTGATTTTAGAGATTCATTCAACAATTTTTAAATATCTATTTCTACTCTACGGTTTTGAATTCTGAGAATGTTTGCATCACTTAACCTGATTTTCGATATTTTTCATAGAAAATAATGCATAGCAAATTTATGTTTCTAACACAAAACTACCATTTTAGAAGTCACGTATTTCAATCAAATTTTTCAGTTTTTATGGAAAGAACACTGAGGGCAAAAAATAAAAGAGTTCCCATTATGAAACAATAATTAAAATTATTTCATAATGTTGACTTTCAAGCATAAATTAAAAAATCATTATTTCCATAAGCATGTGAAAGATCACATTACTTGATCTTCAAAACAGTAAGCATGAGTGGTTCACAAAATAATACAGTGGCCCGCAGTGTGGTAAGCGGATCAGAGGGAAGAAGTCCAGCCTGGTCAGGATCCAGGCTGGACATCTCTGGTCTAGAGGAGGAATTTGCATTTTTTTAAATGGGCTGATCCCTATAAATAGCGTGTCTCCATTGTTGTTGGTATACGGGAAGTTCTAGTGTGCACAATTCTTCGGATTAAGGTTCCCCCATCCCACAAAAGAACAAGAAAATCTAACGGCATTACATTGACGAAGTGATAAAAGGAGTCCACTCGGTGCTTTTGGAGAGCGGTCTTTTTCCGATGACTGATTTGTGATACGTCCGGATTCTTAATGGCATTGGCGGAGGCAGATGCAAAATCGTCATTACTTTGAATCAGGAGGTGCGGATGTTCATCCCCTTGATCAGCATCATCGCTCCAATCGGAGTTCCAGTTTTTGTCTTGAGGTGCTGAAGTGATCACGTGTTCGCTCCCAGACTCATTTTTTTTCAAAGTTTTTGAAGACACTGCCTAAATCACAGAAGAATGGTAGGGAAAAAAAGAGTAGATTCTAGAGTAGTTTAGGAAGTAAGATTGCGTGAACCTTAACCCATCTAATGCCAGAAAAATCAAACAGTATGACTTGCTAAATTCAAGAATTTTTGACATTCAAACACATGAAGGAGGATCAAATGGGATTTCAATTATCTCATTATTTTTGTATACACCTAAATTATTTCTATTTTATTTCATTTTTTGTACAAGTTTTAAAAAGCAAGTTTTTGTGGTGGAGTTGACTACCTCTGATCCGAGTTTCACTAATTCGGACCTTCGTTAATCTGGCATTTTGATTATTCAGGAAATCTTTAAATTAGTAAAATTATTGAATGATTGATTCAATTAACAACTGATCTTTTGAAAGTTTAGAAAGTAAAAGTTTTATAAATGAAGAAGAACTAATAGTCTAATAATTAGAGAAAGACCAAAACACCTAAAACAATAAGTTTAAAAGGAAAGTTCCAAAAAGTATCCACACTCAGTAGAATCAGTACATCTGAAAATCAACTTACAAATTCTAATGTTGTTATACTTTTAGTATTAAACTGACATCTGACATTGAATTTTAGTTGAAGTCCACTTTATAATGAGAGAAATCGAGTAAGCAAAGTGTGATTTTTTTAAAAATAAGAATACCTAATCCGGAAAGGCCGAATCCCAAGTATTCAGAATTAGTGATCGCCGACTGTATAAAACAAATTCACTAGACCAGGCATGGCCACACAAGAGGATAAAAAGGGCCATCATTTACTTTTAATGTATAATAAAAAGTCACAAGTCAATATGTAAGTTTAAAATTTACAGAAAAAAACATAAAAGATCAATTAAAAAGGAAATTAACTCTTCTCTCAAGTTCTTTGGGGAATGAATGTAGTTTAAAAACGTATCCAACAGCTTAACACGGTTTGTGCCAACACTCAAAAAATAATTTAGCGAACAACTAGTCATAAGAACGACACCAGATTTAGCAAAGTTTGCGCATTTCCACACTTATTCACTAGGCCAGCCTTTTTAAACTTTTTTTACTGCGGCCCATAGCAAGAACTGGGGTTTGCATCGCGACCTTTAATACTTAGGTGTAATAAGACAAACTCTGTTCACTAGCTTCATTTATTCAGAATCGACTATTTATATGTCCTTTCTTTTTAAAATGTTGTTTAATTCTTTGAACACAAATCCTTCGATTTCCTTTTCAATGGAATTCAATACAGATTTATTAAATTTCAAAGATAAACGCGTGCACACATGGGGATCAAAAAATCTTCATCCATAAGCATCGGAGCAAAAGGAAATAACCTGATTTACACATTTCTAAAATTTGAAAGAGTATTTCAACACACTACAAGAACATGTAAAATTCAGAAATAAGAAAATGATTAAAAAAACAAGTATATATTCAGATATTAGCACCTCTGCATTGTCCTTCAGCTGGTTACTTACTATATTTTTATTTGATATCTGATCAGCCGCTACACAAACACATTTTCATTACTCTTAACACCCGCACACAAATATATAGATATTCGTGCGTTATTCATTGAGAGGGGCATTGGGTCATAAACCACTTTTTAAAATAAAGTATCGAACTTTTAAATCTGTTAGTTTGGCCTGCTGATTCAAGAAAGGAAGCAAAAAAAGAAGCATACCCCATGTTCACCATCTTTCACTTTGTTGTCTTGTTTTTTCAAAACCTTTTTATTTTCTTTTCCTGAACCTGAAAAAAGACTTATCTTAGGAAGGAATAAAAGTTGCATAGAATTAGAGATGACAAAAGAGGAGACTTCAAAACGCACTTTTCAAGTGTGATAGCTACTAAGAGTTTGATGTAGCATGCTACACCAAAATTAAGTAGACTATGGGGACGTGTTAATGCATACTGCTATCAAAATTTAAAATATAAAATCATAAAAAAATATTTCAAACTATAAAGCAAATAGTTGAAAATGAGTATTAAATTTATCTCTTCTTGAATTAAATTTTTTCTCTCTTGAATCGTGATCTGTTCAAGTATGAACAAAAAATAAGAACGTAAAATGGTGGACTATACATAACTTACCTATTAAAGTGTCAGCTGTGAAATCAACAAGAAGAAATGAATGTAAACTTCTCAAAAGATACAGCCACCATCATGAAATTAATCGATGCTAAACTTTTTAGGAATAATAAAATAGTAGAACTGAATGGATAGAATCGATGAAATTTTAAAATTAGGTTTCAAAAAATAGATAGACATCTTTGAAATTCTTGAAAGGAGGAAAACTTTGTTAAACGATTAAGCGTGAGGCTACCAGAATTACAAATTGCGCAATTTTTAACGTCTAAAAAAAGTTCATTTTGATTAGTGTTAAAATTGATCTACTTAGTTAAAATCACTTTCACAATATCAACACATATACCCAATATGTAATATACATTTTCACAACCACATATTGAAATGCATTGGACACAGGCTTGTTAATCCGAAAAAAGGGAGGGACCTTTGGATTATCAAATTTTGACTGACTGTATTTCACGGCCAAAAACTTTTCTTTCTTTCATGCCCTCATTTCAACCAGTGTTTTGAAAAAAGTCGCAAGAAAACTTTGTCTAACAAATATAAATCCAGAAAAATTTGGCCTGAGAAAACTGAATCTCAAGCCGCTGTGCTAGCATCTTGTAAAAACGTGCACTGTTTTCATTACATTATGTTTTAAAGTACTAAATAGAAAAGTAATAACAAAAGATTTATTGACCAAAAATATTCCAAAAAACTAATTATATTTATTTATTAAGGAGAAAATTAATTTCAAAAAAAAAACTTATGATTTTAATTAGCAAAGTTTTTAAGTAACAGATCTTAAAAATGCAACCTTTTTGTTATTTGAGATGTGAAGAAGAAAGAAAAATTAATCCAAGTATTGCTTAACAGTTTAACATCCTTTCAAATATGATGGCAGAGTTTCTGCGAGCTATATTGTCAACTGAGAGATACAATTTCCTAAAAACGAATTTTCTGAGATGGGGTTCCCCCCCCCCCCCTTTTTTTAAACAAAAATCCTTCAACATTTTTGCATACTTAATCTAAATATTATGATGTCACAAGTAGGCAATTATGCATTTAGTTTGTCTTTCTGAAACTCTTTCAGGGGACCTGACTATTTTCTACAATTCCAGGATACCCTCGCAGCACGGAACACCGATTTTTACTCGACTTATCTATTTATACTTAAATTAACCCCAATTAATAAAGTATGGAACTTAGTTTGAGGTTTATAACGAAGGAATTTTTTAGCAATATAACATTCATATTTTTTAAATCAAGTTATTTACAGAATAGGCATTATAAATAATTGAAAAAAAAACGGTTATAATGCTAACGTTTTGATACCTTTATCCACAACATGAAGAGCAGTCAAAAATCATGGAATGATCATTTTAAGGGAAAAGGGAAAAAATGTTACGAACCCGTGGACGACTTCGTGTGAGAGAAATTGACGTCTTTTATGATGACACTGCAGAGTTTGTGTTTGGAATCGATTGAACTGGTTTTTCCGCACGCTTTGCAAGTCATATCAATTGACATCTTTTTGGAATTTGTGCTCTGTTTGAAAAAAACAAAATTACCAAATCACCCAATCATATACAGATATAGACAAGAAAATTTTCAAGTTTCAATTGAAAATTTTTGTTTTTTTTGACAAATTTTCAGAAAACGGTTATACTTTTGCCGATACAATTCATTCCTGCAAACTAATGCAATATGTGTATACTAAAAGCCTCTTAGGGCAGCAATTTCCAAATTGTGAGCATATAACACAAGCGTAAACAGTTTAACGAAAAAAAAATTTCTAAAAGACATAAAAAAGAAGTTACTATACCAGAAGCAGTAGTGGGATTCAGCCGGTTCGGACCGGTTCGTTAGAACCGTTTCACGGAGTTTTGCGAGTTCGGCAAACAGTAAAATATTTATTTATCTATATAGTAACCAGAAGTAATCAAAATTGATACGTTTATTTGCTGACAAATTTTACCTTTTTGTAACAGAACCGGCTGACAAAAAATTTGAATCCCACTACTGACCAGAAGTACAATTTAACTTTTGATATGTTAAATAAAAATTTATCCCAAAAAAAAGGTAAAAGAAATCTAAACACATAATTTTACAATAATGTTAATAAAAAAGGAAAATATTTGATAAAAAACAAAATACTAGACTTAATTTATTTAAGTGCGATAAAAATCCCTGCTTTAGAGTGTTTAATATGGAGGGGAGGTTTGAGTGCATAGACAAATCTTAAGATCAAAATGAAATCTGAGCTAATCACTATGTACTAAGATAGAAACGGATATTCTGAAAAAAGATGAAACAAGCACAATCTAAAGGAATTGCGGAGTTGCACAAGAGAGAGAGAGAGCTTAGAAAAACGTCATATCCAATGTTCCCTATAGTTAATGACGTAGTCCACTGCGAGATAGTCAGCTGACTACTGGGAGAGTAAATTAGGGAGTGATAGAGATTGCAGTTTTTTAAATGTAAATTTGCTTTATTTCTTTTAATGAAGTTTTATATATTTAAAGCAGAAGATTCATTCCTTGGGAGTCCAGCGAAACACTAGGGTTTAGCAAAAACTCCATAAGGGTTCCGCGAGAAATAGTAAGGTATTTATTATTTTTAAGTTTAGATGTTTAAAATGAAAACTTTTTAATCAGGTAACATAATGAAGTAGTAAGACTCTTTCTTATCTAGCACAACTAATAAATATAATACAGAATTTTTTCAAACTAGTACCAATAATATATTTATTTACTCATCGCATTTCACGTTTTAATAATTTTAAAATGACAAAATTTAAGCAAATTTTTATTGCGTTTTTCGTTGGTTTAATTGGCCATCCTTTTTTGTCTTTAATCTAATTCCTTTTCTTTTACTGTGATAAAAATATATCTAACCATATTTTTTGCATATGATTCCGCGAAGGTAAAAAGGTTAGAAGCGCTGCTTGCGACACTAGTGTCACACTGGTTCTTCTTAAACACGCAGTAAAAAGTGTAAAATGGGGAAAAATTGTAGCGTTTTAGCTACTATGGGAGAATCTTAGATGGATTGATAATTAATAAATGAGTTTTCCGTTTTAGTTAAAACTTTTTTAAGGATTCTTAAAAATAAACCGTCTACTTTTATTTTTGAAGGTTAATGACTGTTACCATGATCTGGGATATTCAGCAGAATTTTAAGGACTTGTGGTATGCTTTCTTCTTAAAAGGAACTTTATACATTTAAAACATACGAATTTCATTTCATGGAACACTGGTGTGACAACGTTTTCATCAAAGGAGTAAGAAAATTTATGATGAAAATAAAAAAAATGATATTTTAGGATTCAAATGATTTTGTTGAATGCGTGAGTAAAGGCGAAAAGTACTATGGTTGTTTCCGGGTTGCAGCACTCCTGGCACAGAATGAACTTCCTGATGAAATCATCGAGTAGCGTCTGCAGTTTGATTTGTTCGTGCACACCATTCACAACGTACTTGTCTGTTTTGCTATCACACTTCGTTTGAGCGCCAAGTTCAAATCCAAAAAACTTCGTCACGTCTAGAACGCAAAATTTTAAAATATAAATTCCGTGATTCTTTATCGATGATTGACAGATAAATGATCGTATTTGACGAGTATCTTATGATATTAGCAGTTTTAGCAGATAGTTTTATTAGCAGATTAGCGACCCGGTTGTATATGTGAACATTTTAAACTTAGTATGACAGCTATCCAAAGGGTGTTTCAGCATCATGAAATACACATCACTCTTGTAGTCTTTCATACCCATAAAATAAGTTTTCTCAAAATTTTTGCACATACTTATACAGGGTTTTTCGAACTAGCACGTCTTTATCGAAATGAATTACGCCGTTTTTGATAGCAAGGTTGTTTCAACTAACATATAAAAACAAGTCGACTTGATTTGGATTTTGTATTGCATAATTTTCAAATGGTTATTGAAATTTTGTGGACAAATATGAAAATAAATTCTGTATTTTATTACATTACATTTGTATTTATTTTGTCCCTTTTTTACATTAATTTTAATGATTTTTTTTTAGATAAATTCATATACTAATTTTCAAATTCATTTTATCTTACTTTTTTGTGTCTAATCCTTATCTTCGAATTCAGGAACTATTAATTCTGGTAACAGCACCACTGAAGCCCACAACAAAGACAACATCGGAGTATTCGTTGCCTACACCCTTAAATAGGAAAAAAGGTCTCCAGAAGACTGGCGCCGAATCTTTAGTCAGACCTAATTTCCTCAAGCCCATGAGGATGATAACATTCCATCTCCTTACTCAGGGATTGAGGAGGAAACCGAACCAGAACCGAACCTTGTAAGATGAAGATAGCGAGCCTATCCTCGAATCCCAGGAAGACATCGACATTGAAGGTGAATCCCTTCACTCAGCATTCAAAACATTAGAAAGAGTTTGCTCTTACAGACAAAGCTTCGCATCACGTCTTCTTTTATTGTCCCTAAAAAGAACAAGACTCGTCTCGGGGCAAATTTCCCCTTCTCAAAAGAACTATTCAAGGCTCCCAAAATCAAGCTTACTCCCCCAGCGTATTTACGCACTGTTCCGGGTAAAACATGGCACTTCATTGGCCAGATGGTGGATCGTCCTGTTCCAATTAGTCTATGACTACTGCAATGTTTCCTTTTTAGACTTGGGATTTGACACAGACGAAGATTGCAGTTCAATGATTGTCTCTGGGGCGACTTTTCTAGAAATACTAGCACAAGCTATCTTGATCCTCACTACTAATTGTAACGAATACAACTTATGCAATTCACATATGTAGCTATTGCAGGACTTGGGAATAGTGGCAGCAAAAAACAACAGCGTTGCTATTATCTCAACAATCATGGCTACCAAGTACCAGTCAGCATTCCTTCAGGCCTATAATCACATGTTACCTTCGCTTTGTAGACCACATTGCGAATGCTCCTTCCAGATCCCCCAGTGGCAATATCATAGAACTCCATTTTACGAACTGCACAAAGATTGGCATCACAAAATGCATGCCGCTTACCCTAGCACGCAAGCTCATTCATCAAAAATGAAGAATTGGCACACTCTGAAGCTGGACACAACACGCCTCCAAGTAAGTTTGAACATGCATCAACCAATCCCATGGTTTCCGGCTAAATCCTGTTACCGGCGGGTATAAAACACAAGACGCGCGGCTATACGGCAGTTTTCTTCTTCCACTCCTATTCACCTCAACTACCTCCCTGTGAAGATTGAAAGAACAGTCATTTCTGCTTTTTATTAATGTCCATATATTTTATTCGCTTTAAATAAGTTTTGAATTCCCTTGAAATAAAAGCATAGAAAACCTAAAAAAAAAGTAATTAAGAGAAACGCAGTAACGCATAAATTAAGAAAAGGTGCTATTAGTTTAGCATTGAATCGAAAGAGTTTTGCGATTGGCAAGAAGAACTATACCTACAATTATATAAAAGTTTAATGCTATTTCTAATGATTTTATTACTTATGATGATAACGACGCAATTTATTTTATTAGGTTTTTATAAGGGGAAATGCAGACAAATATTTGAAAAGAAAGAAGGTAAAAGAATAATAATAATCATTCAGACTGATAAAATTTTGCATGTAGCAAATTGCATGTGTAATTTTATTCCTATAAGTGAAAATACAAAAAATATGAGATGTGAAATGATAAGTAGTATGGACAGAATAAAATAGGTAAAAGATGTCGGCAATTTTGAAAACAGTAACTTTAAAGACATATTTAACTGTGACAAGTTTAATTATGATTCTTTGAATAAATCCTTTATTAGATTTTTGAAAGATTATATTCATAGGTTATCTAAGAAAAACATAAGGATATTTCAAGTAACCCAAAAAAAATGCTATTTTTTTTTGAAAAGTAAACCCAACTTTTCAAATACAATTAAATGAAGCAGGATATAGATGTCGATTAACAAAATGTCATAAAAAAGTTAAACCGATATCAGTTAGAACAATTTGCTCATTCATTCAAACATCTATAGAAAACTATCCTGTTTTTTAAATAGAACTCAGTTGACAGGAGTTATAGTTTAGTTAAAAAAAATTAGATCGCTTAACTTCTTTTGGTGGTAAAGAAAAGTTTTACATTACATTTTTTGAATAAATTTTTAATTAATTAGATGAATAAAATAAAATACATAATTAATTTTCATATTTATTCACAAAATTTCAATAATAACTTTGAAAATTGTGAAAAAAAGGATTTAAATGAAGTCCACTTTTTATGTGAGTTAGTGGCTATCAAATGCAAAAACACAAAAATGTTAAAGTTTTGGACAAAAAAAAGGCCTTTTTAGAGTCAAAGGTGAAATATACTTCAAATTTTTGTTGACCTCTTCAAAATTTTGAAAAACTAAAAGTTGTGGAGGATATATTTGACTGCTTCAATATCATATCAAATTCATTTGTGTAGCTTTCACCGTTGGTGAGATTTTTAATTAGAAAAAAAACTGGGATAGGTAGAGGCTGATAGGTAGAGGCGTCGCCTACGGATCCAAAGCCTTTGGGTTCGAATCCCGGCGATGCTATCGACTTATCATAAAAAGTTCATCAGTGCAGATATGGAAGTTTCTAACTTCCCTTGCATGAAACACCCGTCAAGAAAAAAAAAAAAACCTATTAACACAATTTTCCAGACTCATAACGCAAGAATTACTCAGCATACGGGCTTTAGATATACACCATTAAACTTATCTCAAAGAGTCCTATTAGTACACGAACATTTAAAAATACTATGGGGTGGTAAAGTTATTGGAACTTTGTTGAATTGAGAATGATGATAATGAATCAAAAAATGATTTGCGCCAATTAAGGATGAGGAAAACATCTCCATCCAGGCAAATCTTCGCATCTGAAAACTTTGTTTGTTTGATTCGCTTAATTAACTGTTTGTATCCATAGTATGAGATTTTCTAATTCGTAGGATTTTTTACATTATTTAATTCACAAAAATAAGCATTTAAGTGGGGAAAATTGAATCTAACAGAAGATTAAATGTTATAATTGATCAGCCACAAAAGATTCCCTCAACTCAACACACTCAGAATAGCAAAAGAGCATAATAAATGAATTAACAGTTTTAACTTGAACCAAACAAACAGGCTACATTTATCTATCTTATCTTAGATTCACAACGATAAACTCAATATTGATACTTAGTATGCACGCACATGGAGCAAATTTCACGCAAATAGGATTCTTCTACCTATCTCATTATCAAGATCGTAAATTGCCAGAAATCAATAAAAGATATAGTGTTTTGTGCTTTTTCAAAGAAGAGATTTCAAAGTGTGTTGTATAGGAAAGTTTTTAAACAGCAAAGTGTATACAAAGATATTAACATTTAAAAGGTGTACCATTTTTCGTCACACATGATATAGACCCGTGTTCCTCAACCTTTTTATCTCATGGACCCCTTTTCACTTCTTTTTTTCTTGGTGGACCCATTCATAAAAATTGGACAAAAAATATTTATTTTAATATTTTTCATCCAATTAAATTTCTGGAAAAAAATAGTATATACTTAGAATTCATATTGAAATGAAAGCAAATCTAATGCAACCCAATTATAATATTAATATTTAATGAGATCCCTATGATTGATGCTGCTCATTGAGTCTCTCTATATCAGGTTGCATTTAAGTTTAATGCTAGTCGTAAAGCACCTCTTTTTATGATGTCAAGTCTATAGCGAACTTTTTATAATAAAAACCGTTATGAGCTGGTTTTCTTCATGGACCACTGAAATATCATTGTGGGCCCCCAATTTATAATATTTCGCCTGTGGACCCCCTGAATTATTATATGGACCTCGGTTGAGAAACCCTGATATAGACTATAGCTACAACGGATAACTAAGGATATTGAATAAAGGAAGCATACGAGAAGGAGGTCTGGAAAGAGATTTAGCAACATCAGAGGCATTAACAATCACTGTTTTTATGCCATTTCCTTTACCCTCAACCTAAAAAAAGTACAATTGTGAAAAGAAAGGACATACAATGATTTACACTAGAAAAATAAATTTAACAAAAAATCCAGATGCCTATAAAGATCTTTTTGAAAGAATGACCGTAAAACAAGTAAAGAAATATGGAAAATCTACTCAAAGACAAACAAGTTTTTAATTATATAAAAAAGATATAGAATTGAGAAAATCCAAAATTACCTTCGGATGTGCGCTCCTGTTCCATAAAATTTGTTACTTCTATTGAGTCGATAGGGTGTTTAATATAGACAGATTTCAATTTATAAGATTTTTACTTCAAGTTCAACTTTTTATTCTTGAAATCAAAGTGAAAAAAAGGAATTTAAGGTAAAAATGCTATTTACAAATGGAGTTACAGTGCGAACATGTATTGTTCTGATGTGTGCTCGTTTTTGTATAAGATATACATGGAAGATTAACTAAGAAAAGGGAAGCAAGCATCGCATAGAACGGAGGAGGGCAACCTTTTTCGTGAAAGGGCTGCATTTAAAAATGTATTTAATGGGACGAATGGTGTAGTAAAATCGGCATTACTTAAAATAGAAAAGGAAAAAGTTTTAAAGAACCGAAGAATATGTTCTTTTTCTTTGTAAATATTTTTAAAAAATTTAAAGTTAAATTCCATTGAAAATTTATTGATTGTAAGTCTTTTTAGCGTACAATAAAGGAATTCTTTTTCAACAAAATCTTAATTTTTAGGGTAAATTCATCTTTAAGAAATGTAAACATGGAATAATATTGTTAATTATAAAACTTCCTTTAAAAATAATTACCAAATTCACATTTATTATACAGGTAAAAATCTAGTGCTGAAGGTGGCCCATTAAATTAGTGATAAAATAAAAAGGTCAACACTAAAATAAATAATTTATTGAGCACAAGTTTATACACCTTAAACATAAATAACTTCATTCTTTAAAATTTAAAATACGATTTGAAATGTGAAAATTAATACAGGAGAAAGAAAAAAAAGACATTTTGGCCAAAATAGTGTGTAAACGGTATTATGATCGTGACAACGTTTGATTATTATTTTCAATTCAAAATATTTTTTTTAAATGATATTGAATTAACTGTGAATGAGCTTAAATAACTTTATCTCAGCGCGCGCAAAAAAGCTTTGAGGGGAGCGCATGCAGCCCGTAGAGATTTAGACACTCTGGTCGTAATATTTTTGATTTAGACGCTCACGTTTAAAAAATTTTCTGGTTACGGGAATGTATGTATCAATAAGTATTTAAAATAACTTGTTATAACCAAATAGTCAATTGCGATTGAATTTAATAATGTTTTAGGTATCTATCACTTACATGAAGAAAATGATAAGAGAAAATGTAAAAAGCTTTAAAAGTAATGCTATAAATTATAGAAGAAAATTTGTTATAATCACGGTTGAGGAGCCGGACCCTGGAATAGATATTATTTGAAGTGCAGGAGTTGGGACTTAATTTATGATGCAAAAAAGTTTCTATTTTACTCATAAAAACACAAAAAAAGGATCACAATGCCGAGTTATAAGTGAGTATATATATGTGATTAAAATTTATCCAAAAGGTTGTTTCTACTTTTTAAAACAGTTGGGTTTGCATCCCTGCCCTTCTAGAACGCTGCTTTTTATTAAACAAAAATAATGATTTGGCATAACAGGGCTTAAATCGATCTTTTAGGAAAGCAATTATATTTATGGATTCGAAGCTAGAGCATTTTATATTTTTTTTATCAAACAAAATTTTTAGTTTGAACATGGAGCTACAACTTAGATTCCTGGAGTTCCTCCGAGAAATCACATTCGAAAACGCTGTTTTATAAGATGATTGTAGTGTGTGAACTTTTACTAGTGTAGTGCATTATATCCTAGATCGCCCATAGTTTTAATGTTTACCACCAACATAGGAATACTGCAAGAATGAAATCTTACCCGCACTATTAATTCACACACGCTTGCAAGCCAGAGCTGAGGAGTAAGAGTTAGTCAGTATCTATTAAAATTTAGGAGCCGGTTTTTTAAGTATTTTAATTTTTTAAACATATGGGGTCACACTTGATAAATCTTCGAAGGTTAAATTTAACAAGTTTTAAATTTTTTTTGTAAAAAGCAAATTAAATACCTTGGTGATGAGAGGAGGCATTTTGTAGCGGTAAAAAGCGTCCGTCACATTTCTGTTGATGTTGAAGGTGGCCATTTTTTAATTCTAGAGATTTCAGCGTTGTAAACTTCTAACGCATAACAGGACAACTTTTTTTGAATTTAAAGTGAAATATTGAGTAGGCCTTCGTGGTATTTGCGCAATCGAAACTTTGATTTGAAATATAATCTAGGAAGATAAGTTTTTCATATAATCTCTTCAATATATTTGAAACAAGGAGTGATAGGTGCTTTTATATATGATTTGTCGGTTAACACTGCGAGCACCAGTGAGATACAGGTATCCCAATAAATGAAAATCACCTGCTTTAGCTTTCGGAATACGGAGATTCTACCAACTTAATCCAACTGAGGAAATGAGGGTACACTAAACCCCAACAGCTTTATATTTAAAATTTAAATATTTCTAGAATTTTAATGAACCGAGCAAACTGCTTTTGTACAAGCAATGAAATAATTTGTGATTATTTTTAATAAGTTAAACTGAGCGTTTTGGAGTCGCGCGTTTTGAGAAGTAGCCGGAGTCAAACTAAATAATAAGACTCCGATTTGGCTTTTAAAAATAGTTATATTCATAATTGTTAGATTAAAAATAAATTCATAGACTATCTCTATGACTTTTTAGTATTCAAGGTTATAAAAATACAACATTAAAAATGTTTAGCATTTGTCTAATTTTGTGTTTTTGCAACAGACTGGAAAATTCAATAAAATTAAAGAATAAACTTTTTTATTACAGAAATACCTTGTAAAAGAACAAAGATCAGTTTGGGAGTAGGAAGTTTTTGAAAAAAAATTTTAACCAAATCTTTGGGAAAAATATTTTATGATAAATTTCATTTTTGTATTATATTGTTTAAGTTTAGTTGATTGAAATTCTTTTTGAAGACAATGTAAGAAAAAGAAAACTAACCTACAAATATAGGTACTTTTATGTTCAAATATAAATTAATAAAAAGACATTTTATTGTTGAAAATAGATTAAACATTTTGTGTTGCAACATAAGGCAGAAACGTATAAGATTAAGGCCATCTTTTAATGACTATTTAAAATCAACATTCACATGAAATGTGATACGTCATCTGACGTTAAACATCAGTTCACATTTGATGTCAAAATATGGAACCGTATGTACATATATAAATATATGAAATATACATACAAGGTATTTTTATGTAAGGATAATCGAAAGCCCATAAGGACCTACATATATATATATAAATATAGGTTTTGTAAACCCATTTTGGTCAATCAGCAACTATTGTAGATTAAAATATAATTTAAAAATATCATGTTGCGAAGATAACACAAATAATTCATATTCACTTCCCCTACTCTTGCGCAAAAAAGAAGCAGACTAAAAAACTTAATACGTTATTAAAAACTCTAAATGTTTTTTTAAAATAATTTAACAAAAAAATCATAATTTCAAAAACTTCATACCCACAAAGAAATAATTCATAGACCGTAAAACGTAGAGTTGTATCAGCTAATTTTAAAAAGAACAAAACGAGAAGAAGAAGAAGAATAAAATTCAAAAAATATTCAAGAAAAATTATAATTCTTAATTTTGATTTATTAAATTTAAAATAACATTTTTTATTTCTAAATTGTGAATATTTATTTATTAGTTTATCCAGTGTTGGTTTATCGATAGCAAATTAAAAATTTTAGTAAAATGACATTTTTATAAAAATAGCCCTAATTTTTAAAATCTGTAAAAATTCCAAACTCGTTTTGTGTTAACAAGTGATATGTAGAAATTACTTTCATTAAATTTGAAAAGTATGGAACCATTATCTAATTAAATAATAGTATTACATATACAACTAGTATATTATTTTACTTAATAGATAACACTAATCTAAATGAAGAAGAAGAAGAAGAAGAATTTATTCAAGTAAACACAAGAAAAAAATAAGATAAATGAATGAAAAAAATATAAATTGCAATAACTTTAAATTTCACTTGGGATGTAGAAGACATAAATGTTGATTTCAGCTGTGTCACTTTGGGTTATCAAAAGGCTAGAAGCCGCTGAGATGATTACCCTAATATTGACATCCATTATATGATTATATATTGTCAGAAGATGTTAACAAGTTTTAATCAACAGAAAAATATATGTATTATGTATTCAATAAACAAGTATGAAGGGGAAATAGACATATAAAGAAAAAAGAAAAATTTTTTTTTATTCATTGCATACAAGAAGTAGAACAGACAAAACAATTTTGATCACAAACAGTTATATACATATTAATGAAATAATTTTTGACAGCTTTTTTAAATTTATAAAAACTGTTTTGATGAAAATTTTTATCATGTAAAAAATTATTCCAAAAACTTACAATTCTATATTTCGTACTTTTTTTAGTGCAAGGACGTTTACAAGACGGCATAAAGAACTTATAGGGATACCTTAAAAAATAATCAGTTGATTGGTAAATATAAATAAACCAATTATCAAATACTGGTGGAAGCGCTGCATTTATAAACTTATATATAAACTTTGATAATTTTACATGATATATATCGTTTGTTTTAAGGATTTTATATTCATGAAAGTATGCAGAAGTATGAGTTCTATACCCTAAGCTAAAAACAGTTCTTATTATCTTTTTTTGTAGTCTTTCAATATCAGATAAATCACCGAAGCCCCAATTAATTACACCATAATAAAAAAAAGGCAGAGCTAAGGCATTATAAATTTTTACCTTTATTTCCGCATTTAACAAATCGCTGCATTTTTTTAGAATACCATGAACACTATGTAGTTTTGCTATGATGTATTATTTATGATCAGACCAATTTAATTTGTCGTTGAAAATAAGTCCTAGGTAATTAAAATTTTCAACTATCTCAATGTTATGTTTTTGAAGATTCAATTTAGGTTTGGAACTTCTAGAGAAAATCATAGCCTTTGATTTAGAAGAATTAATTTTAAGAGAATTCTTTATCAACCAATCAAAAATGAGATTCAAGTTTTTATCTACAATATCATCAAAAGTAGACTCTTGATTAAAATATAGCTTTTTTATGGGGAAAAGAATAGTTATATCATTCGCATATAAAAGATAATCAAAAAATGGACTAGCACAGTAGATATGGTTAATGTATAAAGCAAATAAGAGGAGCCCCATTATGGAACCTTGGGGTACGCCGGATTGAATAAAGGACAATGGCGAGTTAATATTTTTTATGCTTACAAACTTGTGCCTTTGAAAGAAGTAGGATTTGAACAATTTTAATGTAGAATCAGAAAAACCATAATATTTCATTTTTGTTAATAATTTATTATGCGGCACAATATCAAAGGCCTTACTAAGATCTATGAACACGGTTACAACATTGTCATTATCTTCTAAGTAATTACGAACCTTGTCTTCAAAAACTATGTGCAGATATTGAGTACTGTGGTTAGGCCTGAATCCAAACTGGTAAGAAAAGAGAAAATTACATTTCTTGATATAGCTGAAAGAAATAATAGGGTATATAAAAACAAGATAGATAGTTATGAACTGAAAATTCAGATATGATAAAAAATTTTAAAATTACTATCTCATGTATTTAGTATGTTTATAACTTATTTTTTAAATTTCACATAATATGCACACAGATATTTATTATGATGATAAATTTGACAAAAAGAAGAAAAAACTTTATTGTTCGAAATTTTTTTTATTTTCTATTTTTATCAAATAAATTTGTTAGATTCGAAATCAGCATAACGGGCGAAAAAAGAACATATATATAAAATTTACAAAAACTTAAAAAATAATTCGTAGCTTCCCAGACCGAAAAAATATTTGTAAAATTAAAAAGTGGAGAAGTTTGGTTCCTGGTGGTCCTGAAAAATGTTGAAAGAGAATTGGTATGTAAATATAATTTGGTCCACTCAATCAGGTTAACCCTCTTGTTACCGCCTATACAAAAAAAAATGTCCCTGAATTTTGCCAGTGTTGCAAAAATGCAACACCGTTTTAAGCCATAATACATTCAAGAAGCACACAATTTTTGTAATTCAAAAATTAAAAATATGTATTTAGAAGTATGTTTCTTGAATATGAAGTATTTAATATGCTTTTCAAATGGGCACCAACCACTGAAATAAATTGCTTTTTTATTTGAATTTTTGAAATCTCGACATTCTAACTCAAATTATGATTTTCTGGAAAACTTTTCTTTGGTTTTTATCGAAACTAAAGTAAAGTGTTGCTAATAGTTGAAACATTTTATATATGAAAAACTTTCATTGAATATTTTGATTTATCACATTAACTTTTTTTTTGTTTCATTGTGTTGCATTAATGCAACAGTGGATATTACTGTGTACAAAAAAGTGTATGCTGAAAAAATAAGCTTCTCATGTTATTTTTCGAATATTTACAGACTATTATTTGATCATATGATATAATCTATGTATGCATCTTTGTATCGCACAATTTTTTGATCAATATAAGTGTATGCATTCAACATGCACTACATTCATTCAAACATGACACGCATAACTTTGTTTACAGTACAATAAAGGCATGCATTCATATAATTTTTTATCGTATATATGTTATAATAATAATAATAGTGTTTTATTAATAAAAATAAGCAGTATCTGTAACACTTAATGATTTTTGTTTCGAAAGGCGTAGAAGAATATGTTCAGGCAATCTGGACTCAAAGGAAGATCAACTTCATCGAGATGAGGACCAAACTGCTTTCCATTTATTTGCAAGAAGAAAGAAAATTATCATAAAATTAATATAAACGAAATACATATATTGACATAAATACATACACACACACACATTTATATATAAAAAATATAATATATATATATATATAAATTAAAAGGAAGTAATTTATACATTATATAAAATAAAAGTATTGTATAAAGATTTCTTTAGCAACTTGTATGAAGAAAGATTCAAAAAAACGTGATATTTATTAATAAGAATGGTGGTTCTGTAAACAATTTTCGAGAAACACGATGTTTGTTTATAATGATTAATATGAAGATAATTACATATTCTTGTATTATATGAATGATATTCAGAGTTGAAAGAGATAAGAGGAGAGAACATATGCATTCTGGATAATGATGAATAATGAAAACTAACATGGCATAATACATTAATAAAAAAGATATCACAATCAAGGAAAAATTTCTGATGATTATGATTTTGATTTACAAATTTACTATATCTTTTCAACACTCGATTCAGCTTTTTCAGAAGAGTTTTATTCGAAAAACCCCAGACTATGTTGGCGTATTTCAAGTGAGGGAAAATGTAAGAATAGAATAAAAGCAGTCTAGTAGGAACAGGAAGATAATTCTGAAATTTATAGAAAATTCCACAAAATCTAGCAACCTTGCAAGTAACCGCTTTGATGTGTTCAGACCATTTCAAATTTTCATTTATTGTTATCCCTAAAAAATTAAAACTCACAGTACGTTCAATAAATGTGTTATTGATGACTAGCTTAGAGTAGAAAAGAGATAGTTTGTTAGAAAAAAACATACATTTACATTTATTCAGATTAAGAAAAAGAAGATTATTTTCAGACCATATAGAAACATTTGCAAGTGAATCATTAACACTTATTAAACTACAATCAGAAACTGAAGCATCAAACAAAAGCGTTACGTCATCAGCGTATAAAGTTGGATGGCAAAATTTTGGAATTACATGGATCAAATCATTGATATAAATCAAAAATAGAAATGGTCCAAGGATGGACCCTTGAGGAACACCTACATAATTGTTATAAATGTCCGAACTAAAGCCGTCAAGATAAACATAGAATTTTCTTCCTGTTAAATAAGATTCTAACCAGTAGTAAAAACGTGATCTAAAGCCAATTTGGTTTAGTTTCAATAATAGAAGGGAATGGTTAACACTATCAAAGGCTTTGGAGAAGTCAAGAAAAACTCCAATACCAGAATTAGATTGGCATGAATCTATATCATGCAGTAATTTCAATACGGCTTTTTCAGTTGAACGTCCTTCAAGAAACCCAAATTGATGCTCTGTGAAGATTGAAAATTTGTACATAAACGACAGCATTTTGCTTACAACTATTTTTTCAAAAATTTTTGCAAAATTTGTAATTATAGAGATTGGTCTATAATTATTATCAATGTTATCAATTTTTTTCTTATTCTTTAATAAAGGTAAAACTTTGGAAAGTTTCATGGCTTCGGGGAAAACACGTGAATTAAGGGACTTATTGAAAATATCAATGAGGGAGCTGGAAATGAAAGGGAGAGCGACTGCTATTATAACTTTTAAACTTATCCCATCATAGCCAGATGATTTTTTATTCTTGAGAGAAGACACTGCAATAATAAAATCATCATAAGAAATAGTTGAGCAAAAAAAAGTCTCCTTGTTTTTAGGTACTGTTTTATAGACGAAATTTATATTATTTTCGGTTGGAGAAAAGGATTCTTTTTGGAAAGCCGTGCAAAAATCATTACTAGAAAAAGGACTAGATCTTTCTTTAGCCTTGATATTAAAGAGGTTTTTCAAAGTATTCCACTTAGATTTCCTGTTGTAAGAAAACATGTTATGATAATAAGAAGCTTTGCTGGAAATGACCATTCTTTTGTAAGATTTTAGACATGCTTTATAATTGACATAATTGTCATTATTTGGAACTAGTTTATATTTTTTGTATAGTTTTTCTTTGGCTTTTCTTAACTTAGCAAGCTTAACCGTAAACCAGGGATTAAAATTCTTTCGAGAAACAACTTCAACTAATGGAAAAGATCTATTGAAAGATTTCAAAAAAAGTTTAGAGAACAACTCAAAAGAACGATTTACGTCTATTACACTTTTAATACCACTAAAATCAGTCTCACCTAAATAATTTTGAAAGTTGATGAAACACGTTTTGCTGAAATTACGCTTGAAAAAACGTTTAGGCACATTATCAATAGAAAGGTAATCATTCACTAAAACAATGTTCGGAAAATGATCAGATAATTCACAAAATATATTAAACGATGAAAAGTTTACAGAAAAATTGATAAAAATATTATCAATACATTTTGAGGATTTACGCGTTGGTTTTGTTATGGTTGGAATGAAATTACCTTGAAGTAAAATCATTAAAAAATCATATACTAAATTATTCGAGCTAGCAGAAAACAAATCCATATTAAAATCCCCACAAATAAGGGCTTTTCGATCAGCTAATCTTTTTACTACAAAATTTTGAAGAAAGTCCAAAAAGCTTAAGATATCAGAGTCTGGAGGACGGTAAACACCCAAAATATCAATGATAGAATTAGGAAGTGATACTTTAATATAACAATAGTCACAAATAAAGTTTCCAACGGTATTTGCCTCGAAATAACTTATCGTATATTCAGATTTGATAAAGACGCCAATCCCTCCTCCCTTTTTGGCTCTTATATAGTATCTGAAATCGTAACCGGACAAATTGAAGTAAATGAATGCGTCAAGCTGCCAAATCTCTGTAAGTATCAAAATATCGAAATTAAATCTAAGAGAAGACAAAAAAAGTTCAAGGAGAGTAAACTTCGCATTTAAACTCTGAATATTCAAATGGAATATTTTTAGATTGGAATTTTGAGAAAATGTGTGCAAATTGTTGAGTTCTTCTGGAAAGATATTCTTAGTTAGATTAGTGACCTTTTCGTTATAAACAGATTCAAAAATATTCAAGTCAAACAAATCTAAATTATTTGTGTGTGAAAGCATTAATTAGCTTATATAAAACGTTAAAGAGCTCCTATTTAATTCGTTCTGGATTTTTTTCATTCGTAACAAGGTTTCACAACTACTGGAGTTACATTGATGGTTGGATGGCAGACCTTTGGTTGCACAATTTACACAAAAAAGACTACTTTTCTTAGTACAATAGTTAGACTCATGATTAGAACCACAATACTTACAATTGAAGATTTTGGATGTGCATTTATGAGAGTAGTGATTGTATTGATTACATTTATAACACACTTTAATATAAGATTTCAGAAGTTTTATGTCGTAAGCAACACAATTTATATAAATATACTTATTAAGATATGTAGTCCTGCATATATTTGCTTTGACTCTAAAGCCTATATTGCAAAAATTAGAAGATGGCTTCCCAAATTTAAAAATTGAAATTAGGTCAGTTTCCAGAATACTATTTTGTTCACATATTATTGATTTTAAAAGATCTACATTTTCAACTTTTGGAACACCCGTTATACAAAAAGTAGGCGTTTTTGGTTCTAGACTGTTAAAAGGTAAGTTGTTAGACTTTAAGCATTGCTTAATGTGTTCTATGTTTTTACTAGATGAAGACTGCAAAATCAGGCTATTGTTTTTAAGTTTTTTGAGTTTATTGATACACAGCTTATTGTGTGTTGGCTTTAGTTTAGAATTAACCACTTCTTTGAGGTTTGATTTATCATTAGGAACAAAAAAATTTGGAATTACTAATGATAAAGAAGGATCACAGTGTAAAGTATTATT
The DNA here is from genome assembly GCA_030549495.1 of Nectonema munidae. Taxonomy (NCBI): domain Eukaryota; kingdom Metazoa; phylum Nematomorpha; class Nectonematoida; family Nectonematidae; genus Nectonema; species Nectonema munidae. Next base: position 323,432 of record JAUIRK010000664.1, read on the forward strand.
TGCCTTCAAAGTTTGATTACAACTAGTGGGTTCTTTTGCGATATCATCATACACATTTGAAACAGTTGACACACTTGCATATGTTACAGGTTTTACATCTTTCACTAAATTTTTAAGTGTTGAAATTTCATCCAATAAATTAGATTCATAAATCAAATTATTAAGTAATTCATTAAGTTTCTCTTTAGTTTCTTTCTTAGTATAGTTCTTAACATTTTTGATTATATTTTTCAGCTTGTCGATTGATAAATTTTTGGTCATCCTTAGCAAAATGTAATCATAATCAAAACCAATGAGAAAAGGAATTCAAAAAGAAAACCAATAAGAAAAAATGATGTAATGATCAATATAATTGAACTTACAAAATACACAACACTTTATATTTAAAAAAAAAAAATAAAAAATTAATACAGTATATAAAAATATTTTAACAGAAAATAAACACACACAAAAAAAAAAATTTAAAAGAATAAGTAGACTTCGGCCTTTATTGATACCATAAAAACTTGGAGCAGATTGAGTTGAAAAAAAAGAAGAATATATGATCTTACATACATCATCTTACAATACATTTTTCCATGTGTCAAACATAAGCAAAAATTTGGTGCATGCTAACAATAACTCAAATGTTATTTCCGTTTTTTTAACAAAAATTCATGAGTTATAAATTACGTTGCTTTTCCGGTCCAAAATTTTTATATACAGTACACATTTGTGTTTGTTTCCTTTATCATTATTTCAAGTTTTTTTCATTATGGAAGACCGAGTTGAGTTAAGCTTGAATGATGCTCTAAATCTAACAAGACGAAAGCCAAGGCACTTTCATGATATATATTACTCCCCCGTGCCTAAATACTAACAATTTTGATACTGAAGAAGATTCGGATGATGATGAAAACGATGATAAGGGCGTCGATATTGACAATTTTTCTAAAAACATGCTTGAAGCAGATGCGGAACTTGTTTTTTGGGATCAAAGTCCACAACCTTTAATTATGGGTGAACAAAATCAGGTTGATTGGATTGATGGAGAGATAATGAATTTATGTTTACTACAAAAGTTTGAGTTAGCTGCTCAATCAGAACAAAGTGTTTCTCATACCTATTCATCAGCTTCTGAAGTATTTGAATTCTTTTTTTTCAATAATATAATATTAGATAAAATTATAGAATATTCCACCGTTTATGCTCGTTTTAAAGGTGTAAATTTTAGTATAGATAGAAATGAAATAAAAGTGTTTTTTTGCATATTAATTCTAAGTGGTTATGTGAAATGTAGAAAAAGGTCAATGTATTGGGAGAGTAGTAATGATACTCATAATCAGGCTATTTCAGAGGCAATGTCTAGAAATAGATTTACAGAGATTATGAAATATATTTATTCTAATGATAAAACTCAGACAAATCAGATTTTTTTGTCTACCAAAGATAAAATAACTAAAATAAGACCTATCGTTGATAGTTTGAGGGTTTTATTTGATAAGCATGCTCCCTCTTTTAAATATTTTGACATCGACGAAACAATGCTTCCTTACTTTGGGAGCTATGGTTGTGGCATAAAACAAGCAGTTAGAAATAAACCAATACGGTATGGATATAAAGTATTTTGTTTAAACCTCGATTGTGGCTATCTCAAAAACTTTGAAATTTATCAGGGTAAGAGTGGCCTTCAAAATTTACACAATGAAAAACTTGGGTTGGGAGCTAATGTAGTTTTAAATTTATTAGACCAGCAATATGTGCATAAACATTTGTTTATAGATAATTACTTCACATCTATAAAACTGTTAGAAGAACTAAATAAAAGAGAAATTCTATGCACCGGAGTGATAAGAAAAGATAGGGCCAATTAGTGTGGTTTAAACAAAAAGCTTACAAATAGAGGAGAATTTTTTTCAAAAGTGAATAATAATTCAACTATTGGCATTGTTTCATGGAAGGATAATGGAATAGTCAACGTTATCTCTAATGTCAACAGTGTATATCCTTTGAAAAAAGCAAAGCGGTGGAATGTTGCTTTGAGAAAAAAAGTTGAACTTCCGATTCCGAATTCAATTTATTTGTATAATAAAAACATGGGATTTACAGACTCGATGAATTATTTGCTGTCTTTATATAGACCAACAATCAGGTCTAAGAAATGGCATTTTCCTTTGGTAGTTTTTCTATTACAAGCTTCAATTTACAACGCTTCAATATTATTCAATTTGAATCGAGAAAATAATAAAAGTTTCCTTGATTTTACAAGAGACGTTGTTATGGAAACATTACAAAAGTATAGCAATAAAAATTCATCAAAAAGATTTGGAGGGAAAACAGTAGCATCGAGAATTTCCAATGAAGCTCGATTTGATGGGCAAAATCACATTTTAGAAAAGAAAATCAAAAGGACTAGATGTGCACTATGTAAATCGCAAACATATTACTTTTGCTCAAAATGTGATGTTACTTTGCACATATCGTGTTTCAAAGATTTTCACGAAAAATGATACAAAGTTTTCTTTTTCATTACTACACTTTATAAATAAAAAATTACACGTTTTGAATTTACTTTTTACATTTTCAAAGTAATATTTTATTTTTAATATTTATCAGTTACATTTTTCATAAATATATTTAGGAAAAAATATTCATGTGAATTTTCATAAAATTTCATAAAATTCATAAAATTTTTTTTTATATTAGGTTACATAAATATTCATGTGTTTTTGAAAATTTTGATTATAAATATATTTTTTTAAACTTTTACGATTTAAATATTTAAGTATATAATAGGCCTTGAAAGATGAATAAGACATATTGTCTGTCGTCTGGTTTTGCCTGACCATTAAATTAGAATAACCCCTATTTTCAATTTTTAGATGTTTATATTAAGACGATTCTAAACACGTTTCTGTTTATTTGTTATGTTATTAGGGCGAATATTTTTTTTATATTAATCTATATTTCAATATTGTTTTTTACTTCAATTTTAAACAAAAAGTTCGTATCAATAATAATTACTCCTAGTTAACCCATTTATGCCGACGACAAACAGATGATTTTTAAAATTCATATTAATTGCAATGAAAAAATATATCGTCTGCGGTTTTTCAAAGAAACATTGGGCATAAATGAGATATTAAAGAAGCTTTTTTTCTTTTTTGTGGTTTTGAGCCAACAGAAACAACTGAATCATAATTATAATCAAAAAGACAAGTTTTATACTTATTTTTCCATTATCATTATTAAACCAACGGTTCATGATAGTGCAAATATCATTAAAAACCTATTTTTTGGAACAAGGCTGAAATAATTTTTTTCATTACAGGTTTAAAGTTAAAGAAAAACTCCTCTAGCAATAGTGAAACACAAAAATAAAATGAAACACTTTTAATTGAACAGCTAATGATCTTTTTGATATTGCTCATCAGGAGGCTCTGAATATAAACAAGATAACGAATTCTTACTTATTCAGAGAGAAAAAGTCGTACAGTATCTTAAGCCCAATGGATAAAATAAGGGTTTCTCAAATTAAGAAAAAAAAGATCTGAACCCGAGCCATCTTGGAAAGGAATAATAAAAACTTGAAGTGACTGAATCAGCGCCGTCAAAGATCATACATAAATGACCTTACCTAAAAGTCCTGTTCCATTTTATGATACAGAGCATCCCTATTCATTTCGATTAGAATTGGCAACACATTTAAAAAGTTTTTTTACTAAGGTCTATTCTATGTATACTTTTTTTCATATTTGCTGCTTTGACCCCCCCCCCCCCCCCCCTCATATGTGAGGGATCTGTAGTGAATTAATGTTTTCAGACTTTAGAAAGAACTTATCGTTAGTATTTATAAATCTTCAAACACGAACATGTATGAAAGCTTTGAAATAAATAATATTTTTATCACTTTTATCAAACCTGGTTGTTTTTACCATAATGTATAATTTTTTTTAAATTTAGGTTTCCACAACAAAATTAAATTTTTAATGAGTTTTTTTCAAAAATTTGATGGACTCCATCAACATAGGGGGTGCATATAGACTTCTATTAATGATGTAAAAGAACAAACAATTGAAAAAAATTCTATTACGTCTAAAGGAGTCTTTGAATATTTGGGAAAGTTCCACCTCATCGAGTTCATTTTATGGCCCTAGGTGTTTTACAACTTTCGAAATGGATGGGCAATCCAATATGCTTGCAGTAAATTTGTTTTTTCTATCCACAATTTAATTTCAGAACTTATGGGAAAAAAGAAAATCTTATAATTAGTATTTTTACTATTAGACTCTATGTGAGTTAGATTCACTTTAACACAGCTGATTGCAGCTCTCCGTGGCTAAATATAAAGTCACCGATCTAATTCTTTCCAAATTATCGTTAATGTTTTGTCATTTTTTGATCCTCTTATTTCTTTCGACTAAAAAAATGTAACTATACATCTCCAAATCAAAAAAATCCTAGACATATAACAATCTGACCCATATTTCTTTTCTAAAACTAGTAAACTTTTCAGAAAATATTTATCAAAAAAAATATCAAACCCTTACTCGACCCAATCTAACTCTGACACCCATCTAAACTATACGCAGCCTCAATATGTAGAAACAAACGTAACACCAAAATTTCATATCCTATATAAGATGGAGTTCATACCAAACTCAAACAGAATTCTCTAAGGTATTAAAAACGAGTTACTATCAAATTTTGTTCAAGGGAGTGACACAATTAAATATAATCAAAGGAGTGGAAAATCAAGGGTGTTACCTTTGTTTGTATTATAAAAAATAACATGGAAATTTTCTTTAACGGCTGAATCAAAAAGAATTTTATAGGGGTCATAAAAAATTTTTTTCATAATATTTAGGGGTAAACAGATCCTAAAGGTTAAGAACCCTATGAGAATATAAAAAATCAATTTACTCAATGTAAATTTGTAGAACAGTAACTGATTTTTATGAATGTTTTATTATTGGGATTCTATTAAGATTTGCTATTCTTGTCATGTAACTTTTTAAATTTTTGCCATTTGTTACCAATTTTTTATGTCACTCCTTTGAATTTTTCCTACTCTTATGTATTGTAACTCTTTTATTTTATAAAATTTTAACAAATTTTACTAAATGACTATTGCCATGGTAGTAAAATTCATCAATTAAATTTAAATAATTAGAGTTGAAATCAATTGTAGGCTGTTCCATTTGGTCAGTGATTTTTAATAGAGCAATTGCATCGAGTTTTAAGTGTTTTACTATGATAAAAGTCATTAATCACACCATTTTTTAAACAAATTTAAATAGACAAAATATCATCAATTTAATGATTTTTAAATGACAGTGCTTTTTGATAGTTAAATTTCGAAAATATTATCCCATTAGCCTCTATTTTTCAGTTATTTGGGAGATGTGAGACAAAACTTGCAGAAAAGGTGGTAGATTCAGAAAAATAAGATTATTACAAGACTCAATTAGAATTTGAACGGTAAACATCCTAAACATAACGTTTGGAACGATTAACAAATCACGACTTACAATCAAATCACAAGGTTTACATTTTATGGGCAACAAATTATTAAAATTTTTTCATCCTTTCAAAATAATATGAGATTTAATTTAGCAATTATTTTTATATAAATCATATAAAAAATGAATAATTTTTAACAGTAATCAGTAATTTTTTTACCTTGTTCATCCCTTTTTTGAAAATGACTTGTATTCACATTCTCCAAAAATTTAAATAAAAGTTTATTATGATAAAACGAAAAAGTTAAAACTATGACAAAGAGAAATGAATAGTAGTAGATATTTTAAAGCAAATAGCAAATGAGATACAATAGAAGAATTTGTTTGTTGGTGTTCAAGATTTCTTAGTCATTAAAGCTTTGATCATAGCCAAGGTCTGAGCCATCACATCAGTTTGATTGGTGTTATTAGTAGATGTGTTCGCCGAACGTGACACTGAGTTATCATTATCCCTAAAAGTGCCTTGGGGTGCTGGTGACCAAGGATAAGACATTCCCCCTGCCCCCTGTGAGGGGGTGAGAGAGCTCATTCGATGGAATAGTGTGTTACTATTCAGATTTACGTTCGAAGAAGCATGCTTATTATCAAATTGTTGAAATTTCTGGGAAAGAAGGGGATTAGGAAGCGAAGGTTGAACATTCGTATTCATGACCTCATAGCGTGATGAAGTAGTATTGCTTGGAAAATTCATGTAATTACTAGGACTATTGTTATTAGCAGTAAAGGGAGATGCTTTGTTGAAAACACTCCTGCCAGCATTAATTTCAGTACTCTCCATATTATTGAGGAAGGTACTGCCAGCGATAGCATTTCTATCCAAGAAAGGAGTGGATTTGAAAGGACTATTATAATTATATGCACGATTTTGATTAGAAGATAAATCCGGAACAAATGATGGAATTGACGGCAACAAAACAGAAGCAGGGGGTTCGGCTTTGCGACCTTGGTCAAATCCAAAACTCCCTGGAGTGGAAAAATTAGCATTGCCACTACTACCCGCTTCATTGTTTTGGTTTTGTTCCTTTTCAAAATTCTCGTCGAGAAGGATTCCTTGATTCTGAATCACTTCATTCATCAAAGCCGTTTCTCGTTCAGACATGAAAGCAGAGTACGTCTTGGACATATCATTTATCGACTTTTGAAGACTTAGAATGGCCTTGACCTGTTTATCCGGACTCATATTTGATTCCACAATGTCCATCATTATCTTTTGTTGGTAGGAAAGGAGGTTGTTGAGAAGTGTTGTGATTGTTGGGTTATCAACAGAGCCCATTCTACCACTATCAGCGTTACTTTTCGAAAGGCAAGTCGGTTGTTGTAGTTGTTGCTCTCTCGCTTTTTCGGGAGTCATTGATAAGCAGACATTTTGCCAGCCTTGGGGCAAATAAGCAGAAGTTGGCGCTGAAGGAGGAAAGAGATTGTTGCCTACTTTGTTGGAGTTCGTATAAGGCGAATAAAGGACTGTTGGTGCAGAGATACTTTTTTCACAAACAAAACTTTGACTACTCACAACCTTTTTTTGGAAGTACTCTTCTAAATTGGATAAAAAGATGCTGAATTGAGAATTTTCGAGAAAATTTTTTTCATTTTTCCGCAAAAAAGTTTGATATAATGCATCCAAACACTCAGTCATTGAAAGCAAATACGCTTGCTCTTCTTTCGAAGAAAAAACCAAATTTATAATCTTGTGCAAAAGCTTGAACACGGTTAGAACAGTGTCATCGTCAAAAAAGTTTTCTAGGCAAACTTCAACGAGAGGCAGGGAGGGAATCAAAGTTTTGGCAAGAAGAAAGACATTTTTGATTCTTTCTTCGCTCAGCATTGTCAGGTTTCTTTTAGGCGAATTCAAAAGCGTCCTTTCGCGCTTTGCCTCTACGCGATGGTACCATTCTGTTTTCCCAACAGCTGGACAACGAGTGGACTCCTTCTTCTTCTTCTGCAAAGCATCTTTCTTGTCTAAAAAATAAAATATACCACTTACGGTAAAATGCCATTATGTCTAAGTTTAAGAGACTAGTTAATATTTTTAACACAACCAAAGTCCAAGACCGGATAGATTCGAGAATTTGAGGCCAAGTAGTAAACAGGTGTGAAAAGAAAAACGTTAGAAACATTTTTCAACAAATTAACGATAAGCGATTTTAAAAGAGAGTATTTTTGTTGTAATTGCAATAAAAATGAATAAAATTTTTAAATACATTTGATATAAATGAGTTTTTCCTTTCATATCCAATAAAGCGTAAATACTTTTCAGAACAAAATTTTTACGGATACTATCCGTTAGCGTAACTTGCAGAAGTGCCACCCTGGCGACATTTTAATTTAGCAGTGCCTTAGAGAAATCTCAAAAACTCGATAATAGTTATATCGAGGGATACAAAAAAGGAGAATATATTTGTAAGAATCGGTATAACATTATTAAAGTCTATATTATTTAGGTAGCATTTTTATTAACGATATATTAACACAAATAAATTATTCCAAGTGGAGCGGGCTGTCTTACAATAGCTACTGACAATCACCCTACTCTTAAAAGACGTGTCTAACCCCGCAGATAGGAGATCAAATTAGGTTTTATTGATAAAAAAAATAAACAAGCTATAATACTGTCATGACGTTATCAAAAAAGCATTGAAGATATTTTTAAGAGACTTTTTAAATGTGGTTGGATGATCCGTCGATTTGAGAGGCTTTAATGCATATCTAAACATTCTCATTTTTAAGAGGATTAATGAGTTTACTTTAGGCCAAACCTACAATATATGTATATTATATATAGCATTTTCACTTTAAGTTCGTCTTTTTTCACTTTAAGTTCGTCTTTTTTCATTTTAAGTTCGTCTTTTTTCATTTTAAGTTCGTCCTTCTAACTTTATCATTAAATCTGCTTTAAAGTAAAGAAAAATTGGAAATATATTTTTTTTTAATTTTACGAAATTTTACTTAGAGTGAAAAGGCTATATACAAAATAGTGATATTGTTTATAAAAAAATATAGCAAATGATTTTTCTAATCATTTGTTCTAACAATGAAAGTTCTAATGATTTTTATTTTTTTGATCCAAGGCTATACTTTTTGTAAATAAAAAAAAAGTCGAGGAGCACATTTAAGAACGAAGGGTTGAAATTCAATATATGTCGGCTGTATAGGCGACGCCAGTTTTGAACACGTGGTTTCAAGTTAATTTATCAAATTAAACGTTGTAAAGAGACAACGGAGGATGCATTCATATCTACAACGTAAAAAGAGCGTTCAATTTTTGTTCTAGTCAGCATATTTTGTTCAATGTATAAAATGAGGGCCATTTTGAAGATAAAATGTTCAAAGGTTGACTCATACACCGAATTACGGCATAACTAATTTTCGGAAATAGACAACTAATATTGAAAACTCCTGAGTTACAGACTCCATATATTGATTGACAGAATTTTAGCTTTTAATTATCTTTTTTCATTTTCTCATTCAGCATCGTACCAATAACGCATTTATCATAAAAAAATCATTTTTTATATTACTTTGAAAAACCAGTTAATACCAATTTCAATTTTATCAGCGCCTGTTTTAAAAACTTTATCTTATAATGTGAATTGTAATTTGTAAAAAATGTTCTTGAAGCTTTAAATTTTTGAATCAAAAACGATATTTTATACTTTTATATGATTACGGTTAAAACCACGGTTGGGCTTCGGAACCCGGAATCCAAGTACTCAAAAAATACGGCTACGACAGCCAACTCATCGCTCCGGACTAAAGAACGGTTATTCAATAAGCTTACAAAAATCTAAACAATTTTTTTCCTCATTTATAGGAAAATAATAGTATTATTTAAGTACTAGCTATAAATTTAGTATTTAGCTTTAACTAAATTTTAGTATTTAGCTTTAATAATTAAAAAACCAACTCTTGCTTCTAAATTTTATTTATTTTGTTTTTTTAATAAATGGAAAAACACCTTTGAATTGATTTGAGGATTTATTAGCGCGATAGCTTTCAGTTTCATAGGAAGAATCACCCAGGGTTTCTTTTTTGCATGCAGCTTTGTAGTCGAACCACCTCGACGAGTTTAAACTTTCATGCTTTGAAGAAGTGCCAAAAGAGCTTTTGGGATGTGAGGGCCATTTGTCTTCTTCGTATTTCGGTTCTGAAATAATGAGAATGTTATGCAACACAATTCAATATTGCAAATGCGTGTATCATTAGAGTTTCATAATTTTCCAACTCCGACGCCACCTATTTCTCATTTTACTTCTGCAACTCCATTCACATATAATTTTCCAATGAATTTTTCAATCTTTTTCTATGAGTTGAAAAATAACAACGGTAGACTCTAGTGCTAAAAAATTTTATGGTACATCTTTCAACGTTGAGAACTAAAGAGGGAGGAACTTATGAATTTATCTTTTAAATAAACAATTATGAATATAACAATTTTTAAAATCGGAATCAGATTGCAATAATTATTATTACGACTTCACGACCCTGTAAATGAGCAAGGTTATATTTATACACATCTCTATAAAAAATACAAGCTTTCTTATAAAGAAAGTCTCGTAAATGAAGAATAATTCTTATAACTATGCGTATTAAGCTTCAAATAAAAACTAAACAAACTCAAATAAGTTCCTAAGCAAAGCCGAATTCAACTTCCACATTTAAAATTTTTGAGAACAATATTTATTACAGCTAACATCGTTTACAGTTTCCATAGCTTCAGAAACAATTTTTTTCCAATTTATAAAGTCTAAAAGGTAAGGCAGAAATTTTTTCTTGTTCCAAAATAAATGTTATTTTTTGGACTAGTTTTTGTTTCACCATATTTTTATAATAGACCAAATTTTTCATTGTCACAATCTCAAAAGATAATTTTTGAAATTACAACTTCGATAGAAAAAGAATTTTCAAGCTTCTAAATTTTTTGAATATTAAAACACTTGAAGCAATTTTATATTCACATGCATACTTATTATTTTTTTAACTCCAAATTCCTATCTTTAAAATTAACAATTATTTAATCTAGTAACTTCACATTCAATCGATAAGATAGCAGGAAACAGTCAACCCGTTTTGTCTGTAGATCAACGGTAGTAAAAATTATAGGGTTACTGTTAGCCCTAAGGCCTAAACCTAACCCTTTTAATCAACAAGGTTATTTCTGACATCTTGACAAATATTTAGATCTAAAAAATTTTGAGAAATTGTCTAGCTATATTGCGTATTAACTGCAATATCTGTTATACGTTGATAAGAAGTGCGAATCCGGGAGTGTAAAAAGCCATACGCGACACCCCAGACAAACAAGCTTGAAATCTCTAAAACTTTTATATTTGGCGTTAGTAAGGAATTTTTTGAATGGTGATGACATAATTTAGCAGTTAAAATCATTAAAAAATTAAATAAGCCGAAATCTTTTTTTCTTTCTTATCCACGAGTCTTTGTCAAGTTGAAGTACTAAATGTAGAAGATGTAAAAGCTTCGAATCATAAATAAAAAAATAGAAAAACAGCTGAATTTTTTGATTCAACGCATTTACATCTTTTACATATAGTAATTCAAATTGATAAAGACTTGTAGAGTCAAAAATTCGTTTTATTTAAATAAATTTGTTTGAAATTTTACTCCTTTTGTTTCATCTTTTTATTTTATACAAATGACCCTTCAGAAATTAACTTATATTAAAAAATTAATATAATTAATGGAATAGATGAAAGTACTCTTAACATTTTTTGAGCATTAACATGCAAATTTTAAAAATAGAAAATAAATTTTTAGTAGATTTTGATCCTGAAATATTTTTTTAGATCTTAGTTGTTGAACAAAACATCACGCTTTTTCAGCCGTACTCCTTTTCAATAGAGTTATTGGCGCAACTTTCAATATACGTACCAAATGCTCTTAGAAAAAAACAATATTCAGTTTTTCACATAAAGGCTTGTTTGGATTAAGGAGGTCGCAAAACTAAACAAAATTATTTTATTATATTCCCGGAACATTAATTGATGTCAATGAGCTTATTGTTACTTCATAAATTGTGACTTATTAATTTTAAACTTAAATTGTTTCTTTTTTGCATTATCCAATCGATTTTTTAAACGAAGATTAATTTGAGCTTGGGTTAAAATTCATATACTTGAATTGCCTTTAGTAATTTTGAACAAAATGATAGTGAACATATGAAAAATATTCTCACGTGAAGTATTTTTCTCAGTGTAATCAAAGGATCGCTGTTGAAATGAGGAGAAAGGATTGGAAGTTTTTCCAGGAAACTTCTCGAATGGATGCGAGTATGTTGAGGATTTTTGGCGCGAAAAACATTCAAAAGAAGATTCCTTTTTGCCAGGCAGCGTCGGAATTGAGTAGGATGGCGTGATTTTGAAGGAAACTTTGTCATCATTAAAGTAGCGACTCTTCTTGGGAGAGGAAGGTTCACCTATTTTTATTTATATAAGAATTGAACATTCAAGAGCTGATAAAATAGATATACCATCTAGATATATACAAGAGACTACACTACAATCAATAGATTAATAATTTTTTGAAGTTGCCAGAGTTTTAATATGGCCTCTATGATAGCTTATGATTTTAGGAAAATACCAATGGTCTATGCAATAAATATATTGAATAAAAGTTAAAAGTAAAACTTTAATTCAAATCTTTGACAAATTTTGCATCACTCTGGTCTTCTTTAGATTAAACATGCAGATGCAAGAATAGAAGACACGGAACAGAGGATGAAGGAAGATTTGGTAATAGTATAGTCATTACTTCTTATATAATCGATATATTTGATATGAAGAAAACTAGAAAAGGCGGAAAAAAAATTTTGTCTAAAAAAAAGTCAAGGAAATATTTGAATAAACGTTTCAGTGTTTTTTAGACATATCAAGTTGGTACTTCGGAATAAAAATGGATTTATTTTATTTAATTTAAAATTGAGAGAGTGAGAAAGACACAATCTTATCAATTATTATCTATAAAAAAAACTGATTGACCATTAATGATTTAGAATAGAAATACCGAAACAAAGTATTACCTTATAAATTTTAAGTTTTACCAGAATAAATAAATCTTTGAACATTTTGAAAAACTGGAGACGATTAAAGTAAATGATATCGTTGTTTTTTTCATAGTTACGCACTAGTTCCCTGAGAAAATAACTGTCAAACAATTATTATTAGTATTATTACTATAATATTATGATTTGAACACCGTATTTATATGTATTTTAAGTATTATATGAAATAAGCTTCATACTATAATATTTATAGAATATCATCATGATCATAATCACAATATTTAATTACTCTATTGATTTTATATAAATTTTTTAATTATGCCAATTGAATAAATTGAGTAACAACAAATATAGTTCGCAAAAACTAATGTTTTTTGTGTTTAGATATAAAGAATTTAAATATATTGAATTAAGATATCTTAATGTAAGGCTCAATGTAGAAAAACATGGAAAAGAAGCTGCAAACAAATGGCCAACCCTGGTTACCTGGGAAAAGGATGATGATGAAGATATCTTAATTTAGAGAGATCTTGGCATCTAGATTATTCAAATATAAATTAGATGTCAATTAGACAAGTTAGTAATCATAGTGTTTAAAAAATTATTATCAATTTTACTGGCTCAGAAACAGTTTTAGGCTTTTGGATGCAACACAGCGCAACGTACTTCCGTTGTAAAAAATTTAATATAAGAAACCGTCAAGAGTGTAAGCAGAGAGAATATCCATGCCCATTCTATTGAGCCAGATGAGGTAAGAGGATACGCCGTTTTGAGAGAAAGACATGGTGCTAGCCCCCTCGTAAGGCAAATCCTTGAGGTTGAGTGGGATGGAGGCGGTGTTGATGGTGAGCATTTGATTGGATGATTCAGGAAGGATGTAGCAAACTTTCTTGAAGACATTCTGCATCACTTTAACGTTGTCTACTTCTGCAAAACCACCACTCGTTTTCTCGACCAGCTCAAACTCGTTTCGATACGTCGAGTCCACAATCCCAAGCATCACTGACTTGATGATTTTCTAGTTCCACAAAATTCCAAAAGATTATATGAGATAGAAGAGAAGGGATATCATTTAATCAAGGGATTATAGCGTTCACAATCCGGCCCTTAAATTTGTATGCTATGAATTGTTTGATTCATTGATTTTATTGGTAATACAGCACAAAGATCAAGGGGGTAGATAACGTCAAAGTTGGACTATACAATGTCTAAATGTTTTTGTGGCAGAAGTGTACTCAAATAAATAAATTGAATCGTTTGTCAAGAAATGTATATTTAAATGCAGGCCCGTCGATAAGGGGCTAGGCAAGAAGCAGGGGAGCTTTGCCCTCTCCTTTTAGACTTATTTTGCAACCCCTGAAACTGACCTTGAAATATTTTCCCCAAGCTGGGTGGCGGAGTTGTAGAGTGTAAAGATGCGAAAAAAGAATGGGCTTACGACGCTGGCCCTCAAGTGTGACAAAGAAGTCAGATGCTTCAAAATGTTTCTTCTTTGAATCTCAGTGTCGATAAGGTGAGGAAGTTTTTTGCTGACCACGTGATCATACGTTGAAAAGCCACAACACAAGCACAGGTAGTAAGGATTTTTAAAATAGGGATAAGCACAGTATACGGTCACAACAAACTTCAAGCCTAGAAAACAAAAAATAAATAGATTCTAGGAAGAAAGAAAAAATTTATTTATTAGGTGAAAAAGATTCTTTCCACTATCACATATGTGGTCATGGTGATGTACAGATTTGATTTTTCCGACCGATGCCTATCTCGATAACATTTTAAAATGCGGATACCGATACTAAGAAAATATTTCAGGAATATAAATTTATAAGTTTTTTTCTAATCTCTTTCTTCTGGGAGAGTAAATGTGTCTACTACAATTAAGCGTTGGGGAAGGTAAAACAAAATTGACATGTGTTATAAAGTAGAAATATAGATATTGAAACTATATAGAATATAGTGGACCAATGGCCGAAACCGTATTCTAATAGGTGTGAAAATTAACGCCATAGTTTAAAGGCAATGAGGTGTGTAGATATTTATATTGACTTTATATATATATATATCATCTTTACACATAATGGGTACAATTATAAAGAGGGCCTTAAGCCTGTTGTGCAGCAATAGTAAAAGTGAACCAGTAATATAGCGTTAAATAAAAACGATCACGTTTTGTTTCTATCCAATTTTCCAAGACGTTACATTTACCCCTGCTGTTACCATTCCTATTATCTGAAACTATACCAAGGGATGTTCGCTCCCTCCCTCTCAGTTAAAGTTTATTTTTTGGTTATATCATTTGACTTCCAGTCACATCTTGCGAGTATCAAAGAAGCAAAACTAAGATCTTCGATGGGATGACAGGGAGATGTTCGGCCTTAACATTATTAAATTAAGCAGACATAGAAAGAAAAATATCGAAGATCATGTAGTTATAGAATCTGTCAAAAAACACTCTACAAGGGGATGTCTTTACCAAATATTTTATCTGACTAATAATAATTGTTTTTAGCACTATATTTTGTTCATTACTTTATATTTGACATTTTTTATAATTTGTTTTTTTTTAAATAAAATACTCTATAAATACATTTACTTTTGAATGTAAAATTTTTAAGCTTATCAATGTTTATGGAGACAGTTATCTAAGATAAAGAAGTAATTTTAAGCTCCCCAGACAAATTTTTCTGGATACGCCCTTGATACCTGTGACGTCGCTTTATACAATAATCAATATTATATATACCAGCCATGTCAAACATTACAAGCATATTTGCGGCCCACACAGATTACAGTATTATTAATTATAATTTTATGTATAAGTGTAGATTTAGACTTCTCAGAGAACTAGGTTGACTGATTTTCACTTATCATCTCTTATAAAAGTTCGCACTGCACAGAAATTTCAGCCAGACATAGCAAAGATTGTCAATAACAAGAGGTGTCAAGCCTCGAGACAAGAACATGTAAAGTGTTTGAATAATTAATAATAAATGTTTATTTTGAACTATTGTAATTTATGTGCATTTCATTTGTAGTTCATTCAAATACATGTGGGCCATGTATGTTGCCTTATAAACTTTTTTTATATTAAAATAAAGAACAGATTTATATCCTTGCTAATTTTTTAATTAAATTATTTTGTTTAACTATGCATGACTTTGTACTTGCATTTTTGAATATAATCAAACCATTACATGTTTCCAAGTTAAAAGTAAAATATTCTGCAATAATTTTTATTGAACAACTTTAAATATAATTGTAGGAGTGCGGCCCTTATGAGAACACAAACTCACTCTTTTGGCCCTCATGGGACTCCGAGTTTGACATGTCTGCCTATACAATATTATAGCCGCTTGCACAGGATTTTTTTCTTTTTAGTGTTCGGAGACATAGAAATTGATAAGAGTGGAATTTTGAGTTATTTTGATTGTCGATTTTATAACATTACACTGCTCCTTAACACTAGAACGCCGAGCAGGATCATTTGACCCATCAATTTTTTTTAATTTGATCAAACTGATAATTTGATAATTTTTGACTCTGTTTATTTTATAAAAATAAATAATTCTATGCCATCAGTATGAAATTTTTTTTGTTTTTATAATGATTTTTAGTGAATATTACTAGAACGCCCCATGCGGTTAAATTGACCCTTCTTTATGTACATATTATTTTTTCAAATTGATAGGTTTGCTGTGAGCAAAAAGTGTGAGTACAATATTGTGACATGATTAATTACTGTAATTTTTTATTTTTGATTGATATAATACACATGCAGCAATTTTACATAAATATATTTTTGCTTTTTTAGATTTTGCGCAAAAATTAATTTTTGTTACTTTATTTTGTTGAATTTTTGATGGAAACAAAAAAACTTCATAACTTCACAAACATGCCTTCATATGAGTCAAATGGTGGTGAGGTTTCTAACTCCGATTCTTACTTTCAAGTTCAAAAAAGTTTATCTTCAAGTTCTACAGAAAACAATGAAGATTCTACTTTTTAGGTAAAAAGTGTAAAAAGGAAAAAAAGTTTTGCTCTTGATAAACAATTTGAAGCTCCTGATGGATCTATCTGGAAACTGATTGAAAATCCTTTATCTTCTGCAGGCAGAGCACCAATATGCAATATTATCAAAGATACATCAGGTACAACGAGTCATGCAAAATGAAATATTGAGAAGAAATCCTTCCTTTCATCCTGGAGACTTTTTATTGATCATTTCATGCTGAACAAGATAAAAAGTATACTGAATTACAAGCTGATCCTTCCTGGAATATATCAATTCCAGAATTAGAAGCGTTCATAGCTATTTTATATGTACGAGGAGTAACTGGTTCGCGTGGATTAGATGTTCACTTATTTGGTCTAAAACTTGGGGTTTGAACTTTTGCAAAGAAACAATGAGTCGTTCTCGTTTTTGTGAAATACAAAGATTTTTACGTTTTGATCTAATCTCCGCTAAGAAACAGATAAATTTGCAGCAATTTCTGAAATATGGTATCGTTTTGTTTCAGATTGCCAAACAAATTTTGTTCCTTATGAGTTTCTTTGCATCGACGAACAGCTATTTCCAAGTAAAACAAGATGTCATTTTACTCAGTTTATACCCTCTAAACCTGATAAGTATGGACAAAAAATGTGGTTTCTTGTCGATGTTAAAACTAAATATCTTTTGAACGGTTTTCCATATTTGGACCAAGAAAAAATCGTCAAACACGTATATCCGAAAATGTGGTAATTAATCTTTTAAATCCTTATCTGAACAGCGGTAGAAATGTCACGTATGATAACTTTTTCACTTCTTTGAAATTGGCTAAAGAGTTGAGATTTTTTTAACGGAAAATTTAACAACTGTTGGTACGTTAAATAAAGCAAGAGGAGAAGTTCCAAAATCATTAAAATATCTTCGACTAGTTCTTTATCAAAATTTGAAAATGAAGACATAAGCTTGACAGTTTATCAAGGTAAAAGAAACAAAAATGTTCTTTTACTAAGTAGTTTACAGAAAAATGTTGTTTCAAGCTCAGATACAAAATATATACCGAACACTGTTGATTTTTACAATCAAACAAAATACGGTGAGGATATATTAGACCAAATGGCAAGAAAATATAGTGTAAAAGCAGCTTCAAGAAGATGGCCAGTACCACCTTTTATAATTTACTTGATCTGGCAGAAATAAATGCAACAATTCTTTATAATGAAACATGCAAATCCAAGGTTCCAAGAAGAGATTTCATACAGAAGTTGGCAGAAGAGTTAGTTGAAGCTCATATTTCATCTGAAAATGGCAAAGATACCGCTGAAAAACTGCATTCAAGTACAAGTAATGATGGGAAAAGAAAAAATTGTCAAATAAAATCCAATTGTAAAGAAAACAAGTCAAATATACAGTGTGATAATTGTAAAAAAATAGTATGTGGCAAGTGCAAATTATTTTTCAATTTTATTGAAATTTTAGTGTAGTATATTTTTGATTTAAGAAATTGATTATGTGATAAAATAGCAAGAAAGTTTTTAAAAAATGCGTTTATGTGTGTGTTTTCTCCTCAGTGCTGAAAAGAAAACTGTATAAAAAATTACCAAAACATCAATTTTAAGTATCAAAGATAAGTAGATTTTTTTTTATTTCTTTGCAAATATTATGAACGTTTGTTTTCATCAAGAATACGATTATGGAGGCATTAAGTTACGGAAACGCATTTATGAGGCGTATCACTGTAATTATTAATTGATGACATTTATACCTTTTTCAAAAGGTATGAAGTGTATAAACGATTAGAAAGACATAGATATAAGAACATAGTAATTTAAATAAAATTAAGCACATGTTTTGTTGTTAATCGATAGTTTTCAAATTTAAATCATTTGATGGGAATGATGAAGTATTAGTTAGAAATAAAAATTAATAATGAGAAAACCTTGCAAATTCTGTTTTTGTAGGAAAGAGGGCAGCGATTTTTTCTTACAGCCAAGCACTTTTATCAAGTTATCAATTCCTAAAGACATAAGATTTTCGTGTTGATTCTTGGAAACAGTCAATAAAAAAGAAGAAAAAAATGGATAAGCAGCATACCTTTAACATTTTTCAGGAGTAAGGACTAAAAAGAAAGAGAGAAATGATGTGCTCAAATATAATGAATGAAATATGCACACTAAAAACGCAGATTAAAACTTTTTCCCAAAGAGGAAACAAAGAGACAAAAAGTTGTTGTTAGAGGAAATATGCTACGGCATAAACGACGTCTCAATGCACGGGAAGGGGGTCAACCAAACTCTAGATGCCTTGAAATAAGGGAGAGAGTTAAGTGTCGCAGGGATATCATCTCTGCCTTATATTTTTTTTACAATTGCATCTTTAGAAGCAGTTATAGCGAAGGGTTTCTTAAAAACTTAGGCATACTCTATGGGATCGATTCCCGATCGTGACTATCCCTACCATCTGTCCAGCTATGGAAGATTATTCTTCCTTATGGATGCGATACCGACAACTGTAAAAAACTTAAGCATACGCTCTCTTCTGAAAAAGTTGTCATGACAGAACTTCATCAAGTTAAAACACAGACTTATTCATATACAATTCTCAAAGCAAGCACACCCAATGCTTTCAAACTTGAAAAATTCATGCTTGCTTTCTGATTTATTGCTACTATAAAGTAAAAAAGCATAGCACAATTTGGTAAGTTTGCCTATCTTATCGACCCCTAAAGATCTGTTATGTCGACCCCTGATTTACATCAATAATTCCTTTATTGGCAGGTTTCTTCATACTTCTCCCTATATTGATTATCTTTGTATTAAATAGTACTCGTTAGTGGTGGTGAGTTTTAAAGATTCAATCCATGACATTATTATTATTAAAGTTTAGAAAACGTGTATACGATATCTGTCGCAGAGAAAGTGGCCGTTAAACGTCAATAGATGGACTATTGGACGTAAGGATAAATTTAGTATAAGTTTGATTTTGTGACTTTCGCGTCGCGAGGCTTGATTCTGTTTGATATTAGCTAATAATAAGTGGCACATGTAGAGACCTATGTTAATAGTGTTTGCGTTTACTGATTGAGCTAGCAATGTCTTTTAAATCGTAAATTTAGTGGATTGATTGATGCGGGCATCATTCAGCCATGTCATAAATCAAAAAATGGAAAGGGAAAAATATTGTCCTTAATAAAGCTTCATTTCATAATCAAGTTTCTTTCATATTAAAATATGAAGTATTTATGTGATAAATGAAAATTCTCTTAATTTTTACGCCCGCTGATAAATCAAAAAAGTAGGATATTTTTACCCATTGGTGTTGTATTGATATTTCATGTTCTTCGAACTTTTCCGTTATGATATCAAAGTAGAAGGATACATCGCAAACCTAATAAAAGCAATGAAATCGTGATGGTGTGAGAAAGCGAAAAATTGAAGAAAAAAGGCTGACCGCGCAAAATCTTGACATGTCTGCTAAAGTGAGTTTTTCATAGTGACTTGGCTTTCTAGAGTGAATTTCCACCGACTAATAAAAAAAAACAAAAAAGGCTAAACACAAGAAAAAAAATTCATTTTTTTCTTACGTTATACGATTCTTTCAAGGGGAAAGGGACAGTGGTGTGGGCGCACAAAATAAAATACTCAGCTTTGAATCATGCAAAAACTCATTGAAAAAGATAAGCAGGCGATTAGTTTGGAGTTGATCACGGCATCAGATTAACCCGTTAACGCCCATGTCGACTTTACAAAAATAAAATCGTCTGCGTTTATCAAAGCTCTTTAAAACAAATCTTCTGCTTTACATTAGATATCGTCTGATTATTCTGGTCGTCAATGGGTAAGGAGGTATCGGACGCGGATATCATAATTGCTATTCTAAGCAAACGCAAGATTTATACCTCTTAAAAATTTAGAGAGGAGATGGCATGGATAAAGTAATATTTTTAAAATTCAAAAAAATACTTTGCTGTATATAGAAAAAATGGGAAATGGTGAAAATTGTGGATGTTGAAACTTAAATGATTCGCATATGAGGATTTTAAGAATTTTGTGGATAAATTCAATTTCGGACTAAAATCCTTTGGTAGTTGGAGTCGAAAATTTTTAAAAATGATAAAACATTAAACCTTATCCAATCCAAACGAAAGTAGGCTCTTATTCTGAAAAATTGAATAAAATCGTTAAATTAAAAATAATTGAGCTTGCTCATATGTTCAAGTAGTTTCGTTTAAAAACCACTACAAGTGTAAAATTGTGTTGAAACACAGAATCTCAATCCTGGTACACTAGCGGTTCTCGAGAACCTCGATTCTTCGAGAAATTTCATTTAATAAAAAAAAATTGCTTTTGATATTAAATTAATGAAAGTAGGTGGTAGCTTTTAAATCTTATTTTAATTTAAGCTTTTATTCTACCTCAATGACAATAAAGCCTACAAGTTCTGAATCAGAAAGATCTTTTTCAATCCCTTTAATGTTTCTTTCAAGAAAAAAGAACAAAGCTTTCTTGCAAAACTTTTTTTAAATAATTAAATATTACAGCTTTTCAAAATTTTGGACCAAAACCGTTTCTAGAAACTCGGTATTCATTTCAACACTTGTGTCAACCAGAGCGACCAAAGTAAAAAATTATAAGCTCCCTCTGCGGGTATGGGGACAATGAAGACTTCGTGTCTTTTTGAAGCTTTATATTAATTTTGGATTAAAAGTTTTTAGAACATGAGCCATATAATATTATTATTATTTTAGATATTTTTTACTTTCTTAAAACTAATTTTCTTTCAAATATTTTAAATAGTTTCAGTGGTGTTTATCTTTTCTTTATTGTTATTTATATGATCGTTTTGTTCTATAAATTTTATTGGGGATACATCTCAATTTTTCATAATAGATAATACTGGGTAACACTAAATTTGCCCCTTCCATAAAAATGCTTTTTTCTTACTCAAACATAAGTGTAGGCAACCAAACTTT
Source organism: Nectonema munidae (assembly GCA_030549495.1). NCBI lineage: Eukaryota > Metazoa > Nematomorpha > Nectonematoida > Nectonematidae > Nectonema > Nectonema munidae. Next base: position 344,902 of record JAUIRK010000664.1, read on the forward strand.
GGTTTTGACTTATAAAAATAAAAGACGACTAATAAAGAGTGTATTGAAAGAGATAAAATGTGAATTGAAGGAGGCAGCTTCGTCTTTTAACGACAATGAAACTTTCAACGAATTATATCAGAACGAGAGAGAAAATACGTCGTAGATGCAGTCACGGCACGACAATCCTGTTTAATACTAGAAAAAGTCAACACTTTTGAACATAGAAAAGCGATAGCGTTGTACACCACCCAACATAAAAGGCAACAAAGACAAAAATGAAGTAATATTAAGTTTGCTATAAAAGAGATTCAAAAGTTAATTTTTTTGTATCATAGCAGCACAAATCGAAAGCCATTTCTTTTTCTGACTTTATCTCAGGGGTTCTTTAAAATCAGTTAGGACAAAATCAAAGTAAAAATTTGAATGATCTTAAAGCACAAAATTTTATTAAACTATGCCTCTATGCGATATCATGGCTTTTCGGGTGTTAAAATTTTTAGAAACAATATTTCTGACAGATATACCCATTGAGGTGGAAAAAATTATAACAAATATAAAAAATAGCAAAAACTGGACACTTTATTGGTGATGTTGCTGACTAGTTTTATACTCTGAAACTAGTAAGCAACAACAACAACCAATAAAACTTTTTATTTCATCATTTCTAAATTATTATTATTATTATGAGAGGCGAACAACAGAGAGATCTTACTTTTGAGTCTTGGAAAACAACATTGCAGAATTTGCAATGAAAGACCTTGACATCTTTTCGGAAAGAAGAGTGGCCGGTGACAGAGCGCGTGCTACCCAGACTATTATCGCAGCCGGTGAAAGCCTTTTTGGGTTCTGCTTTGCACGACTCGCTTCGGCCGTAGTCAGAAGTGTTAGTGGACTTCCCGAAGCTTCTTGATAGAGCGTCCTTCTTCACCACAACATGCACGCTTTTGTCCTCATCATCTTCATCGTCGATTTGTATGACTTCGATTTTTTTAGTGGGCGGTTGGACACTGCGATTGTCCACATCCCTTTTAATTTGTCTATCGTCAATGTCTTTGACTTGATTGACTTTTGAAACTGGTTCTTTCGTTCCTAAAACATTGATCAAAAAAGTTGAAAATATGGAATAAACTAAAATGCAGGAAAGATGTAAAAACTATTTTTGTAACAATTTAATTATAATTTTTATAAATTTTGCACTAAAGCCTAGCTCCTTTGGTTAATTCTTTGATATCCAGATATAGTACACATGTGTGTTTAGAAGCAAAATGTGAAAAACACTCATTTATGAGACACCCTTAATAATGGATTCATTAATTATAATGGAGAAAGTTCTCCATTATAGTACTTAAGATGCAGAGTGGCTGTTGATTTGGTTTTTTAGAGTAAAAATCATAATTTTTTTATTGATTAAATATTATAACTAAATGATCAAATAAATATCTGAGAATTATCAGAACTAATTAATCAAACAAAAATTTAAGATTATTACTTACATTTAGACGAAAAGATGATCCGATTAAATATCAAAAGTCTGATCACAAGTTCTTTTTCTCTAATCATGATATGCACAAATTCCTATAACACTTTTAGTTAAGGATTTCTTTTAATTTTTAAACAAAATTTTAAATATTTCATCTCATTCACAAAATGTCTTTATTTACTTTTTCTTGGCATTTTCGTCAAAATCCCTTTTATAAATAATTCCCCTCGCTTTCTAATTTTCAAAAATTAAAAATGTTGCTAGCAGAAGAAGGAAATTTCAAGAATGAATTTTTTTCTAATATGATTCCTTAAAATTCAGTAATTTATTAATAAAAAAGGGTCGTTTTGGGTTACGTTTTTGTTAATTAAATGACTTTTTTATATTAATTTTAAAGTTCAACATTTGATGATCGCCCTTGTTATAACGTAGCTAATCTAATTATAGAGTTAGACAGCATATCCTAAACATACTTACACTATGGACTTTTAACCGCAAGTTCAGAATCAATATGAATATTCAACAATTCGATTAAAAATTTCTATATTCACATTCAAGAAAATATATTGATTTATTAAATACCCAAGTTTATGATTACCTTTTATTTTTGTATTTTTGCATAAATTTGCGTCAATAAAATTGTTAAACCAAAATCTAAAGTTCAAATGCAATTACAAAGTGATGATTGTTGATTTGCAAGTCTTGAAAATATTTGGTCTCTAAAGACACGTAACTGGATTTAGGTGGATCGTGAATAGGAAGCATTATCATCCCTCCAACAAATCTCAAAATACATCAAGGCGCATCAACAATTGATATTTATTGGGAGTCTTCAAAATTTTTGTAAAATTCTTTAAAAGTTTGGAATCTAACTTGTGAATGTGATGAAGATGAACACTAAGTTTAGCTATTCTACATATCACAAGTTCTTGTTATACCTTTTTTCTTCAGTCCGCCACTCAATTTCGTAAATAAGTAAAATGCATAAAAAATAATGAGTGAGAGATGATGATGCATTTGATAAGTTTGTCAGAAATGAAGAAATACTTCATCTTCGTCTGCTTTTTTCAATGACTTTGAATATAAATCGTCTGCGTTTTTTAGATATCGTCTGCTTTGCTTGGCCTTAAATGGGTTAAAACACTTTTCGAAATTGTAAGCTGTACATTCTTGTATGGATCCCAGAAGAATATACGGTGAAACTTTTACAGATTGGGACGGATCTTGATGTCTTTATTAGAGGAGTGGCTTTATTGAACATTTATTTTGGACATGTACGCAATAAAGAGTGTCCGCAGGAAGAAGTAAAATTATTTTTCATTGATCTTGATTAAATGTATCATATTCCTTTTATCAAACAACAGAGCATGCATTTAAAACTTCCTTTGCTGTCTATATAGAATTTGAAAGAAAGAAAAGATTGCATCCATTTATTTCTTAGCAAGACCTTACTTTAGTTGAAAATTGATATGTTGGATTAGAATTCAAATTATCTTTCTTGACATATCTTCTTTCGAACAAAAACAAAATAGAGAATCAAATAAGAGGTTGAATAAAAGAGTTTTAAACGATTAAAAGTATAAAAATCAATGAAAACGTGGATAAAAAAAGGAATTTGTTTCAATAAAACAACAGAGTAGTGTAGGGAAATTAATGATCCATGGACATTTACTCATTTTTATAAAACAATCTAAAGAAAAATCTAGAATGAAATGAAAATAGGAATTTTAATTGAGTAACAAACGTAATGAAATTTATCGTCATTATAACATCGCATGTTAAAAAATTCAAAATACTTCAAGGTAAGAATGTTATAGAAAATAGGAAACACAAATCGATCAATTTTGTATAGAAAAGATGCAGAGATGGACCTAAAGAGAAGAGCAAAAATAAGCGTAAAGAAAATGCTTTCAGAGAAAGTTTTTTGAAAGTATCAATTCAGATTTTTATTTAATTCTAAAAAATAAAACCTAAGAAAAAGGAATGTTTGATAAAGAAAAATATCCAATGTTAAAAAATGTTTAGGCCAATTTAAAGAAGCGATATTATAAATATAGAATTAGAAGAAAATAAGATTATATGTGATTGTTATGCAGCAGTTATCATATGGAATCAAGTTGGATTTTTCATAAAGAACCTTTTTCACAGATAAATATTTGACCTATCGCGCAAAACTCTTTACAAATATACCTCCATTTGGCACACCACTGTACACACCTGGAAAATGTAGTCCTAAACTTAAATACAAAATGTGAGATGTTATGAAAATAAAAAATGCCACAAGTATGATAAGTAAAAACGCTAGCATTACTTGAATGGGATCTTTTGACTGCATCAAGGCTACTACGGTGATGGTGTTTGTGGTGTTGATGACGCTTGTCAACTTTGTTCAAAAATGACGATGAAGTTGAGCATTTTTCTTTGGCACACGGCGAAATATCAGTTTCAGTTTTAAAAGCTTGCTTAGTTGGTTCACCACTCCGAATAGGTAGTTTTTGGTTCTTCTCATTGATGATATATTTTTTGGAATCTTCTTTCTTCTGAGTAATACTAGTTCCAGATTTTTTACATTTCTCTGAAATTATTTTAATTTCACTTAAATCTTCACTATTAGTTGAAACAGCTTCTTGACATTTTTCTTCAAGAGAACCCATTTTCTTTACACCTGAAGAAATCTCTAGTGAAGGGATTCCAATCTTAGAGGATGAAAAACCCTTTCCATCACTGATATCATTGGTGGAAACTGGTAACTTCTCTTTTTTGTGATTGGCTACTTCAACAAGATCAGTGATCAATTGAAAGAAAAAGCTTTTGGGGTCATCACCCAAAAGTAGTTTGTTCTCCTCCATTGATGGCAAATAGTGATTCTTCATTAAAATATTTTCTTGGATTACATGTGCATTAATTTGACTTCTTGAAATGCGTGGAAAAACGATTTTTTCCACGGTTTTAAACAGGACAAATGTTTCATCCACTTTTGAGATATGGCCAAGCTTTCTGACTTCACTTTGAAGAATTTCCCGTTCAAAGTGTTCCAATGAGGCAAGAAGAAATTTCATATCCATCAGCTTCTGTAGTATAATTTTAAATAAATGATAGAAAGAAAGAAGTTATTAATACATATACTATATATTAGTGATAATACATCAAATATAACATAGTTCTAAACCAGTGGTTTCCTACATTTACGCACTAGCGATCCCTTATCAAGAAGCTTCCCGCAACCTCCTACTATAAGCAGTGTGATTATTAATTATATTTTTGTCAAGGAAAATGGAAGAAAGATGTAACGCAAAATTTTTCAGGAATCTTTAAGCAGGTTTAGCGGCATTAGTGCGATATTTACAGTTGAATTTCAGCAGCGGGCTTTGAAATTCTTAGTCTAATGTTTGTTAGATCCTGTCTCATGCCATCTACAAGATCCGATCTGTTTCTACTTCTTGTTCTTAAATTGACAAGAGTTGATGAAAACCCTGCCTCATATTTGTATTTTATATGAACACTCATAAAGCGCACCAGAACTGAGCTAATTGAATCAAGAATTGTTCTTGTATTTCATCTGGGATGCCAGATAAATGAAGTTGAGAACAAAATTTATTACTTTTTCAAGATCCTGTTCTTCTCGTAGTTCAGTAAAAAGTAGAATTTTAGTAGCCTTAACTTTGAAGAACTGATCTCGACCTGAGATCATGCGTGAATCCAGAAGGTTTTTCATAAATAAGGATGTTTCCAAGAATAGTTTTCCGACGCCAGTTCTGTAGTTTAAAAAAAGGTTAGATCACTGTGAAAAACGAGAATATGCGTTTGCTTCCCTAGAAATTTCAAATTTAGTTTCTTCTAGTGATGATATATCATATAGCAAATGATACAATACGTTTCTTAATCCATGCCTTATTTTTGGAGCATTTTCATTTGAGGACTGAATAAAATAGCGATGATACAACTCACTGACAAGCCTTTGACCATTAAGACATGTTTCTTTTCGTTTAAAAAATCGGAAAGTTTATTTGCGTGTTCTGGCCGTTTTTTTAAAGGTGATATTCAAGTTGTATGCCATCATTGGCTCTCCACCCAAGACCACATAACGCATTGTGGCTTCTGGATGCAACAATATTAAATCATGTCTCATTTATCAAATAAAAAAGGTTTATAAATAAGTTTATCAAATAATATTTTTTAAGAAGTCCAACGGTATTTGAATAATCCTTGTTACTGATTTTTCATCTGAAATAATCTCTTTATTTTTTGTATATACATTTATTCAGCTGATAGTTATCTTGTGACTGGCTGAACAAAATTGCGGTAGCACATCATTATATGTCGACGCTGAAATTTGAAACCTATTTAGTTTTCATAACAAAGTCTAAGTTCAGTTTCTTCGTATAACAATTTATTTTGTGTAAATGTACATTGTACAAGTATATTGATTTATATCTCCAATACTAGCATGTAGAAACGATACAATAAACCTTCTCAAAAATTTTCTAGGTGCGGCTTTGCAAAGAGATAACAAATACGTAAGTTTTTCATTTTCGACAAACTTCTGCTTCATTAATCCGTCCAAATGAAATGGGAACAAACAAAATTATTGTATTGGAAAAAGAATTGTAATGAGATCAAAAATGGCTAAAGCCTATAAATGTAATGATGGCAAATTAGTATCATCGCAAGTCTTTTTGGAAAAGGTTAGACGAGCAATCCATTAAAGTTGCACGACGTCCTGGTGGTTTAGCGCTAACTGGTTGGGAACGCCTGTTCTAGACTGACAACATTCTGTCTAGAATACCTATAGTTTGTAGACTAAAACATGGCAGACAAATAGAGCCAATCTTAGTTGTTTCAAAGAAACCAAAGCTTTAAAAATAAAACCTCCCATTCCATCACCTTCCACAATCTTAAAGAAAAGAATAGTTTGTGCTTGGATATTAAGTCATTGAAAAATACGATTTATAACACACAACTTTCATAAATTAATATATCACAAAAATCTTCGGAGGTAATATTCTTTCACTAATAATTTTTTGTCTTTAAGATGATTGATATCGATTTCAAAATTAGGACAAATGTTGAGAAGAACATATTTATTCTTGTACAAATTTTGCAAAGTAAATTGAAACAAATTAGATTAGTTAAATTTTAAGGATTGTTACATCATTCCTCTTCAGAGTTAAGACAGCTGCAACTTTATATTGCTTCCATTAAAAAAGTTAAAAATCAACGCTTTCTCAATATTTTTGCGAGAAAGATTCATGTTAAGATTTATAAAACTAATCCATCTCAGTGATGAATTTTCCTATATAACGTTAAGAGCGAGCAATCTTAAAGTTTGTAATTTTACGATTCCTTATGCATTTAAGAGAAAATTTGTTAGCAAGAATCCATTTTTTATGTAAAGACAAGTTATTTGCTAAGAATTATAGTCTTGGTGAGTAGCGATAAAGATAAGATGATTAACGAACTTTGATAAAGATAAAAAACCGTATGTTCTAAATTAGCAATTTTCAATCTAGGAAAAGAAATTTTGTTTTGAGCTTTTATAAAAAAAAAAAAATTAAAGAATCAAAAATTATTGTAAAAGAATAATCAAGTAAATAAAATTTGTTCGAAGATATGAATCATTTTTATTACAAGTATGGTATTAAAGTATGGTCTTTTTTATTACAGGATGACAGAGTACACTGTAGTTGAACTCAATGATATGAGCGGTAAGAAATTTTTGAATAATTGTTTTTGTTTGCAATCAAATTATGTGAAAATCGAGCAAATCATTGAAACTTAAGATTATTACTACAGACAAAATATAAAATACAAGAACAGCGTGAATAAACGGGCATATATAGGTATACGGAGTTTCAAGCAAGATTACAGATGAGCACTTATAAAATGATTCTAGATGATGGACTTATCTTAATCCTACTACACATACAGATATATAGATTTAAAAGAATGAAGCATACAATGATATTTTTGACGTGGATTCTAGACGCCGCGTGATTGGCTATTTCTTGCAATGGAATCAACGACGTAGCTTTAGCGTCTTCCAAAGCACAAGAAGACAGGAAGCCACACGCTGAACACCAGAAATAATGAAGCGTAGTGGGAGATCGTACAACTTTAAACAAATACTCAGTACCTGAAAACAGAGTCAAGAAAAATAAGGATCACAGTTGAGAAAAATAATCCCCATGCTATTAATCACGCATTAAATGAAGGGTACACTTCTGAAGTGCAGTTTTTTTAAATATTTTTTCATTTTTTGCTAATAAAAATTAAAAAAAATTATTTTGCTTAAAAAAGGGAAAACTTAAAACATGAAAAAGAAAACGTCGAGGGAATTTTTTTTTATAGTATATGCAATTAAATAACATTCTGTCTCCACACCTCCAATACTTTCAACAAGGTGCCTCTTTGGAAAATATGATGATCACCAGCAACTAGACGGCAGTTGAAATCCAAACGAGAGGACCTCAAAAATTCTTATAGTGTGATTTGGCACACAAGGTGACATTGACATGGGCTAATAACATAAAAAGATCAGCGCAGAGTTTTCGGTAAATGATGATGAGAAAGTATGGAAGTACTTATGAAGTAATGTATTGAAAATATATTGTTTATGATATGCTTCATAAAGAAAGGTAATCCTTAATGATACGTGAATAAAATATAATTTGAAACTTTGTATTCTATCCTATGTTTGTCGGCAAAGAAACACTCAACTTTCAAAGATTAACTGATCCAAAATTGCAAAATCAACAATGTATATTAAAAAAAAATGAATTTTTATAACTTTGTTCTTTGTCAGAGATGCTCACCTTTTTAATCCGAGAAACCCATTTGATTAATTGTCAATATTCTAACCCTCACTTCACATTTCCAAAATTATCTTCCTAAAAATTTGTGATTAATTTTTTGGTCAAAATTAATATTCAAAATAATCACAAATGTCAAAATTCTTCAAATTTTATCTGCTAGTGTTCTGTGGTACACATTTAATAACCAATAAATATACGGGTTGATTTTTATACTCAAATAAAAATATCTCCTCAGTTGGAATCTGTCGGTTTGTGGTCTCCAATTATTCCTCTTTCACATAGAAACTGTTCAATTATTACAAATGAGGGAATTCGCCCCCAGCTGATAACGATTATTCTATGCTTATAGCAGCTTTAATAAATTGAATATGACCGCAAATTTTTGAAGTAGATAACAATAATTGATACCGATGAATTTTTGGGAATCTTGCAAAATAGTTTTGGCCAAAACTTTCACCTTTGGGTGCAAAAGCGCAATAAGATTTGTGGAGCCTAAAAAAAGGATGAACAAATGAATCAGAACATTTATTTATATTTATTTTCTCTTACCACCAAACAATTTGACAATTTTGTTCTAAAAAAATTAAAAAGTGATTAAAACAAAACAAAGATCTAAAGTCCAGCATACCCATTTGTGAGTGTAATGATTTGAGTGATCTTCATACTCATTTGTAATGATGTTAAAGTAATAGTACTCACCACATAACTAAAAAGAAAAAAATTTCATAAATGAGGAAGCATCCTAAAACTGAATCACTTTTTAGCTGATCAAAATAATCTTATTTTAATATTCATTAGTCGAATAAGAAGTAAAACAAATTAGTTAGCGTATAACTCGCTTAAAATGATCTAAATGGATGTAGTGAAAAAATGTGATTAAATCATTCAGAAAACTTCTGTTTGAGAGAGAATTTGAACAGTACAACAAACATTTTTAAAAGAGGAAAATATCCATTAAATTTATAGACAAGCAATTGTTCTTTCACATAAATATACTTTGTTGTTGTTGTTGTCGGCTACACTCATTGGTCATTGTGATTCCCAAATGACAAATGAACCCTAACGCTGAAGCATCCACGCCTACAGGACTATGTGAAAGGTCTTCCCTTCTCCGATTGATTAATATAAATATGATTTCCTCTTCTAAATCGACTGTTTGGTAGTATACCATTTCTGCACAAATCCTTGAAGATATAAACTACGATTTTATTCGATATCTTCTCTTGCATTCCATTATCATCCATGACTTTTATAAAAGCTTCAATAGCCAAAACCGCTCTATCACACAATGTTTGAATAAGGGCAGCAAAAGATGACCTCTAAATCATCCTTCAAAAATTAACCTACCGGATTAAAAAAATTCGCCTAAAAATTATTATATATTAACTGTTCCCAGTATTCCCTTTTTGAAAAGGCGCGATCTTTAGGTAAAATCTTTTACTTGTTTTCCTTTTTATTATTTTATTCTTCGAGCCATTTTCTAGATTGACCTACATCATCTTCAGAATCAATGTTTCTACATAAATCAAATGCATCTTTCATTGTAAAATCCGAAGTGATGATCTAATAGAAGAGAACTTTGAATTTTGAATGTATTCGATACTTATAATACCTAGCAGAAACCTAGGAAGTGTTTTCTGATTTTATATGATAAATTGATGTCGAATAAAAAATTTTAATAGCAGTAGTGTCTGTTTTTAAGCTGAAAATGGTCTACTATTTAATTTTAAATGCTCCAATAATTCAGAAAAAGGATATAATTGCATATGGGATAGACTTCTAAATATTTGTTTGCCCATAAAACCATTATCCAGCATTTTTAAATCGATTGTTGAAAATATGAAACAATAGTTTGACCTTTATAAAAAGTATCAATAAAGAATTATTAAACCGTTAGAGACGAGAATAATCAGACAAAAAACAAAGAAGCAGAAGATTTGTATAATAAAAAATATTTCTCAACAAAGAAACTTTTATTTTTAAAAACTTTAAACTTATTTTTAAGAAACTTTTATTTTGTTAAATCAACTTTAAAAGCAATAAAATAATTGACCAAAATTTTTGCCTTTTGAAATAATATAAAATCTTTTAATTTGTATTACAAGATTTAAATGTCTTACTTTGCAGTACTTTGCAAGTTTATTCTCCTTCAGTTTTTTCAAATGAGAAACGAGTTTCAAGTGTGCCTCCATATTCTGAAACATAAAATTTAAAAATATTGAATTCAACATCCCTTGAAGAGAGAGAAGAGACATGGTTAGTACTAAGTTTCGTCAAAACTCGAAGAGATATAACACCAAAGTATTGTGGTTAATTACCTCTATTTTTGAGAAAAAAGTTTTGCAATATTCACACACGAAAAGCTTCGGAAGATCTGGAGCAGGAGTAGTAGGTGCAACAACATCAAATGAAGTGGTTTGCCCGCCTTTGACAGAGAAATCAGTTTCCTTTGCTAATTTAAACTTGCGAATGAAGTATCGATAAGTTATGGATGAAGAAATATTTGTTGGATGAGAAGATCGCATATGTAATGGAATAGCACATGATGATCCCAGATTTCGAAGAGAAGGACGGCACGAAGAACGTTTGGGTGCTGAGAAAAGAAAAGTGAACATTTAGCAGAGACGCTTTCATATGCGCTTTGTGATTGGACTATAAGTACAAAAGTTAAATAAAGATAAATAATGCCCTGTACTTGTTACACGAATTTCCCATTTACTCCTCAACTTTCATAGAATTCCTAACAAAAGCCAAAAAATTAATGTGCCAATAAACCTCTATAAAAATATTTTTACTGTTATATGTAATTTTTTTTAAATTGTTTTAGTTCTTGTTATCGCATCCATACAGAAGAATAATCTTCCAAAGCTGGACAGATGGTAAGGATAGTCAAGATCCTTACTATACTTTTTGTTTGTTTAATTATAAGTGATTCATTTGAAACTAAATAACCATTTAACAAAAGTTCAAATTTATAAATAAACGTTTTAAAAAGCATAAACCTATATATTTAATAGGCGATATAAAAAAGTATTGGGTTTATAAAAGGCCCAATTTTCAATACTGCAAACAAATTTTTTAAAATGTCCCTATAGCAATCGAATGGCCATTTTATTAAAAATTAAATATATGCATCTACGAATTTAAATTGCAATATTCACGATAGTTTTTTACCATTGAATTGTCTCCCTTATTAAGTTAGTTTGACACTACATAAAAACACAATTAGCCATAAGGTAAAGATAGCGTGGGCTGTTTTGTGTTTTTATGTAGTAAAAACTACTTACATTGTAAGTAAATTAAGTAAATTTTACTTATGTAGTAAAATTGGGCCTCTTCCATCGAACTATGAAGAAAGGAGGCTTGGTGCGGGATCGAACCCAGTATTTAATCAGCCTTACTCACGGCCCCTGAAAAAAAGTCCATTCCAAATTTTTTCACTAAAAGAAGGTATTTCCAGGGATCTGGGCTTATTTTGAAGTAAAAAAAATGGAATCCGAAATTTTACTTAAAATTTGCCGCAATGAAGTATTTAATAAACTATTAACAGATTTTTATATTGAAATGACTTTAAATTTATTTTATATATGATTCAATAATCAAAATATACCATTTAATTAGTCACTCATTTTCTATAGGAAGAGAATGAAAATGTTGATTCGTTTTAACTAGAACAAAAATTAGAAGCTACAATTTTAAATATGCTAAAACAAGTAAAAACTTTTATTCAAAGAGTCTTTGAAGCCATAGATAGCTATTAGAAATTAGTGAGAAAGAATTAAGAAATATCGGAATTTGATTAAAATTTTGAAAATACTGCTCCAATGACATTTGATTCGCTAAAAGTTTTCCAGCTTCCATAATTTAATATTAATTGAAAACAACGTTTTTTAACACTTTGAGGACCCGAATTTAAAAGTTTTTAAATGGAATTTTATACATTTAAAGCAAAAGATTTTCATTTCTTGCGACACTGGTGTCTCACTGTTCAATTAAGAAGTTGCTATAACAGTTCAAACATTTATATATTTTTCAAGTTATAATTAAAATATTATTTGATATATTCATTATAATGATTTTTAAAACACGAAAAAAGAATCTTAAAGTCAAAAAATTCTCCGTGTCGTATATATAGGAGTATAGGCATAAATTGCTGAAATCAGAGCTTTGTAGCTCAGCCAATATTATTTTTGCGTTACGTCAAATACAATTTCCATTCATTTAGAGATTTGAGAAAGAAATATGAAATCCTCAAACCTACCCCACCCCCATGCGAATCTTTTCTTTAGTACTCAATTTTATTAAGTTTGTTGAAAGATCATTCAGATGAGCAATATTTTTGTATCATTTTGTAAAAAGTATCCCTCTCAAAATGTTTACCTCTTAAAAATTTCATTTACGCAAATTTTAATAGATAACATATGTTGTTTCCATAGCGCTAACTATTCTTGAAAAACAACATCTTCCCATTCATTGGAAGCTATGTATTGATAGGTCTTTATAAAGGATAGCGAAGATTGAATAAGTACTCAAAGAGTCTGGGAAATAGGAGCGGAATATTACATCTTTAGTAAGTCTTTTTTAACTAAAAATAAATGTTACCTTAGAAATTTGAATAAATCAATTTATATGTTCCTTTAAAATAATTTTGAAACAACTGCAAACCTTAAAAATTTGAATAAATATCAAAGGGTAAAAAGCCGGCGTTTTGAAGTAATTTAAGTAGAATGGGAAAATGCAAGACAGATGCAAAGCTGGGATAAGTGTGCCTCAAAAATCTAGAACCGCATTAAAGACGAAGTAGCAGTGAAAGCAAGTAGTAAGTAAAGGACAACACCAGTAAAGAAAAGAAAGTAAGAGATTTCAAGCTTGACCGGTGTTCAGTTCATATTCTGTACTCTATTGAAGATATTCACGACATACTTGATAAAAATAGTCAGATCTTGATAATCCAGATGAAAGTTTTCCTATGCAGTACTTCTGTGAAACACCTTTCATTTCTTGTGTGGATTTAAATAAAGTTGTACAACTTTTAGAAAAATCAAAGGAAAAATAGTTTGGCTCATCGATACAAAAAATGGTGCAAGTGTAACTAATACTCTTATGAAGAGTATTCACACATCATATGTGATTGATTGTGCAAACCAATTTTTAAAAAGAAACTCAGAAGAACGCTTGTTTGAATAGAATTATTTATAGATTACTGAAGTCGTTTGCCTTTCCTTTGGGAACATTCGTACAAAATGGATTAAAATACGCAGGAAACGAAAAAAGTAGCAGTTTACGAAAACTTGATAAAACACAAATTTACTACTGAACTTCATAAATTGATATTTTAATTCTTCAATTTCTTAAGATAATGTTTCCTTTTGAAAGCCACGCACACAAAAGTTCTTTAAAAAAAATATTATAAGTTTCAAAAAGGTAAATTTTGCCAAGGTCGGAAATTTTAAGCTTTATTTGCTGAATTTCTTATTTGCGTATGTATTTAACAAAATACATAAAATTTTGAAATGGATCAATTGAATTTAAGAAAAAGATAAAGTGGATTCCTCATCTTATAAAATCAATGATTGTATATTAGATACAGTCAAAACAGGGGCGCACATCCTCAAAATTATTGGGGGCGAAATTTTTTTGTACTTATCAAAATTACTGGTCTGGAAATACCACGCGAGAACAAATATTTTTATCTTTATGCTTTCATTTTGTTATAAGGTGGTAAAATGATTTTAAATTTCAATTATGAAACCTTTTTTTTAATTAGCCCATCAAAACACCAATATTCAGACGTGAGAACATATTGATTAAACATTTATAGATACGCAAAGAATTTAGAAATCTAAAATGTTACTTTAAAGCATGTAAAATATCCCTGCATAAATTATTATACATCTTCATAAAAACGAAAAATATTCACCATCAATAAGAATATTTTAAAGTTTCAAAAAGTTCTCACTAAAAATGATGTTTGTATTAAGGGTTATACTATTATATGCATAGGGCGACAAAGATTCAAAAAAGTTGACCGCAATTAAATCAAAGATTCATACCAGTGATATCTTTACTTAAACCTCTCTCAACAAGGATTCTGAAGAGTCAAACTGTGCTTTCTTTTCTAATGAAATTTTATATATTAAAGAAGAATGATTTTCTTTAAGACATCATTCGTATCTGCTGGTGGTGCATAATTCTTGAAGTGAAGGAGTTTTAGATGAAATATAAATGATTTTGAAAATTAAAAATTTAAAAAGAAAGACAAAATAGAAGTAAAATTATACAAATAAAGAGAAAATTAACAATAAAAACAAGGTTGAATTGTCTTGACTTTTCAAAATGAAAACTCTTTATTGAAGTTTCAAATGTTCCACCTTTGCGGTCTTTATCAAGAAATATGATAGGAGAAAGTAAAAAAAAGTGAGTGAAATGAGAATGATAACAAATAAAATTATAAAAATCAAATGCACGACTTAATAGATCAACAAACATTGTATTTGAACAATTTTATTGATGTTTATTATTTGAACAAATACTTGTAAAGGCAATTATTAAAATATTGGCAAATTCGTTGAACACAAATTTCATGTCGATAAATCTCGCGAATGTAAATATCCTTAAAAGTATAGTTACAGAGTGCATAACCCTGACTTATACATTTCTTGCAAACGTAGGGCCCGAAAAACCAAATGTTTCTGTCAATTGTATTTAGTCTATTTTAAAAATGCAAAACCAAAGAAGTGAATTAAAAATAAAGAAAAACTAGCATATGATTGGGAGTGTCCATTTGATCGCCTAACTTTGCTAAGACAAATCTTCTGGTCGTAATATAAAGTAAAACAAATTTATAATAAAAAAATACATGTAGCAAAGGCCGAAACTAGAAAAAATTTAGGAATGCTTAACACTAAAAAAGAGTAAGATAAGGGTGTCGAAAAGCCTACGTTCTCTTTATCTTAAAATTGCTCATTTGTAGAAGAAGCAATTCATATGTTCTTATATACATTTTATTGGAATTAGTATTAATCCTAAATATTTAGGGGGTGAAGTGGCCCTTCTCGCTTCCGCCTGGTTACGTGCCTGCACGTATTCATTCAATTGGGAAAAGGAGACAGAAGAGCAGATAATAAAGGACTACACATATGGCTAAAGAATAAAGATCTTATTAAAAACAGCCATGCCAAATTCGGACAATCCAAATAAAAATTTCTGGATACGCCACTATATATATACATATCATTCTATTCTTTTAATATTAAAAAAAAAAAATTTAATACTAGATAAAAATCATAACCAATTTTTTTTAACCTAATTATCAAATATTCCATCATTACTTCAAAATTATTCATGATTATTTAAATTTATTTGTTAATTTTTATTGTTTATGTAACAGTTTATTTATTTACGAATGATAATAATTAATTACCACCTTCTAATTTAGATTGAATTCTTCAAGACAATCGTGCAGTTGAACCTTTTTTATATATAAATCAGTTAAGTGCTTAAAAAATTAATTTATTTGTTTATTTTTGATGAGGACTGTTTTTAATGTTAAATTTTCTCATCAGTTTGATATAAAACTCTAAAGAAAAAAATGCTTTTTTATTTATAATGTTAGAAAAATAGAACGCAGAAGATAAAAAGTTTTTTTGATTAATTTTTTTTATTACTTTTATGTAAGGCGATAGATATTTTGGCGTGGAACACATTCTGGTTGAATCTGTATAAATAACTGGTGGTTTGAACTCTGAATAAAGCAAACCCACATATCCTTGCAGTGTATTCCAATAGTGAAATCAAGGAATGAATCTCGTTATATTGGCAAAATCATTTTTGGAAATTATTCATTGAAATTCTTAAAATAGATTACATAGAGGGAAACCTTTCTTAATTGCATTCCCAACTTCTTATATGATTGTTACTTTTAAAGCAATAGCGAAGCGAACAAAACAACTTCTTTTTCATGTTTGACATAAGAAAGAAACACACTCAGCGCGGGGGAACCCTGATGATTTGCGACTAAAGCCTACCAATATTTAACGAAATATCAAGAATCTGGTGCTACTAAAGGACATCCATTTCATTAATGTGAATATTTTCAATGCATTCATTTATTAATCAGCAAATAAAGCATAAGAATTTATATCCAATAAAATTCCTGATATATAATGGACACATCCCTAAAATTGGTTGGGGGCAAACTTTTTTTTAATTTTTAAGTTATTTGAAGGGAATTAGTATTTGTAACTCAACACATAAAGTTTGAAACGTTACTTCCAAGCCAAGCGAGTTTTTAATGATATAAAATTGGAAAAATCACTTGAAATTTATGTTTCTATTAGGTAAATTCAAAATGCTAAAAATGAATGTTCATATGATTTCGATTAAAGATCTTATACCCCCCGGAAATGTTAGGAATTTTTTAAAAATAGTGAATGACTTTCAAAGAATTTTACAAAACGAGTGAATCTTTCATTAATTCAAATGTTAGTAGTATTGTAAATGTTCAAGTGCATCGCTAATTTTGCTTTCATACAATAATAATTTAATGATCATTTTGAAAATTCTGCATTGGCAGTACTTCTAACTTGCGGATAAACACACTTGCAACGATATAACTGATTAATGCGTCGATAATCAGTGCGCCTTTTAACAAAATCATAACTGCACCACCAGAGAAAAATATTTCTTCAGAAGCAATCATTATTATCCATTAACCGTGACATATATACTTATAAGTACCAATTCACTCAGTCTAAAAAAATAAAGTATAGATATTCAAATAAGACTTCCTTGCATTTGTAGGAGAAATGTATTCCGAAAGAAATTTTAAGAAAGAGCAAATTAGTTTCATCAGCGCTACGTCAAACAGAGAAGAAGGCAGTATCATGAAATAAGAGAACAAATTGTTACAATTGCAAGAAAAACAAAACGCGGGTAAAATTCTGTAATCGGAGTATACATATGTGCCTCCGGCAGGGCTGGAGAATGCATTGCACTCCTGCTAAGTTTGTTATTCCGAAGCAGGCTTCATTTTGTAATAAAACTTAGCTTAACTTATCTTTGTATTCATACCTTAAAGAACTAGTCCTTACCACTATTTTTGTTTTTATATGCATTTATTTTAAGTCTATAAAATAACCATTCTATTCAATTAATATAGACATAGTTATTTTTAAATTACACTAAAAATCGCAAATATTATAAGAAATTATGTCATAAAATTTCTTTAATTCTGTTGGAATCTACATAGAACTTCAACAAGTTATTAAATTATTGCCTTCGACTCCGAACAAAAAGAGAGCTTCAGGTTCAAAGAATTTGTTGTTCATGATTTAAATTAAATGTCTGATGTATACGGGATTTGTTCGAGTTTAATAAAGATTTTTCACTTTAGGTCAACTGACTATAAATTTTTAATCAAGGAAAAAAGTTTATCTTATTCTTTGTTCGTGAATCATTTTGTGAGACTCAAAACTACATAAGAATATCTATATGCAATATATCTCAATTTGCCAGGTCAAAATAAAGAGAACTGGTTCAGTCATTTTACCGTATCGATTTTTCCACGGTTAAAATATTTCAATCAATTCTCGAAAGAAGTTTCCAAATCCTTGAAAAAAATAAAAACGCCTGTGTAAAAAGTGTGAATGGAAAAGCGCAAAATTAATTATTATTAAATATAAATATTAAGATAGAAATTTTATTTATATGAAAATCAAAGGAGGAAACACATTTTCATTAAAAATAGAGCGAGAGGATTTTTGCAAACAAAAAAATATTTATTTCACATAAACAACATTACTATGCAAAATGAATGAATGAATGAAGATGGATGAATGAATGAACGAATTAAAGAGGAATAAATAGGAGAAGTAGCAGGATAAGAGGATTCAAATACTTTGAATACAAGCGAAGAAACATTATCAATAAATTTAGACTTTAACCACAAGATAATGAATGCTGTTCAAGAGTTCCTTTCCATAACAAAAGAAATGACAATGATTGCAAAGAGGCGATATAAGAAAAATAGGCAAATTCGGGAGGAAGGATTTGAACAAATAACTGCACAATAATCAAGGATTGTAAACAAAATATCTCGAGGAGTGTGAGAATGCAGGCTGAGGTTTTTGAGGGATGTTAAATTGGGAAGATGGAAGGTACAGAGGCTTCCTAGTGGTATTGATAAAAGATAGTGAAGAATATGAAGAGGATGAATTTAAGGATGGAGCAATGACAACGCCAGATGAAGATTTGGGGGAATCCGTAAAATATGAGGATGAAGAGCGATTAACATTGCAATCTTGGTGTCGAATAGGCATTTTTGTCTGACTAGCATAAATCTTATTGTAAATATCGTTGCTTCGTTGAAAAGATGAGGTGTAAGGAGGTTGGCCACTTCTATTACCTGCGGAATTCAAGATGAAACCGGACTTATCCGTGCCTTGTAGATTTTGTATAAAGTCGTGATAAGACTTTGAAACGGGAGGAACAGGTAGATAACAATTATTCAAAGGGGTAGTAGGTGGTGGTCCGCTGTGGAAGCGAGGAAGCATAGCATTGTTCACGGGAAAAGGAATATTATTTTGAAGTGTAGCGTTGTTATCGAGAACAAGTTTGTTATTGCGACTATTCATGGGAAAAGAAGGGAACAGCTGTCTCCTTTGAAAAGAAAGAGTGGGTGAATGGAATGGAAGAAGAGAACGGGGTGGGGGTCGCAGCAAAAAGTTTGGGTGGGGAGGGCGCGAAGGGAGAGAGCCAAAAGTATTCATATTTAAAAAGTAGTCATTGCTGGGACTATAGGAAGCAGGTTGAGGTTGGCCCGGATTAAGAAGAATGTCACCAGACATAAAGTTAGTCGGAGGAATGGAAAGCTGGTAAAAGGCATTTAAAGATGGCGCCTGTGCATTGAATTTTGGATTATAAAAGTTGTTGTTTCCTACTTTAACAAGATTTGAGGATGGAACTAAGGTGGAATACATTGTATTAAAAATGGCTGCCGATGACGCAGATGTAGAAGGTGGTATGATTGTATTCAATGACTGACAGAGCAAGGATTTCGTATTTTCATCAATATTAATCTTATTCAAAATGTTTCTCAAATCCAATTCCTTCATGTTGATGGAGTAGGGACTTTTTTCATCCATTCCGCTCCCTGTTTCATCATTACACGCATTTTTTGTGTGAGCAACGTCTTCCGTTTTTGCGGAGCTAACACCACGCTTTTTGCATTCGTCATCATTGGTTGTTTTTTCCAAGAGAACAACTTGATTTTTAAAGGCCTTCTTAAGCAATAGTTTGGAAGATTCGCTTAACTTGCTCACTTTTTGTGAGATTTTAGTTAAGCAGGATTGCATGTACACAATTGTCTGCATCTGCTGTTCCTTGGAAACTGCCAAGCTCTGGCCGGGAGTGAGTTGAGTTTGTAAAAACTTCAACAACTCTTCTTGACTATTCAAAATACTCTTAACTTGAAGGCCCAACTCTGAATCTTCCTGCAACATGCGCAACTCACTTATCGACTTATCCTCACCTTGTCCGGCATGTTCAGACTTGTGGTGATGATGGTAACCATGGTGTCTATGAGGAGAATCAGAATGTCTTGGGTATCTTCCTTTCAAATGATGATTATCAGCAGCAATCCCTAGAGACATGTTACTACTATTCATTCTAGATTTATGATTCTTTTTATTTGTTTGACTATTGAAAATAGAAGTAGGTGATAGATCGTAAGAATTATTTTGGTGAAAAGAAGATTGCGGTGTTCTCCAATCACAGGAAGAAGCATTTGGAAGAGTATCATAGAAGCTGGGATGGTGGAGCGGAGTGCTATTATTAACAATGCTATTACTGTTCGAATGTGATGAAGAGTTCAAGGCAAAGTTGTTGGCATCGTAAGAAATTAAGTACGCCGAAGTTATTTGCTTTTTGTGCGAGCCTTTGGCACTACCACTACTTTTAACGTGAGGTGATCTGCCCGATCCTTCGTGCAAAAGAGAGTAAATCTTTGAGAGCAGGTGAAAGAGCAATTCATTATCAATGCCTTTGTACTCATGAAAGTGATTCTGCAGTTGGTCCAGCCAGGGAAACAGATTTGCTTCGTCATTTGTGAGAACCTTCATGAAAGCTGATAAAGCCGAAAAAAGAGAATGCACTCTCCGCTGTTGTTGCGGAAAACTGCTCCACAAGCGTTTTCTGGAGTTGTCTTTTCCACGCTGATTCAAATTTTTTAGGGCATGAAAAAGGTGACTGAGGGGTCGATAATTTGGGCCATAAATTTTTTCAGCAAACTGTAAAACATCATAAAAGACTTTCTCATTTTCATAAGTGATGAGACTGATATCCATCGAAGTAGGCACTGAGCCTTTTTTCAAGTGTTTTTCTTTTTTCCTGGATGACTCTCGTTTATGTCCGCTGTATTCCCTATCTTTGTAGTGATGTGAGGAAATAGAAGTCTTTCTAATTTTACCAACTTTAGCTTTCGAGTCCTTTAGGAGGCGTAGGCTTTGAGAATGACGATAGGAATATTCGCCACTTCCGAGTCTACTTCCGTCCTTTTCCGAATACAAGTAACGAGAATTATTACGACGAAAACGAAATGATGACGAAGAAGAACGAGAGTGTAGGGAATAAGAACTTGCTATCTTATGTTTCACACGTTTATCTGCATTTCAATAATATCCACATTTAAAATTGGTTAGTAAAATTATAAAATAACTTAAATAAAAAATACTTAATTTGAACTTAGTCAAATTTTTTTTTAAAATATAACACAATTTGGGCTAGACTTAAAAGACCAATCAAAATGATAAAACGATTCCTTACATTTTCTCTAATTATTATTATTTATCACAGACAAGAAAATAACAACTAAAATTAAATTACATTATATTTTTGAAAGTGAAATTAAATAATTCATTTAACTTTGGAAAGAAAATAAGGCGAAACTTGATCAAAAAAATTAAAACGTAGGGTATTTTAAAATAGAACTTACTTTGAAAAAGAAAACTAATTTTCTATAGAAATAAATAAATACAAGTAGTAACTTGTAAAATAATAGAATTTAAAAAATAATAAAACTTTACCTGTTGCTTTAGATTATTATTATTATTATTATGCAAACTAGTGATAATCATGAGACAAATATCAAAGTATATTAATTTTTATTAATGGCCGAATTAAGAATAACATGCATGGAATATGAAGAAGATAAATTAAAATAACTCTTACTTTTGTCCTTATAAGCACTTTTGTACTTTTTAGAGGAACTTTTTTTGTCGGGGTGTGGTGAAGAGGCTATTGATGAAATTGAAGAAGAATCTTCCGGGATTAATCTCTTTTTTGGCGCTAATTGTTCATTTCCATCATTGAAGGATGTTGTGATGGGGATTGAGAGAGAAGATGAGGGTGAAATGGGATAATAAAGCAAAGACTTCTTTCCATTACTATTCGGAAGTTTACGACTTCTCCTACGACATCGGTTAGAAGAAAGATTCGCTTGGGAAAAGACATTCTGAAGTACTTCCAATCTCGTAGTGTTGTCTTGACTTGGTTGGCTCGATTTTTTCATTCGAAATGCTGTCATTCGCTGATACTTATTGACAATTGTCTTAGCTTGATTACACAAACCAATCAAATTCTTTGCCATCATTGTATGATTACTTGCTAAAGATGAATGTTGAAGCGAGCTGAGTCTGGTAGAAGCACTTTTTTTCAGTGAATCCACTTCATCTCTTTTAACGGTCTCTTCATTTCTGGTGTTAACAGCAGTCGAAGAATCGAACTCGCGTGCCTGTTGTTTGGATGAAGGATCATTATCCAAGATATTTTCAACCTCCATTTTTTTCTTGTCAAAAATGTCTTCTTCCTTCGAACTAATGCTGATAGAGTCCTTTTCTTTAGGCATGATTTCAGTAGACTTTTCTTTTTTCTTGCCAGATGACGTGAGTGAAGAAGAAGAAAGAGATGTCGATGTTACTTCTTTTGTCTTATCACTCTTCTTATCCAATTGCATCATTAAATCAGAAAGCTTGTAAACTCTGTTCTTTGCACCACCATCAGTTGATTCCTTCTTAGAAGAATCATTTTTATAAATAATATTCATTGAAGCAGGATTTTCCATTTTTCTGATGCGCAAATCCTGCACATTCATTTTTTTATCGAGAATCAAAATTTTTAGAGCGGAAATCAAGTCCAATTTTTCGATGGATGTAGAATTTTCTTCGCAGTCTTTATCAGGGCTAACATCCTCAAGGTATGAAGAGAAAATAAGTATGTTGGTATAGTTAGGGATCTTAGCTTTAGCTTTCAATCTACGAATGATTGACGTGATGGAGGCGGGGTTATTGTCAACTGTCACCACTGCAGCTCCTCCTTTTGATCTCAGCAGAAGCACCTCACGTTCATCTTCTTCAATCTCTTTCAGCATCATGGAAAGATTTGCAGACATCAACTTCTAATGTGTAAAAATTTTTAATTTATACACCCATTTTAACTAATCTTTTCTTTGCATACTACGTCAACACAAAATAGAAATATTGCATAAAGTTATTAAAAAATAAAACAATTTTTCAAAAAACAAAATACTGTAAAAGTTTAAATGTTAGTGAGAGATGAAATTTAGCGAAATATTTATAAAGTTTTATAAAACACTCAAAGACAAAAAGGCAACAGTTTTAAAAGTATTATTTATTTCAAATGAAAAGTATAGAAGATGTACAATTTTTACATGTGAATGGATGAAAAGATGTTAATTACAGTTTCGGAAAGCCTGCCAAATCTGGCATGATTATATCTAAAAGAAAACATAGTAAGCGTTTCTCAGTCTCTGAACGTAATATTTTGTCAACATAAAACTCTACCAAAAAGATAACTTCTTAAAAGTTTTAAATAAGGATATCTTAACGCGGATGTAATAAAATAAGCATTACAAAAATTGAATCTCCTAAAGAAATATGAACCTATGCCCCAAATTTAGGGCAGTATGGGAATTCACCCATTATAAATGGGGTTTTTTCAGTATTGTGATACCTAATTTATTTTCTAAATTTTTATCAAAGATTCCAGATTGGAACATTATCGAATTTTGTTCGATAAATAGAAACGGTTTTGAAAAAATATAATCATTATATACTTTAAGATTGCAGACAGGTGATCGAATATTTATATTATGTGCTATAAATAGTTCATTCTTCCTTATTATTATTATTATTATTATTATTATAAAATTTAAGTATTAAGAACAATAAGTTCAAGCATATTATCACAAATTCCTAGAATTGTTTTGTTTTTTCTGGAAAAAACTCTAGTTCAGGAATTCAGAGCTAGTGTAGCCTACAACAAAGCGCGATGGATGGCAAAATGCTCGCTTCAAATATTTGTATTGAGAAATACCTTTGAAATGACACCCCAGCAAAAAAATTACAGTGTATCTGTTTTCATTATCACCATCCATGTTAAAGCACGTAGTACCTTTCCACATGCAGCCAAAGATCAAATTTTTTTATGAAAGATCATTAAAATATGCATGTTATGATTGAAAGAACTGTTTAAGCTAAATTAAAGAGTCATCTATAGTGACTACTCAGGAAAGATCTTGATCCGTTAGCTTTTTTTTCAGCCTCCTGAATTCAGGAGAAAAGGAGATAATGCTTGATAATCTCCAAAATAAAAAACAATTTTTAAGGACTTTTCCAAGCAATAAACTTCATCTTCTTACTCCAGGATGGAAGGATATTACAAAAATTGTTTCTAGTCTGAAATTTGGAAACAGTTGAACTAGTTGCTTCGGCAATTGATTTTGGCTCTATACAACAAAAGAAGCACAACTATTTCTTTTCCAAGTAATAACAGAAAATAAGTTATTGATATGAATAAAAGTATTTTAGTCTAATTTTCTGCAAATTTTGGTTGTTTTTTCTTTGAGTTTGAAGCAATATCTTTTACGAAGTTAAAATCAAAGTGGTATTATATTATGTCTGTGTTTTTATTTTCACAAATTTTTTGAAATTTTAACTGTTTTAAAGGATGGAAAAATGTTCACTAGAAAGCTTTAAATTCTGATTCAGAGAGTGTAAGTATTGGAGATAAAATTTGATTTTTGATTCACTAAATAATAATTACATAAAACATGTTCAATGAAAAGCCGCGTTTGGGGGAGGACATTAGAAGTGATGATTAATATGATGTTTTCCATTCATCCAAGACATTCATATTTTAGCAAGGGAAAAGCTTAAATCTACAGAAACATCTAGAAAACCTTTAAAAGGTTCAACGTGGGAGTGCAAAATGATTTTCATAAATTTATATATACGATGATTTAAATTATCAAGTTGGAAAATAGATTCGATTTAATTTGTATATAAATCAAAATCCATGTAATATTTGTTTGGGTTATTAGCAAAAGAAATTTTGAATGTTATAAAAATATTTTTTAAATATAACTCTCAAAATGACATAAATAACAAAAATTTAGGAAGAAAATAATGAGTTCGCTCCTATAACTTTAAAAATTTTAATTTCACGAAATAAATAGAAGGGCAAATCATTAATTAATCTTGAAATAAATTCTCTGTTCAATGATGAAAAAAATTTTTAATGAATAGAAAACAAAAATATCCGTATATGAGTGAAAGTTAGGACACTTCTAATGAATTAATATAATTAAAATTTAAATATTAATCATAAAATCATTAGAGCATAAAGAAAAAGTTACAAATCTAAAATATTTCACAAGCCAATACTTTGTTTAAAGTTTTGACAAAAACATTTAAAATTGTTAAAATAAAATAATAATATATAAATTTGATGACATATTTTCGTAAAACTTTTACAAAAATTTTGAAAAGATCGGGAAACAAATATTATGCAAAGATAAAAAATAATACATTTTCTGTTTTTCTTGGCATGGCAAAACCAAGGGATAAACAAATGGTATATAAGAGATATATATAACACAAAGTATATGTGGCTTTGCAAGACTATTAATTTACAAAATCAAAGAAGACAAATTTTTGAATGAAATTTTGAACAATAGATAACAATAAATATAAATAAATTCAGAAAAAAAGCAATAAGACATTCTTTTAAGATAAGCCAACATGTATTGAAATCCAGATATCCAGTGAGATCACTGGTAGATCATGGGTTTTGATGAAGGTGGTAATGAAGAGGAAAATGAAAATAAAGAATTAAGAGCTCAAATTAGGGCGTTGCTCTATGATTCACCCCTCGCGCCACATAAGATTCAGAAGAGAATGTATGCCGCTAACTAGTGTAAATAACACTAACTAGCAAAACATAGTAACAAACTTCAAAAAGTGCGAAACATAAATAGCGAAATTTAATCACAGACAAATTAATTTTGGGAACGCAAAGTTTGTCCCCCAGATTCAAGAAAGGAAAAACAAAAATACTCGATTAAAGTACCAATACCTGAAAAATAGTGTGAATAAGTTTGTCCATTCAGGCTCAAGCAGCTTTCGGACCGCAGTGGGGTCATTCACAGTGAGCATCCAACACCCCCGAGCTGAGAGGTTCGCATCACAAAAGTGAACAAGGAAACGCAACGCCAAGTAAAATATGGAGTAGATATTGTAATTCAAGCGTATCATATATTCGCTATACCGCTGTTTTTGAGATTAAAATTTAGGTGTATGGGTGTCTAATGTCAATATGAATGTAGTATGTATGTATGCCTAGATGTATTTTTGTGTGCAGGTGTGTATTAATACAAATAAATAGAAAAGCTGGTGTCAAGAATGTCAAAAAAAAATGTATATGTAAATGTATGGATGTAGGATTACGCTAACACTGAACCTAACCTAAACCCTAACACTAACTCTAATACAAACATTAATGCAAAATGCCAAAATATAATAAAAATATAAGTTTCCAAAATTTTATACATTAAGGACCACTTAGAAATCCGTTGAACATTTGTTCTATTATGCAAATTGAAAAAAAAATTGAGTAGTCAAAGCCAGAAGTAAAGTGCAAATATTCCACCAGTAAAAATTTTCGAATTAGGTAAGGAATAAAAAATGTCAAGGAAACTTACGACAGAGTTGCGAATATGATCCAGTTTATATAAGTGGTCAACCAATTGGGATTCGCTTTCTCTTTTTGATACGCTCACATCCTGATTCTCAGTATGATGAGGGTTCACTGTGGAAAAACCACAAGCGATACAAACAAAGGAATGTAAAGAAGATGTAGAATTGGTGGTAGGAGGATTTTCAAAGGAATGCAGTATGATGAATTGCAAACCTAGAATAAAATAAAAAATAATTGCTTTAACATATGTATAGCTAATGCAATAATTTATTTTATCCAATAAATATTGGACTGATTCATATTCAAATTTAGAGAATGTTAATGCAACCCTACCCCCAACACAAAATGGATATATTCGGATCGAACCCACAGTTTTCCGTTGGAATTTAAAAATTTTTAAGATTGAATTCACTACTGGGGCGAAACCACATTTTCAAATAATTTTTGATTCCAAATACGATGGATACTACAATAAGGTCCGGATTCCGATAATGTTATTTGAAAAATTCAATTTAGATTAACTTCTCGATATTAATTAATGAAAAATAAAAAGTATTTATTAAAAAAATCGAAAAAAGTTCACTTATGAAAAGCTAACGATCCCATTAAAAAATATGTTCAAAAGTTCTTAAAACAAAAAAGCCAGTCACCCTTGTTGTATGAGAAGACTTCTTAGCTTGCATAGCTGTTCACAAACATATGTACAACCAAATATTGGCACGATATTTGTATAAAACATTCTAGTTTTTGAATTAATAGAGTTCGTTGCACGGGGGCCAAAGCTTGTGCAATCACTCTCAATGTCAATACGCGGGTTTGAATCACCAAATAGAAGATATTTGAAAAAGGATCTTAAATGTTTGACTATATATAAATTATCTACTCTTATAATAAAAAATATTTTTCTAGACTTAAAAAAACAAAAAAACTTTTTAAATTAAATATTCAATAAAAACAAAAAATTCAGAATAACTAGAACATTCCATTTTTTAATAATTATTACAAAAATTAAAATTATAATTGATAAACAGGGCAAATCCGTTAGCAAAAAGGGGGAATGTAGCCTGAGTGTTTGACACATTTGTTTTGCAATAAAAGATTAGAAAAAAACTTTAATAAAATAACTTTTTTTAGGAAAAGTTCTCACAATTAAACTGACAACACTTTTTACCGAATTAAAAGACAGAACACATCTGCATGTTTATACAGTCAAATATGTAACGAAAATAGATTTCTAACAACCCATCAGATTATCTAAAAAGTTTTGTGGTATGA
This sequence comes from Nectonema munidae, assembly GCA_030549495.1. Lineage (NCBI taxonomy): Eukaryota > Metazoa > Nematomorpha > Nectonematoida > Nectonematidae > Nectonema > Nectonema munidae. The sequence goes on from JAUIRK010000664.1 coordinate 372,502, forward strand.
GGTAATAAAACATGATATATTTACAAATATAAATACTTTTAAACTACTGGAATGCAATGTCTTATATAATTATATCATATCTTTTTTAAAAAGGGCATTGCAAATCATTTTTCATATTCTGGTAGTTACAATTATGTTTTAATATTTTTGAATCTTATGTATATTTGTATATATGGACTTTAACTTGGCGCAAATTAATCGATTTTAATCGAAAACGCGGTTAATTACCATAACTAGGATGGAACGAAAAAATAAAATGCCTTACCAAGTAAATTACAATGTTTTTCCAAAAAAGCGAGTGAAGATGAGGATTTAATTGATTTACTTGAACAATTAAGCAACTTGAGCAATTTGTGTATTCCTAAATTAGTGTAAAAATAAAAAAAGTTATAGACATAATTGAGTTTGACATAAATGCGTGCAAAGTAAGTGGGATTCGTCCCCCCAATGACAGATTCTCCCATGCTCAATGACAGATCTCTAGAACATATGGTATCCATCTTAAAATGTAGGCAGTGTAGTAGCATGTAGCTTTAGACATGCATACAAGCACGTGATATTTATTTGAGGTTTTGATCTTTTTTGTAGAAGTAGACTTCTTGGGACGTTCCCTACAACGTTTGTGTGTTTCTATGTGAGGGGTGACTCCATACAACAGATCATCCCCTCTAGTGAAAATTTTCTACTTCGCACCCTGGTGTCCTCTCAACTAAATATAATCAATTTCTTACAATGAAAATATTAATTAGAGAGGGTTCATTTCTGGCTTCACAAAACCATTCAAAAATTAAATTAATATAAAAGTGCAGAATAGTAAAAAAAAAGTTTATTGATGAGATTAGAAAGACAAAGTAATATCTCGCCGCCAAAGCTTCTTCGGAGAAAAGAAAATAGGAGTATAAGAAAGTGTAAAATTATATGTATAAATATATATATATAACAGCCACCACACCACTTCATCTACAAAATTTTAATCGTTCTATTTTTCATTTTTATGATTTTAACACAATAATTTGAATTAAAGTTTACCAACGTATATTTCAAACATAAATTTTTTCCTAGTGACAGTGGCTGCATAGCGAAAGATGGGGTGACATAAAAAGGTTTTTTTTAAAAAAAATCTAAAGTCAACAAGATTTTATTAGAAAACTTTAATCCAGTGATTTTTGCAAAAAAAAACATTTCATCAATGCAAATAGATTTAATAGCTTTAAATTTTTAAGAGAATAAAATAGGCGCAGCTAGCAAAAATGGAGGGGTACCGTAACAACAGAACCCTCTTCACTACGCCTCTGAAGTGATGTCTCTTTTTTAGGAATAGATTTTAAAAGAAATAAAATGAAAGTGAAAAGAATGAAAAAAAGAACTTTATAATTCAATTAATATATCTGATGAGTTTAACTATTATCATACTGTATAATAAACATATTATACCTTTTATTTGTAAATCTATACTAAAATGCAAAAGGTGTCAAAGGTTTTAAATTTAAAATAAGGTCTTAATTAACATTCCATAAACTTTGGTTTAGGGTAGTTATAACTAAGGGAAGGAAGGCTGATGCATAATATACACATATATAGCCATAGGTCATATATAAGAAGGGCTACTGTACTTCACAATATAAAATAAAATATTACCTCCAAAATTATTCAAGAGAACTTTCTAAAATTAAAAACAAAATATATTATACTGTGTATACTTTTTAAAAGATCAGTTTCAATAAGATAAGAAATATAAATTCAATATTTAAAGTAAAAATCTAAAGGAACTTACCCATTTATGACTTTGACGTTCATTATGATTATCATATTTTTGAGTTAAAATATTATAATAGTAATCTTCATCACACATCTAAAGAAATTTTTTAAATTATACAGAACATTTAAAAAAAATAAGATAATACTTGGCAGTAGCGAAATAAATTGTTCTCTTTAAGTTTATTAAGATGACTGTATTGTTTGATATGTTTTTCCATAATCTAAACCAAAATAATTAGTTAATAAAATGAAAACAAATAAGTATTAATACATTGTGGGAGAGAAAAACAGTTTTGCAAAACTGGCATAACATAGGAACATTAGATTCATTATCAGATTTATCTTTATTAGCAGATTCTATCGAAGGCAATTCGGTATTTGAGCTATCACTTACATTCACAGTTTTAGGACTTTGCTTTAAAGAATCTAAAGAATAACTTATTTAGATTATCTAAAAATTGAGTATATTGAAAATATACCTTCTGCATCATGACAGATATCCTTGTTTTTGGAAACGTTTTCGGAATTCATTTGATTGCTAAGTTAATTCATAAATATTGGATTTAACTTATGAAATTTGTTTTTTAAAATATCAAAAATTATTAAGTAAAATATAACCAAAAAATTTTAATGTTAAATTATTTGGTATGTTGTTGAAAAATTTACCATATTTTCTTTACTATTTTTAATATATTTGTTAGACGGTTGTTGCTAAAAAAATAAAATAAATCAAATATAATTAAAATTTATCTTTCCTTTAATTTACTTTTAAATAAACTATGTTATAAGAAATGTATAAACTTTAACCTAGATAATTTCTAACCGGACTAATATATATTGAAAATAACATATTTCTTACTTGTTAAAAATTGAGTAAGGTTATTCGTCTCATTAGAAATAGTGATAAAGTTGGTATTGAAAACTATAGGCTTATTAGTATGATTGTTATTTTGTCGAAAATTTCCGAAAATAAGTATAGATAGTCAAATTAGTTGGCTCGAGAGCCTACTGGAATACACTATATAATAGGAAAACCTTGCAAATTTTTAAAGTAATAAACACAATTTTTTATCATAACGACCTTTAATGAGATGGCTCTCTGGCCACTACCTCTGCAAAAACTACTCACACCTTCAAAGCGCATATTACCTAACATTCATTTGTCAATCCTTCATCACTCACAGAGACAACTTCATTTACTCTTGCATCAAAATCCTAGGACATTTCCCAACAATCTAGGTAAACTTCTCCCTCACACAAATTTATTGGATATTTTATCCCCTCTAATTGGGATATTGAATCCTCTTTGCATTATCACCCCCTACGCAGTAGAATAGCCTTTAGTCTCTCACATCGCTTTTATTTATTGTAAACACCTCCATTATTATTTTATCATTTATTTTTATCAAAGCTCCATCAACTCAGAAGATCTCTTCTTAACGTCATCAAGCATTTCACAAGCATATCAATTAAATTTTGAAAGTGCTTTGACAACTCAATCTACATACCCACCTACAATATGAAATACTTATATTATTCTCAGTTTTGAAAAGCTAATTACATCCAACAAACAGAACTCTTTTATATATTTAACTTTGATCAATTCGAGTTTAACCTACAATTATTTTTCATTTTAAGAATGCCACACAATTTTATTTCAAAATGCCTACATTTATTCCCATGTTTAATACAAAACGAGCACGTTACGATGAGATTGCAAACCTTACTTAAACAGAAATAATAGCTTATAATATAAAGTAAAAAATACACTACAAGCTCTAATACATGATCTTCAAATAGTGGCACCATTTACTTCCAATATTTAAAAACAGAAAAGAAAAAACAAACTCCTCAAATACTTCAAATTAAAGGAACTAAATGCGAACACTACTCACTCCTAACCTTGCAGACTTTTCTGAACAAAACCTCTGCAATAACCCGCACCTATATATATATATATACTGCAATCCTTGATCCCAGTAATCCCAATATTTTCAAATACCTCCTTAAATCTCCTAAACTCATAATGGATCACCATATTCTCTTACTATGATTCTAGCAAAACATCCCACCTTAAATGGCAGAACTGTCTAAAACACTGCCACTAAGCGACTAAATTGATAATTGCATCAGCTATCATGTTACAATTGTCACAATCATCACAATGCAACATCTAAACTATGCGATTCAACATGCACGCGATATTCAAAATCAACATATAAACAAATTTTCGCGAAAATTTTTTTAGACATACACCTAAACCACGGTAATGTCACTTGGACAAATCTATATAACATTGGAATTTCTAGCTTTTTAATATTAGTTTTATAAATATCATACTTTACTTCTATCCTTTTATTATGCATGGATTCTCATGCAAACCACAGTTCATCACTCTCCCTTACCAGAATTCTCTTCCGACAATTATTTTGTTCTAGTGCACACCAAACCTCACCCTCTCATTTACGAAAGACTTTACTCTCCTTCATCACACCCATTAGCTATCTTGCTACACTCACTTGACATCACATAATCATTTAATTATCTCAACTAACTGCAACACTCTATCACACATCAGGAACCACAAAGAAGACTCACAAGGACAACAACCTCTAAAATTTATATGCTCTAACAGCCTATATCTCGTTGAAAACTATAAAAACTGTGCATACCAGCACCCTTGCGATACATCTGATCCCATATCGACATCACAATAGCCAATCGAAATACTCTCATTCTCATATCTAATTATTCGATTAATTACATTCTATCAGATTTAGATCACTCATTTATAACCTTTCAGCTTCACAAGAAAGTTACATCTAACTAAAACGATAACAATATCATAAAATGAAACACCAATCACTGGCTCATGTATCTTAACAATTCATTACAATTTCTCTCTCTGCAGCATCCATTGATCAAGTCTAAATATCCCTCAGTGACCATTTTTCATATTCCATCTTATCCTAAACTCCAATTAACTAATTTCCAGAAAGAACACATGTCTTATTTTTTAACATTTCAACTGAACCTGTTAAAAAAGAAGCTAGGACGCTATGCGGATTCCTTTTTTCGTCTTTTTTGACACATCACGACCTCAAGAAATTACCCATCTCTTCAAACATCTGTATTTCTCCGCCAAAAAGAATACACACAGGCAATACTTCAAGCTAAGAAAGACTCATTGCGAAATTTGCCAGCCAGTTCTTACACAAGCCATGGAACACATCAATAAACTTACTAAATAGAAAAAACTTACACACTCAATAATTCAATACTTCCTAACTCAACAGAAAATACCACGTACTATACAACCCTCTCTTACTATACACAATTTTCCTCCAGACATAACTTCTTCTGACCTTCTTTTCTACCACACAATCAAAGAACATGCTAAAAGCATCATACACTGCATAAAATATACCACATTTCCTCCTATCGCCTTAAATGAATTAAACATAAAAATAAATTATCTTAAAAAAATTCTTCATCTAGCTTCTATTCAATCCCAACGCATACACATATAAAATTCCTACATCGTTCAAATAAATCATCCACTTCTTATCTTCATTAAATGTTTATCCACTTACAGTTCTCTAATGTATATAAAATCGGTAAGCTAATACTTATTCCTAAAAATAATAAAGATTATATCTTCATTTAAACTTGTCGCCAAATTACCCTTCTACACATCTTATGCAAATTTCTTAAAAAAATCATTAGCAAATGACTAGTACATTATATTCTATCCCTACCCGCATCTATCACACACAGTTTGCATACCTTCATAACAAAAACTGCTCTATCTTGATAACTACCCACCTCGACCCTTCTCTTTCTTCAGAAAATTTTTTTAGAATTTTTCTAGACAAAGACGACTTTTTCAATACAGCTGGCATCCCACCATTATCACAAACCTCACTCACAAATTCTTCAATCTGTACATCATTCAATTTATAAGATCAAACCTTTCAAACCGTTGTCTCTCTTTGCATCCTTAAGTTAACACTATCTACACATCGTCTCTCAGATATCCTCTGATTAATTCTCATAAATCCCACAAGCAGATTTTCTCAATGTTTCTCTGGCGATATCCTATTATATCGTTAAACATATAGTACAGCTTTTCTTTCATCCAACTAATATATCTCACTCATCTGGTTCAAATTCATGCCCATCCCTATGAAAATAAACTTTACCGAAACAATCCATATATCACACTTTCGTTTAAACTCATCAACTACCTCAATACTTATTTTTACTAACAACTTATTAAAGAAAACCAGAAACGATTCTTTCAAAGTCTCTTCATATCTCCCTTTTCACACCTATCACTTATCCTTAAATCCTCTGCTCTCAATTTTGAACGTGAGGTTTTCAGTATCTTACATCGCTGCAACACCATTATCTTCAACATAAATTTCTTCACTGATGCGCAAAACATAACACAATGTAACAAAAATTTGTTTCATTCAATTTTTTATGTCTTTTTTGACTAAATCATCTTCAGAGCTTTTAGCTTCCCGAATGAAGAAATGGAATTTGTTATCTCCAGGAGTGAAAATTTCAAAGTATAGGCATAGACACAAAGACTTTTCATATTTTTATTCTATGTCTAATACTCTGTGTTTTTGTCCAAATGTTTCAGGTTTGTTTGAAGAAATTTGAGTATCTCATCTTTTCAACCAATGGCGTTTATTTATTGATTCGTCCTTAAAAAGTTTGAAAGCAGTTTTGCTTCATAACGATAACAAATATCCCTCATTTACATATCGGTCATTCCTCACAACCTAAAGAAAGTTATGAAATTTTAAAAATTTTACTTGAATTGATAAAATATGAAAAGTATAATTGGGATATTTGCGGAAATTTCAAAATAATTTGTTTGCTTTTGGGAATGCAGGGTGGATATACAGAGTATAATTGCTTCCTTTGTTTATGGAACAGTAGGGACAAAGAAAAAGTTTACACAAAAAATGTCTGGTCAAAAAGAACATATTTCAAAATTGGGTGTCATAACGTCAAGTTTACTCCAATGGTACAGAAAAAGTCTTTTTACCACTACTCCATATCAAACTTGGCCTGGCTAAACAATTCATCACGGCTTTGTCTTCTGACAGTCAGGTGAAATGTGAGTTGAGACGAATGTTTCCAAAAGTTTCTGAAGCAAAGTTAAACGCCGGTATATTTAATGGTCCTCAAATTAAAAAATGCTCAATTCGAAAATTTTTGAAAGTCAGATGACGAAAAATGAGAAAAAAGCATGGATGGCATTCAGAAATGTTGTTGAGGGGTTCTTAGGGAAAAATAAGGCTGAAAACTTCAAGGAATTGATTTCGGAAGTGATTAAAAGTTACAAAGAGTTGAATTGTAGAATGTCAATTAAAATGCATTATTTGGATTCTCATTTGGATTTTTTCAAGCCAAATCTTGGAGATGTATCGAAAGAGCACGGAGAGCGGTTTCACCAAGATATTAAAGAGATGGAAAAGCAGTATCAAGGAAGATGGGATGAAAGTATGATGGGAGATTACGTTTGGAATTTAACTCGGCAAAGTTCAGATAAAAACAAGCGAAAGAGACAAACTAATACACGATTTTGATTTTTTTTTTGTATTTTTCTAAAAAAATAAACATTTGAAAAAATAAAAAATTCAAATATAAACTTTAAATAAACATTTATAAAATCATTTAGTCACACATGTATATACAAATATATATGTATATGCAATTTATTCAATTTAAAAAAAAATATAAAAACTTATAGCAGTGCAAAAATAAAGCAGATTTTCAGAATCAGCATGCCTTAAATGATAGAAAAACATAAAAAAAGCTTTTTGAAACAAAATTTTTTTATTTTTTTGTTACACGGTGAATCAATGATCTTTATCTCTAATGCACAATATCCCACCTTTTAACTTGCCACCTCTATTATTATCCTTTGCAAACATTTTCAATTACACCTATGCTGGTGCCCGGCTAAACTAAATATCCCAGAAAACTCTATTGTTGACCAATTAGCATAAATCTCTACCCAATCAAAGTTAGAGAAAACATGTACTGCTGCTTTGGATGCAACAAATTAGAAACACGGCATTACCTCATCTTCACTTGTTAGATTTAGCAACCTAAATAAATCTAAACTAAATAAATCTTTGGACTTCTTTTACATCATATCACTTTTCTTTTACATTCCTCACTCGGGTTATTATCAAAAGAGACAAATCAAAAGAGTGACATGACAAAGCAGTGACAAAATATAAAAAAGTTCAAAAGAGTGACAAAATATACAAAAATTCAAAACAGTGACATGTCAAAAGAGTGACAAAATATACAAAAATTCAAAAGTTTTACCTACCTATACTTACCTAAAAATCTCTTTTGATTTGTCGCTCTTTTAATCGCTATTTTAAGAGTGACAAGTTATGTCACTGTTTTGATTTGTCACTCGTTTAATCTCTTTAAGAGTGACAAGTTATGTCACTCTTTTGATTTGTCACTCTAATGTACATCTCCCTCCTCACTCAAATGCACTTTTTAGCAACGCCCATGTTTTAATTTTTATATATTTAAATTAAACAATATAATATATCTCTACTGTTATTTTCATTTTTATTATCTTTTTTTTCAATACTCTATTATACATATTTGTTTTCTTATATTAATATATGGTATGACCTTACAACCTTTTTTCCCACAATATCTTTTAAGGTGTATAACTCTTCTCTTCCAAATATATGATAAAACATATAGGTGTCCACGTGCATTGTCGTTGCTTTCTATGTAGAAAACATAACTTCGCTATCTCTCTACACAATCGAATTATATATATATGAAGTTCATATTCCATCACTAATCTGAGAGCTACCCCTGGTATCACATTTTCATGAATGTGGTTCCATACCTGTTAACCTAAAATTATTGAAACCTGGAGATTCTTGATTTTTTGTTGAAAAAAAACAGGGAGATTTTGCTTATTTGTTAAATATAATTGACAATTTATTGGAATGATGCAATATGCAGATATACAAGTTAACAACACAATAAAGTACTTAGCAAAACAAAAACAAAGATATAAACCAAATAAATCATTCTTCATTTTTATATGTTTTGGTAACTTTCTTTGACAGATTCAGTAATTCTTCATCTGGTCCTCAATTATAACAAATATTTTTGGTTTGGGGTTTTGTGTCTTCATGGCTAAAATGCCTGCCAGGGTATTATTTAACTTTGAAGATGACCACATATCGGCTTTATTTTTTCGTACAATGCTAAATAATTGTTCAAGACATGCATTGCTATGTGGAAGTGCAAGTATTTTGAATCTGTCTGTTGATGTTCCAGGAACTTTTAGTTTGAAAATAGGCAAATGAAAACTTCAAAACGAAAAAGTTCTTAGCTCACTTCTAAAGCTGCGACCCAGGTCTTCAAAATCAGGATCTGGCTTATTTTCACAGCCGGGCTGTAGCAATTAAGAATAACAAGTTCAGTTATTCTGAAATTCAAGTTAAAGAGACTCTCGCTATGATCGAAGTACCCTACTTTGTTGCATATAGAGTTGTCAAACAACAGAAATGCAACATTAATTCAGAGAATCTGATTATGTCTTGTACATAAGAGATCGCTATCAAGGTATGAGGATGAAGCCTAGAAATTTAGTGGCAAATCTCTTCAAACAAAACAATCCAAGGAAGAATTCATGGCATGGCAACACATATTTCGTACTAAAATAAATCAACTTTATTTAACACCATATTATTATAATGAGAAATAGAAGTAAAAATGATTAACCGCCACAATCTATATTAATTTTTTATAAATGTCTGTCAGTGGAGTACGGTCGATGATGGGTGGTCATCGTGTATTACGCGCCCTCATACAGCTTGTAAATTCATAAATTTCTGTAATGTATTATTCACTTGGATCGAGAAGTCTTTCTAGCAACCTGTGTTAGATGTAAAAATCGTCAATTTTATCAAGTCTATTCATGTGGACTCGCGCAGATTCAAGGAACTGTTCAAAGAAATGGAAGAGCAGTATTGAGTTCTGCTGTATCACAGCGATGGTCCTCTCAATACGTTGAGACATTTATCTCAGAGAGAGTGATCAGGAATTCCTGAAAAAAGGATTTTTTTGCCATTAATTTCACTCATACGGAGTGGCTTTCTTAGCAGAAATATATGCAGAGATTTACAGTATAATCAGCAACTCCAAAGTCGAAATACAACTTTCATTGAAGCTAATTAAATTGCAACAGCAGCTGTGGAAAAACTAAGGCTCTAGATTCGGTGCTTAGAGAAGGAAGTGATCGCCAAGTTTTCTACTCTGGACCAGTTTATTGAAGAGAAAAGTGAGGATCATTTCTATAGACCACGAAAAAAGAGATAGCGGCCATTTGAAAATAAGCATGCATCACTATTTTCCAAAGAGTGACCAAGAAGGAGGCTGTCTTTAGTGGGTCATTTATTCCTTCTTTGTGCCTGAATACGCAATTTAAGATACTGAGTTTCTTTCAAAAGAAGAATGGATCAAAATGAAAGCCAATGAAGCTTTGAAAATTCAGTTTCAAAACCAAAATGTTGATTAATTTTGGATTGTCATCAAGTTGTTCGTATCATTCTCATTTACTTTTCTCCCTCCAAGAAGGGGTTTTCAGCAACACTAAGAAATACTTATTTTATACTCAATTCTCATTCTATTTTGTTCTTTAATTTAACAAGTTCCTATAAATCACAACAACTTATGAAAAATGGGATGTAAATATATCAATTTAATCTAAACCTATCTTTTGATTGAAAGCCAGCAAAGTCTTTTACTCAACTTGGCAAAGTCCATATTTTTATACTATTCATTTTAACATGAAACACTTATATATTTACCGTTTATCTACTTTCTAGTATCTAAAAAAATAAGTCGGATAAAAGATTTCCTGCTATTTCGGATAAGTTCATGTTAAATCCACGTGTGGACCAATGGCGTAATGAAAGAACAAAAATCTTTATCCGTTGATATAATTTTTTTTCTGAAAAAACAAAGAAGGAGTTGGTCGCAATGTCTGATAAACAGCAGAGCCACGCTACTGTACCAGATCCTTACCGTACACTTCGTAATGTCGAATATACCTCACGCATAAATCCTGCAATAAGTCATAAAATATAATAAGAAGCAAACACATATAAATGCTATAATGGGAGATGCGATCATATTGTGTGAATGCAAAAATCTGGCACTTGTTCTTTTGGATTTTTCTTGTCCTTTGTTTTTTGAACGGTTGTTCCTTCGCCATAATGAACTTCAAGCATAGGAAATGATTTTCCTGATATTGAAGATAATATAACGATTCCTTATCGATGGAAAAAAGTTTCTTTGATGGATTCACTTCTCAATCTAATCCTGAAAATAACGATCCTTTGTCAAGAGTACAAAATTTAGATTGAATTGATGCTTTCTATGAATTTTTTCAAAAGAGTACATTAACGACCTAGTCGAGCTGACTTGTGGCTCAAAAAATATAGGTATGTACATCGGATTCTTTATTTTATCTGGCCTAAAAAGAAAGACTTTTGGAGTACTCAGATGGACATGGATTGGTCAGTATAGTTTTTTCTAGAAGGTATAGAGAAATTAAAAAGTAATTTTACCTTATTGACAATACTATAATTGATTTGAAAGAAATGGTTACGGGAATATATAGTATCCTAAATTCAAATTCAATAAGCACGGAAATTTTTATGGAAATATTAGTATAGAGTATATAGTGTGTTGAAAGATACTGCCCTAACGAGAAAAACCATTATCGGCGTAGGCCCGAGTAGTGGCCATTAGCAATGCACGATATCAACATTTTCGCTTTGTCGCATGGAAAGCTTATGAAAAGTTAAGTCCTGGAAAGTACCATATTCATCTAAATTTGGGAGGAGACATAGCTCTGAATTTAGTTCAACTCAAATGGCTAAATTTGAAAAGATTCGACAAGTGTTGACCGAACACTATTTAGTTTCTTTACTAAGAAATCACGAGAGAAAGTGTGTTGTATGAAAGAAGAACTGCTTACTTTCTTGTTTTGTTTGTGGAAAAACTTACATACACGATCAAAATTATTTATTTTTATTTTTTTTTAACTGGTGCGTTAGCCAAAATATTAAATTAGTTTATTATAAATCATTAATCAAAAAAATTAACTTGTCAATTTGGGTAGGTACGTTAATGTTTAAAAAAATTACGCTTAGTTTGGAAAAATAAGAAATAAATATATTTTTTCAGTATTATAAAGCTTTTCATTATAAACCTGGAATATAATTGGTATGATTATTTCCTTATAAAAATACTAGCATTTCAAAGTTGGAGTGGGAAAGTTTTAGCTTTCAATATACATTTCCTCGTAGAAAATCAGCGTTCAACTGTTGCAGTGAAGTGAAATGCTGTTTATGTTTTCATCACCTAAAAAAGAAGCATCGATCAGGTGGTGATGATAAACTAACTACCAAGTGACACGAATATCACTAATTTTTTTCAGAAAACTAAAAAAAGGAAATTTTCTCTTTAGAAAAACACAACAGATGAATGAAGAGCAAGTGATCTTATATTTAGTATGTGAATATTTTTTAGAGATATTAACTAAAAAAAAAATTAAAAGTTAATTTCTGTTGAATTAAAAATTAATTTTTTCCAATGGACTTTAACATCAAATCAAAGAAAATGGTTTTCCCCTTTTACATGGCTATGAAGAAAAAATCGAAAATTGTTATAAAGGTAAATTTATTACAAAATTTGAAATATTTTAATTTTGAAAAACTTTAACAAATTGGGTTAGTGTTTCAGGGAAGACATAGCAATATATGTTTAAAATATAATATAATGTAGTATATGGAGGGAATTAAAAAATGCGAAAGTTCAAGTAATAGACAATAGTAAAAAACTCACTACTATTGAAACATTTAAAGTAGAATCGCATTCAGGTATCGAAAAATCGAAACATGGGTCAATTAATTTTTCGATGAAGGAAACCTTAGTAAAGCGAAACATTCATGCACAGAACACAACCCCAAAAAACGTGTGCTGAAAGATGAGAAATTAGGAAATTTTGTCGTTTTTGTCATTATTGACTTTCTTACTTTTGGCAAATCGCAGACTAGGATAACGATGAGTAAAGTGAGGTTCTGTGGGTGATGCTGATGAGATAGCAGATAAGGGGGTTGTTACATTGGAGAGATTAGGTTGATATTTAGTCGTGGGAAAGAGAGATGTTGTCGTTCGAAAAGGCATTGGATGGTAGGGAGAGGGCTTGAACTTCAAGTTGGATATGGAGTAGTCAAGGATTTGAGAGGTGATCGAATTAGAAGGATGGCTCTTTATGTTGTCGTTGTGAGTTGCATTGGGGAGAGGAGGGGTGATGGCAGTTGGTCCACTTTTTTCGTTTATCACGGAAGAATCCTTTGAAGAAAGAATATTATTTCTATTATCTGCATTATGTAAATATTTTGACTCGATAACTTCTTTCCTGATAGAAGGATAAAGGGATGGAATATACGACTTGTAAGAGGTTGTCGCTACTGCTAGAGAAGCAGTTCTTACATCATCACACTTTGAAGCTTCTGAAAAGGAAAATTCTTTATTTATCATCGCCAACCGATCACTTTTGGAAGCAGGAAAAATTGATTTTACTCCATTACTACTATTAGTGAACTTATGGCCACATTGAAATGATTGACTTTTCTTACAAGAATTTTGCTTTTCATTAATTTTTCGGGCAAAAAATTCTCCAGCATTTGAAAATGTTTTTTTATCTGCCATCTTAACAAGGGATGTCTTCTTTCTGATGATGCTCTCCAGATTCGGGTCCTTCTTTTCGTCCCTGAGATTACGAGAAGAGAGTTCGAGGCATTTGCAATATTGCTCAAACTCGGATAATTTTACATTTCTCTTCTTAAAACCAACATCATTTTTCGAAAGCGCTTGATGACACGGAAATTCACGCAATTTTGAATATTCATCGATGGAAGCACCTTTACTAATGAAAAACATGCTTTCTTTATTAGTTTCTGAGAAGATTTGCTGTTTACTCTTTCCAAATTCTGCATCCTTCAATCTGCTACCCCCTTGGTCGCTATTAAAATTCAAAGGGATGGTAGACGTTGCTTCATATGTTCTCAAGCCAGATTTGATTGTGTTGGGTCTGCCGCGAACAATTCTAGAAGCTCTCTTATCCGAAACAGATCGGCCAATCATTTTCTTTCTTTGATTTTGCGAAATAGTAGTAGAAGGGAGAACTGTAGCATTATTTTTGTTCACGCCTAAAAGATTAGAGGATGTTTCGTTGTCGGAATGATAGTTATTTATCGGAAGATGCGAATAACTTATACTCTTCCTCTTCTTCTCAAAGAATTGACACGTTTGCTTCACGGTGGGTAAAGGAGCGGCATCAAAATCATTTTGCATTGATTTCAGATTGTTGTTATTGTCGTTGTCGTTAAAGTTCAACTGCTTGGAAATTTTCTCTTTCAATTCGAGTAGCTTTTTGTCTTCAAGCTTATAATTTTTATCAGAGCGCAAATTCCTTCCTTTAGTCTTGGGCATGATGATCAAGTCCTCATTGATGATTTTTTCTTTTAGAGCAGTTCCTTTTTTGGGGGAACCAAAACGCTCGCACAAGTTTGTGATTTCTTTAAGGTAGGCCGCTTTACACATCGAAAAATTGGGCATTTTTGGCGTTTTACCCGACGATTCGGAAGAAGCATCTGGAGGAGTGGTGTATGAGTCTTCACTCTCATCTTTGCTATTCGGAGAAGATACAAAAATGGGTAAGCTGTTGGCATTCATTTTGCGGTTCTGACGAGATTCACTCACAAGAGATTTGTTTCTGAGCAGTTTGAATCTTTTGATTTGAGGCGCGACGTTGTTGATCGAGTTTACAACGGTCTTTTTGTTCATCCTACCATCGCTTTCAGCGGAAGAAGGTAGACTACTATTTTCACTGTTGATGGAGACAACGTCTTCAGAAGCGAGATTTGGAGCGGATGGTGCTTTATTCGACGACAAATTCAAAACAGGGAAAACACGTCCTGTTGACAACTTGCTCAAATTCGCCTTGATGCGATGAAGGCCTTCTTTGAGAGAGCCCGCACGTTTCCGCACCACAGAAGGTGTGAATGAAGAGTGGACACTGACGTTGCCACAGCTTTTGGCGGGAGTGTTTGCGTCTGAAAAAACTTCTGAAGAATTGTGGAGTAAGGGAAACTGAGATTGAACACTTCGCCCTTCAATTTCAAGAATGATTCGACGCTCAACCATCCCGATGTAGGGGGCATTAATGATGAGCAGACGGATTATGCTCACCCAAGAAGTTATCTTTTCCCAGGATATCGAGTTGGTTGTAATGTTGAGAAAATTTGGGCACATCAGTGTTGCTAAATTATCGGCAGACATTTTGTTTTGTGTGCAATTTCGGTGCACATCATACAAAATGTTCATCGTGTAACGAACCACCGAAATATTTTGATAGGGAAGTAATAAAACGCACATTAAGATGGCATCTCTTGATTTGGCGGCGTCTTTGATGCCTTTACACTGCAAAAAAACGTCCAGTAATTGTGAACAAAACAATGGTTGGGGAAGTTTACTGAAGAACTGCTTGAATAAACAACAAATATCGTAAACATTAAAACTAGGCAACATGATATCATTATTCATTGAAGCATTTGCAGAGGGTGTTGGCAACTTGCCTTCTTTATCGATATACTTTTGCAGTTGGAGTTGGCGACAATGCGAACCTGATTTTCGGAACAGTCCTTCATAAGTTATATTTTTTTCAATAATACTACCCATTTCGAAAAGAACTTTGGGAACACACGTACCATACTCATCAGCAACTGTGTATTCAAGAGAAGAAAGCTTGTTACCGAAAAAGCTCTTTCCAACAACTCTGTTCAGCTTCTGAGGTTTTGGCAATGTATAAAAAGATTCGGAATGCGCATCAATGCCAAATGTTTGAAACATTTCATTCTTTATTACATTATAAAAAATGTGATTTTTTGGACAATGAGATACGAAAATAATATCTTTTGTCATTTCAAAAATGAAGAAAACAAAAAATAAGACAGGTTAATCAAAACATAAAAGGAATACAACACTTTATGAAGATCGTATATTTTGGAAGATGAGATTGGGAAGATATCAAAATCTTATTCAAAGCTTCGTTTCCACCAAATTAAATTTTATGCTTCAGCATAAAACAAATCAAGAATTTACATGAGAAAAATATTTTTCCTAAAAAAAATAAATAATTTAAAATTTTAAGTTTTTTAAATACTTATATTTATCGTCTGCTAAAACATACAAATATCGTCTGCTAAGGTAAATCAAAAATTTTGCTTTCACTCTTTCGAAATTAATACAACAAACGAACTGAACTCTATAAAATTGTAAATAAGATAAAAGGGGTCAAGTGTAGAATCTGACTTCAAAAAGTTCAAGTGAAGAATCTGACTTCAGAAAATTATCTTGAGTTAGTGTTTTTATCTAATTTTAAACCCATCATAAATTAGATTTTAGAGTTAGTGAAACCGGTAGAGTGATTTAATTTTAAAATTAATATTATATACATTCCGTGTAAATGATTATAATCAATAAAAAAATTTAAAACTGAAAATAATTGATAATAATCAATTGAAAAACAGTTTGTTGTGAAATTTGCGAGAATAAATTTTAAAAAGCGGTTTCCTCATATCTATCTCTCCAAATTTCGGAAATCACGATCAAGTGTAGAATCTGACTCTCAAAACGTCCTGGAGTCAGATTCTAGACTTGATCCGATTTATGTATAACAAAAAAAGTCGCTATGAAATGCAAGACTTTAAGCTTTCTTATTAAAATATCTTTGGTACTTACTTTTTTCAGGCCAAATAAAATATCCACTTAATTTATTAAGACAAATATTATTTTTGAATGCTTATTCAATTTTTAACTTTGAGAATATGGATTTATAATACTCGATGTCTCCCTCTGAGACCCCAGCAAAGAGTATGGGGAACTATGTGGTGTAGTTAGACTTCGAATCCAGCCAAGTTTTTTTCACAAGATTGAAAACCAATTAATAATATCATTAAATTCTTCTACAAAAAAGTTTTGCAATAAAAAGATACAATACGCACTAGCTTGGAGAAAGATTAAAAGTAGTGATAAAATAATGCTCTTTGATGGTAAGTAAAGTTTAACGTCATAAAATAATAAAGAGTAAATACAATTTCTGTGCTATTTTTTACTATTTAAAGTCACCAAAGAATTTATATTTTTGTGAGATCATCTTAACATTTGATGAATTGTATCAGTCTTTGTTTGTCTGCTGTGGAAGCAATAAAATATTTTAAAATTTTACTTATGAAAAGAACGTCTATTCTAACAAAACACTTCAAAGCTTGGAACTTGATCCGGTTATTGACATCGAATTCAACTTCTATTGGAAGATTTGATATCGAGGATTGATTTAAGAGTTTGTGCTCAAAATCAAAGAATTGCCAAAAAGGAATTGTATACGCTGAGTTATGAGTGCTTTACAGAGCTCTGCGGAGACCCCGAACCTCCCCGTTCCCCGCGGGGAAAACTTTCACCCCTTTTTCGGGGAATCAATTTGTATTCTTCTATTAATTAAATTATACATTTTCTAATTGTTTGCTTTTTTTCTTCAGTTTGTTTTTTAATAATTTTGATATTAAAACCATTTAATTTTTTTCAACTGTTTTATTTGTTCCATACTCAATCAATTCTATTTTCAAAATCCAATACTAATATTGATTTTTGAATAAATAGAGCAAGCAAAATTTAATATTTCTTTACTTGTCCAGTTTTAGGCTTTTTTTTATTAGTCATAAACTTGACTATATTTTGTGTATACTTTAATTAGTTTTTTCTTATGATCAATTAAATATTTCCAAAGAATAATTTTGATGAGATTATTTTTTACTTCATATAACAGTTAATTATGAGAATAAAGTTTTTCTATGTATAATAGTTGGCATCAAAAAGATTATGATTTGCACGCCTATTTC
This sequence comes from Nectonema munidae, assembly GCA_030549495.1. Lineage (NCBI taxonomy): Eukaryota > Metazoa > Nematomorpha > Nectonematoida > Nectonematidae > Nectonema > Nectonema munidae. Next base: position 390,306 of record JAUIRK010000664.1, read on the forward strand.
CTAACCTTAAATTTTGTTACTTCAGGTATTTTTTAGTTTTGGTTTTAACGAAATGAATTTGGAAAAATAGGTTATAATTAAAAATATATAATTATTTAAATTATAGAATATATAAACGGCAGTTTGACTCCAGACTCCTGGAAAAAAATCTTTAAGTATATGTTTTTCCAATAAAAGTAAATAAAACTAAAATAAAATAACTTTGATAATACTATATAAAAATACGTCAACTTGATTTGATTTAATTAACAAAAATCAACGTACTGTTTATAGAATATTGCATTCAATTTGAAATATAAATGAAAATAATTGTTTCTATTTCTCTAAAACTACGAAGCAAAATTTGGCTATATTTTGAAAAAATAAGTTCTGATCTTGCTAAGTGTAATCTCTGTCAAGATACTCTCAAAACAACAAAAGGTTTCGCTAAAGGCATGCAAAACCATTTGAAAAGACATCCTAGTTTATGGTCAGATTTTAAAAAGAGAAAAGTTTAAAGCGTTCGCCACAAAATCATTAACTACAATCAACGAGCAAACAAATAACGATAATGAATATGAACAAAAAAAACTATTCGAACAACAGTAAGCAACAAGATTTTGAGGACGCAATGCTTGATTTTTTTCAGGAACTTTTACTGCTTTCAAAATTGCTAAATCTGAGGAGTTCATCAGGCTTTTTACTATCGCAATTCAAAAATCAAAAAGACTCTACAACTTATTCTAGAAAAATGAGTGAAAAAGCACAAATAGTTTGTAAAAAAATAAAATCAAATGAAAAAACGAACTGTCAACGTGTAGCATTCACAACAGATATATGGACAAGACCGAGAGCTTTTGACAGCTACATTTCCCTTAGTTGTCATTTAATCGAGAGTCACTTTAATTTGCAGAAATGGACTTTAGCAGTGAAGCCCTTGATGGAAGAACACACTGGACAAAACATTGAGATTGAATTGAGTAAATTTGATATCCATTTTTCACTTTTCTCTCGAAGTACCTTGGTATTTTGTTGCCGATATTGAGAGGAATTTGAAATTGACTATAAGCTTGTCGAAAAAACTTTTTCATTATTCTTGCAATATTCATTCTCTGCAATTAGTTGTCGGTGATGCCATTAATAGTATTACAGAAGTTAAAGAAACTTTACAGAAAGCCAAAAGACTGGCTCGATTAACGAATAGATCAGAGAAGTCAACAAATATGTTAGAAGCCATGTGCTCTAAGAAAGGAATTAATTTTGTTTCTTTGAAAAATCCCAATGATACCAGGTGGAATTCAACCTTTACAAATTTGTCTTCAGTATTACTTTTGAAGGAGGCTATAAGAAGCTCTTGCTGATAAGAACGCAGATTTTTAGAAGCTTTGTCATGATAAGTCAGAATAAAAAATAATTGTAGGATTCATAAAGATAAGAATTTATTTATTATTAAAATTTGGTTATAGAAAGATTATTCTATCTTCATCAGCATTTACATAAGTTCGTTGATGAAAAATGCCAAATAATATATGTATTAGGTTCGCGAAAATACTTAAAGAAGCCTTGATAAAATGGTTTCCTAATTTTGGTTGTACAAGCTATGAAAATAGAATTTCAAACTATCTAGATCAAGGTGTTCATTAACTAAGGATGGAGTTCAAAAAAGTTTTATAACACCTAAAATATGAAGTTTTAAAAAGTTTTATGTGAAAACAAAAATAAGAATGATTTGTCACGAACAAGCAAACTAAAAAAAGAATATAATAAAGAAGACCATAATGAAAATTTTGACGTAGCAAATGAAATGAAGTTATGTGAGAAAGCGGATGATGCAAGAAAAGATGAAGATGTTTTGATTTGGTGGAAGAATAAAGAAGCTGGTCTGTCTCAAGTATCTATTTTAGCGAAAAAATATTTGAATATACCGTCTAACAACTCGAAATCCGAAAGATTGTACAGTGTTGGTACGAATATTGTAAACAACAAAGGGACTTGTTTAAACCCGGAAAAAGTGGAGGAAATCATATTCGTGGGTCAAACATTAAAGCACTCAAAAATTCTCTTAATTAAAGAACCTGATATATTTTCATTTTTTGTTGTATAATAAAAACGCTGAAATAATTTTGTATTTTGATTTATATAAAAAGAAAATCTTCACCCCGACCCGATTCCACGCGAGGAAGACTCCTCCCTGGCCCGAATCAAAATCTACCTCTCCGCAGAGCTCTGGTGCTTTAATAATGTTTTTAAAAATGATGCTCGACTTATACACCAAACACAAAAAACCTACTTTTAATATTAATCAAAATTTGAATTTTTCATTAAATTTGGGGCCGGCTTATACACTACGGTATACGAGGTAATAAGTTTTGTCAACATCTATATTAAGATACAGTGTTACAGAAGGGAGAAAGATCAAGGGGAAAACAAAAATAGCTTTTTCCATCGAGATGATCTTAGCTCGGAGATGGAGGAAAAAACAATATAGAATATATGATTTATAAACAAGCAGAATATTATAAAATAGTTAGAAAATGTGTATATATGATGAGAAAAAATAAATAATGAATCAAGAGTTCGGAAAAGATGAAGCAATCAAAAGCTGCGCGTCTAACAGTCGAAAAATTATGGAAAAGTAACGTAAAAGTTTGTGTATTTATATGTATTGTAAATAATGTTGCAAAAATGCTTATTATTATATGGAAGAGAGAGTGCATGTTATATCAAAGGCTTGATGAGTGTTTTAATTATGTATAAAGTTATTAGTAGTAAAAACTAACTGAAGATGAGTAAGATTTATAGAAAAAGAGTAAATGAAAGAGAAAATACTACGCTGATGAACGTGAGATGAGAGAATTAAACATTGTTAGAATTGATAAAAGTAAGAAACTTTTTCTGGATGTTTTCAAGATTTTGCATTAAAGTTTGACCAAAGAATCCAGCAACTTAAATAAGGTAAAAAAAATAAGCTACGTGGAGAATTTTGCGTACTATAGAAAGGAAATAAGACTTAAATTTCATAAAGACACCTAGGAGTCTAGATAGTTTAGTTATTGAGTCTTTTATGTGAAGAGTCTATGAAAGTGTATCAGATAACAACATACCTAAATACCAAAAAGATGAAACGCGTTCAAGCAAACAATCGTCCATTACCAAAGAAATACCACGATATGGTGAGTGAGTACTAAAATCAGTAGAGAAGACACATTTGAACTGGTTATTCAAAGCAAAATACAAATCATTGAAATATAGATGGAAGAGAAAAGGACTAGGGATTGAACCTTGTGGAACACCAGAAAAAAACATAAAACCAAGGATTAAGAGCTGCCATAAGAAATAAAATAGGTGCGACAAGAAATAAAACGTTCTAACGAAGGGTATTTGAACGAGAAAAATTGAATAATATATTTGGAGACAATTTAATTATCGAAATTGTATAGTAAAAAGAATTATAAATCTTCCAAAGTGTATCTAAGTTATGAGCTATCAACAAAAATAATTCAAAATTTTGTTGAAAAATATACTTATATGGGCCATCCGACTACTTTAAAAACGGTATCAAAGGATGCAGGTAGCGATTTTAAGGAAACAATATGAAGTCGGAGTAGTAGGACTCGTAATAATTATTGCGACTTCCCATCCGATTTTAAAATATTTTTATTCATAATTGTTAGATTAAAAATAAATTCTCAGACACTCTTTTTAATGCCCAACGTTCCAAAAATGCAGCATAAAAAATCTTCATCATTTTGGCCTAATGTTGTGTTTTTGCAACTCAGGCTGAAAAAAGCTGAAAAATTGAAGAATGAACCATTTTATTACACAAATATCTTGTAAAGGAACAAAGCTGTTTATGAATTGAAAGTTTTTGGGAAAAAAATTAAACCAAACACTTTTGAAAAAATAATTTCGAATTAATTTAGTTTATGAATGTTATTCTGGCTTAGATAAAAAGATTATGGACATTAATTTAAAAATCTTTTTGGACAATGTAAGAAAAACACTAGGCTACAAATAAAAATTAATAAAACATTTAAACTATGTTCAAGAAAATAGATCAAACATTTTGCGTTGCAAAAGCATAAGCGTGAAAGATTCAGAACATCTTTCAATGACTATCTAAAATAGGCTTTTACAAACGACCTTAAAATGTGGTAGATGTCACCACACTTAACTTTTGTTGTAAATCAGTGTTTCCCAAAGTTTAAACATGTGCCACTCCTTGCCAACATGCTAAAAAGCCCCCTGACCCCCTGCTAAAAAGCCCCCTGACCCCCTTCTAAAAAGCCCCCTGACCCCCTGCTAAAAAACCCCCTAAAAAGCCCCCACCCCTGCTAAAAAGCCCCCTGACCCCCTGCTAAAAAGCCCCCTGACCCCCTGCTAAAAAGCCCCCTGACCCCCTGCTAAAAAGCCCCCTGACCCCCTGCTAAAAAGCCCCCGACCCCCTGCTAAAAAGCCCCCGACCCCCTGCTAAAAAGCCCCCGACCCCCTGCTAAAAAGCCCCCGACCCCCTGCTAAAAGCCCCCGACCCCCTGCTAAAAAGCCCCCGACCCCCTGCTAAAAAGCCCCCGACCCCCTGCTAAAAAGCCCCCGACCCCCTGCTAAAAAGCCCCCGACCCCCTGCTAAAAAGCCCCCGACCCCCTGCTAAAAAGCCCCCGACCCCCTGCTAAAAAGCCCCCGACCCCCTGCTAAAAGCCCCCGACCCCCTGCTAAAAAGCCCCCGACCCCCTGCTAAAAAGCCCCCGACCCCCTGCTAAAAGCCCCCGACCCCCTGCTAAAAGCCCCCGACCCCCTGCTAAAAGCCCCCGACCCCCTGCTAAAAAGCCCCCGACCCCCTGCTAAAACCCCGACCCCCCTAAAAAGCCCCCGACCCCCTGCTAAAAAGCCCCCGACCCCCTGCTAAAAAGCCCCCGACCCCCTGCTAAAACCCCCGACCCCTGCTAAAAGCCCCCGACCCCCTGCTAAAAGCCCCCGACCCCCTGCTAAAAAGCCCCCGACCCCCTGCTAAAAGCCCCCGACCCCCTGCTAAAAAGCCCCGACCCCTGCTAAAAAGCCCCCGACCCCCTGCTAAAAACCCCCGACCCCCTGCTAAAAGCCCCCGACCCCCTGCTAAAAGCCCCCGACCCCCTGCTAAAAAGCCCCCGACCCCCTGCTAAAAAGCCCCCGACCCCCTGCTAAAAAGCCCCCGACCCCTGCTAAAAAGCCCCGACCCCCTGTAAAAGCCCCCGACCCCCTGCTAAAAAGCCCCCGACCCCTGCTAAAAGCCCCCGACCCCCTGCTAAAAAGCCCCGACCCCCTGCTAAAAAGCCCCGACCCCCTGCTAAAAAGCCCCCGACCCCCTGCTAAAAAGCCCCCGACCCCCTGCTAAAAAGCCCCCGACCCCCTGCTAAAAAGCCCCGACCCCCTGCTAAAAGCCCCCGACCCCCTGCTAAAAAGCCCCCGACCCCCTGCTAAAAAGCCCCGACCCCCTGCTAAAAAGCCCCCGACCCCCTGCTAAAAGCCCCCGACCCCCTGCTAAAAAGCCCCCGACCCCCTGCTAAAAAGCCCCCGACCCCCTGCTAAAAGCCCCCGACCCCCTGCTAAAAAGCCCCCGAACCCCTGCTAAAAGCCCCCATACCCCCTGCTAAAAAGCCCCCATACCCCCTGTAAAAGCCCCCATACCCCCTCTAAAAAGCCCCCGACCCCCTGCTAAAAAGCCCCCGACCCCCTGCTAAAAGCCCCCGACCCCCTGCTAAAAAGCCCCCGACCCCCTGCTAAAAGCCCCCGACCCCCTGCTAAAAAGCCCCCGACCCCCTGCTAAAAGCCCCCGACCCCCTGCTAAAAAGCCCCCGACCCCCTGCTAAAAAGCCCCCGACCCCCTGCTAAAAAGCCCCCGACCCCCTGCTAAAAAGCCCCCGACCCCCTGCTAAAAAGCCCCCGACCCCCTGCTAAAAGCCCCCGACCCCCTGCTAAAAAGCCCCCGACCCCCTGCTAAAAAGCCCCCGACCCCCTGCTAAAAAGCCCCCGACCCCCTGCTAAAAAGCCCTCGACCCCTTGCTAAAAAGCCCCGACCCCCTGCTAAAAAGCCCCCTGACCCCCTGCTAAAAAGCCCCCGACCCCCTGCTAAAAAGCCCCCGACCCCCTGCTAAAAAGCCCCCGACCCCCTGCTATAAGTAGCGTGATTAACAATTTCATTTTCTGAGAAGGAAAAGGAAATAAACATATAACCCTAATTTTTTAGGACTTTTCGAAAGGTATTTAGACAAATTAGTACGATAACTGCAGGCACTTGAGGAAAAAGCTTTAAAATTAATGGTTTAATATTTATTGGATCATGTACCCTCAATCCGCCTCTATTTCTATTTAAAAATTTAAAAGAGTTGAAACCCTCCCAAACACTTGTAGGTCAAATGAAACAAAGACACGCAAAAATGACGGACAGAAGTTGCAGTTGCAAAATTACAAATGAGTGGAGTCGGAGTCGAAAAATATTCCTCCAACTCCACAACCATGATTGTAACGAAACTTCAACATCCTATCTCTGTGAGGATTTTTAGAGCAAAAAAATTCACTCAATTTCAAATAAAAATGTTTTTGGACTGACTGCTACACTGATATTGAAAGATCTGGAAAGGCAAGAACGGAATAACAAAAATACGTATAACGATTAGAAAAATTGCCAAATATTTTTCTTTGTTGACAAAGAAATATATAAACAAAACATGAACATTATTGTGAGCATATGTTGAATAAATTAGATGAACACACACACCCCTTTTCATTGGCATAAACTTTAAAACATATGTAATCATTGCCAAGATGAACAATAAGGACGTAGAATGTCGATGATATAAGTTCAGCCAATTTATATCTTTTTATAAATGAAGGTATGAGATAGCTGAATCGATATTCATAGATGCTTTACGATCCATGATCGCAGCTCGATAGCCAAATCGTATCAGTCGGTTCTGCCACCTTGCCGCTCTAATTTTTAAGAGATAAAGTAAATAAGATTCCGAAGTGAAATATTAGAAAACTTTCATTAGTTTTTTGTCCGACTGTCCGTATTTTGTATTATTTTTTTCCGGTAATGTTTTACCTTACGGTTACGTCAATCAAAAATTTTTAAAGCAATTATTTATTGTTGTGATGTCAATCGAACTATACATTTTTCAACGTAGTTTACTTCGTTGATATATATATATATTATTACTTGAGATTCTAGATCTTTTACATAAAACTAGCTCATTAAATTTTTGATTGACGGAACCGTAAAGTAGAACATAATGTTTTTTCAGTCTTGTGAAGGTTAACTATCACCAAATCATTTCAAATCAGATCAGATGTCACCAGGGCCATCGCACATCCCTATTTTTGAGCATATCAGTGTTATAGTTCAATAAAGTTTAGTTTTGATTTTATAAATGAGTTTTACTTCATATCGTAGGATGATAGCAGCAAATATTCCGTGTATTTCGAGTAATATTCCAGATATAGACTTCATTCTCAATGATTAGTACGTTAATTGAATATACAGAAGGCGGTAGATTTTCTTCTAGATCCGCCCTGTCAGGAGTTGAAATCTTGAGGAAACGAAAAGTTAGTCAAAAAAGAAATAAGACAGATGATTAAAATTTATTAAAAGACTAATAAAATTTATAAAGACTAATTAATGGCCTGCTTTCTTTTTCAATGGAATTTTATGTATTTAAAACAGATGACTTTGAGTTCTTGAAACGTCAGACTGGTCCTCAAATGGTTAATTGTTGGTGTGAGGTGGCATATTTTTTTAAGAACTCGTAGTCGGTCTGCAACCGTTACAAATACAGCAAATTAGTGATGGGTCGAAAACAAAGTTTTGTACGATTGTGATTCCGGTGCAGATTCGTAAAAATATAAGCTATTCGGATTCTTAATTTGAAATATTAAAATGATTAAATTCTCAATTATGTTTGATTAAATTAAGGAATCATAATGATGATAATGAACAAAATAAATCAGAAGTTTTTTATGTTTCTAAATTGGGAACATTTTGAAAAGTAAAAAGAATCTGTTAGGGTTGGGAAAAAGTAATGCAATTTTCCAATGCAATTACTAAATGGGATTCTAACGATTCGCGATTTCGATTTAAACGTCTTTCCCATCACTACCACAAATCCTTCCTCAAAAAGAAACGCAAGATATGGAAAAGACAATTTGATTTAAGGCGTAATTATTTACTTTAACTATTGACCGTTAACTTTTCCTGCTACTAAAGAATGCTGCTCGTTTGTTTCAAGAGTTGAGAGTAATTTTTCCTGCGTCACACAACTCAGCATTACCTTTGAAGAGGATAACGACAACAATGAGAGAGATAGAGATTCGTTAGTTCGTCACTCTTTCAAATCTCTTCTATATGTGCTGTGATCGTAAAAACAAAGAATCAAGGACGCGATGACGCCTAAAGTTTATTTTTCTTCAACAAAGTGGGTCATTGTATGTTTGTGTGAAATCTTTTCACTTCTCAAGATTCTCGTTGTTATTAGTAGTACTTGTGCAATGAGGGAGATGAATCTTTAAAATTCTTCAAGACACATTTCTCTTAAATGCTTATCATTATTGAGGAGTAGATGCTTTACTCTTGTTCTGGCTAGGAATAGGCCGTCGTATGCAAAACATCCCCCAAGTTTTCAAGGAATTAACTAATCCTGAATGTCCAATATGCAAACTCTGAATCCAGCGAAATTCTAGCATAAACGTTTAGGACTAAATTAGCTGTCGATCAAATGTTTCAGAATTCTGGGTGGTGTCAGGGTATCCTTCTCCTCGCTTAGACTACCCATTTGGGGTTGGGATTCATTTAATTAAAAGGAAAAAACTATTTGAAAAAGTCTATTGAAAAAAGGATTTGGAATTGTTGTAGTAAGAGAGTTGACAATAGTAAGAAAAAGAACATTCTCAAATATCTAGATCAGGGATTCTTAACCTGTGGTCGATGTATGGGTTTCAAGAGGTTGGCGAGGGTCAGATTAAAAACCCCATTTTTTTAATTTAAAATTATAAATATACTTTCATATACATTTTTTATTAAAATATTTAATAAAATTTAAAAACATTTTATAATGCATCATTTTAATAAAAAGATTAAGTATTCTTTTGCAAGTACAAATATTAATTGCATGCAAGGTTTTTTTTTATGACTTTTATGTGAAAATTTCCTTGGAGAGGGTCCATAACTTTCATTAGCTTTTTAGAGGGGTCCATGACAGAATAAAGGTTAAGAAACCCTGATCTAGATAATTTGAGAAAAAATGCACTTGTATCGCAAATGATTGTGTGTGAGAGGGTTGGAAGAGGATTGAGTTGAATTTTGGAAAACAGTAAAAGATAAAAAAAAAAAAAGTTAAATAGCATTGTAATAAAATAGAATTTAGCAAAATAACAAAGGTATTCCGGGTTTCTCAACCGTGGGCGAATGGCATATTTTGGGAGAAAATGGAATTTAGGTGGACACTTTTTTTAGTTGTACAAAACACATTTACAAAATTTTTTGAAAACGCACTTTTAACATTTTTCTCATTTCAAATCTAAGATGAAACATCACTCATTGTTCTGTATTAAGGATTTGTTTGAACTCAAGATAGAAGAATGTGTGATAAATCATTTTTCTTGTAAAATAGAATCTGTAGAAGAAAATTCTTAGCAGGAATTTATTGAACTTAAATGGAATGAAGAATTTAAATGAAAGATGTCTTTTTTTACTTCATAATTTTATAAATTTTTTAGATTCTCAGCCGGCAATTAAGTAAAAAGGTATAAAAAACCTGATGAGGCCATGATGATGATGATGATGATGATGATGAAATAGGGCAGATAAAGTCTTTTTTTCAATTAACGTTTTTAGAACTAACGTACTAAATGCCTTCCTTTTTTAACTTTAAAATTTAAGTCAATACTTTTTCATAATCCTAAATTATTTATATGGCGTTCTTGTTTAATTTATGAAATTTCTTTATATCCTTTCAAGCTCAATTGGCCACCAGTGTCCCATAAAATAAAATAATCAGTTTAGAATTAAAAATAGTAAACAGTTTCGTTTTCAAAGCATCTAGATGTTTCAAGATGTTTTAGTGGGAAAAATGTTTAAGAAAATTTTTTCTAAAAATCTAAAGTCTAGAAAAAATAGAATATTACCTTGTTTCTTTCTGATCAACTATTTATGATGATGATGCTGATGCTGATGATAATGATGGTGCGATGATAGTAGTGATAGTAATGATGATAGAAATGATGATGGTGATGATGATAAGAATTTTGTTGATTATGGTATTGAAAAACAAATAGAAGTAACAAACAATAACATTTAAGAAAACGTTACATTATTTACAATTATGGAGCTTCATTACTATCGGTGTTTTTAATCAAAATGTATGGATGAGATGAGTATCGAATTCATGAAATAATAGCGAACTTCATAACATCCATTTCAGGCGAATCCACTTAATTTAAAGCCAGTTGTTTGATATTTGCATTTTAAAAAAATTCCAAAAACGCGGATGAAATTAGAAAGGTATTACATTAATTTGACGATCTCCCACTGATTAAAAAAATAAATAATAAAACACTTGACTTTGATTTGATGCTAATGTCCAGGTTGTTTCTGAATGTCTACAAATGGTTTACAGACAATTCGCACCAACCAACCAACTCGTTCCTTTGTAATACCACCTCAAAATAATTTACTAAAAATTTAAAAATAATTACGTCGAGTTTGTAAAAGTGATTTGGTGCGAGTTTACCAGACCCCCTACAAAAGATAATGCTACAATTACAAAGAATACACCCATTTTTATATTTAAGAAACTGCAAAAGTAGAGGTTTCAAAAGCAAAATTAAAATTTTTGAATGTCTTAATATTTGGAATCTTATCAGTATGCGTCTAATAATCACTATGCATAGGAAGTCCTTGTTGTCTTTTGAATAAATTCGGAAATTATTGCATTCAATAAAGGAGGAAAAAAATTTGATTGGAATAAATTTTATCAGAAAAAGATTATTTTTACTTTTAGAAATGTAAATGGAATAAATTCTTGAACTAAAGAAAATAATGGTACAAAATCTTGAAGTGAAAATAAAGGATTAAAATTTTACAGTTTATTCGAAAATAATTAAAACGGAGAAGACTAATAAGTGATGCTAAATTTATATGAAATATAAAAGATAATTTATGATACACTGACTGACTTAGCAAACTGGAGATTTTTCGATTTCTATTAAAAAATACAAGAACATATTAATATTACTGGATGTAGAAACGCTTTTATGATCACCCACATGTTTCTAGGTTATACTACTGTTATTATACACATTAGTAATATGAAGAATAGAAAAATTGTAAAATGTCATCTTTTCTTTAAGGGTGAATGAGTATTAATTTCTTATTTCAGGAGTGCACATCCTGAGGACGAGGAGGAAAACCAAACTGGTTTCAAGGTGGCGAAAAACTATTCTATCTAAATCAAAATTCTATATCTTTTTAATATTATTTAAAAAACTTGTTTGGCTTGCGACTGGATTTTCCATGTTACTTTTCTTATTCAATTTATTAGCAAGGTTAATTTTGCAAATTTAATCTTCGCCCTTCCCCCACCTCCAATAATTTTCTTTGCTAAGCTTATATTCAAAAATATGTATGATGATTGCAATATAGATTGTAATATATGATCATTCGACATACAATAACAAATAACGATGATGTTATTGTGCCATTAGAGGAGAGTATAAAAAAGCAAACGCATACTTTTGTTATTCTATAATTTGCTGCTGCTAAAACACGAAAAATGAACATCTAATGGAGACTGTTTTCGACTCAGTCAGTATATATCTGAATTATGTGGCTTAATAAAAATGTGAGCATTTTTTTTCTAAATCACTTTTTAAGCCAGAATGGGGTGGGGATGAGTGAGAAAAGAAAGAGCAAGGGGTGAGAGGCTCCATTCAAGACCTTTGCCCTGGGGCGCCACGATCCCTTGATACGGCCGTGCTGTCGGATAAATAAGGTCTAACTGTATCACCAATGAGTCTTCTAATACAACCCTTTCCATACGGTCTTTAGAAGACAAGACAAGTTTAACCTTCGAACACATTTAAAATGTATACAAACTTAAAAACCTTTTTCAAAGAATTTTGACAACACTTATACATGTAAAACATTTATTTAAAAATTAAATTAAAAAAAATAAATTAGGGCATTGACTAATAAAAATTCATTCTAATTTTATATGTATTTTGTAAGATGAATATACAATAGCATTTCTCATTTTTAGAATGACAAAAAGCATTGAAAAAATATTGAATTCTCCAAAAAAAAATTTCTTGTAAATTTTAATTTGACTGTGCAAATGGAATTCATTTCTGAAATAATGAACTTCCACCATCTATACTAAAACCCCTGAAACAACAAGGTCTACGTATTTGTAGGAAGAAATATGAAGATAGATATACGAATTTTCAGAAATTCAAGTAGAGTAATTTCTTGTTCTTCATTAAATTCATGCGTCAAATACTTCTCAAGCTTTCTGCGAAAAGCTGAAATTTCATATTTTTCTTCATGGAATGCCTTATCTCTGATATTTTGACAAAATATTAGAAGTATTTATTCCATTTGTGAAATTCTTAAAAAACTCCACCTTGCTTTTAAGTGAAGCCTATTAGATCTCATTGTCCATTTTATAGGACACAGGCGATTTCTTTAACCTAAGCTCTTTAGTACTAAGTTGTATCTAACTGTGCACACTACATCAGCAAGAACTAATTCTATTTTTAAAAAAATAAAAAGTTCTCGGAAGCAAATCAGAAAAGAATGAATGATGTTATTCTTTGTCATTTAAACATTGGAAAGATTCTCTTGGTTTGACTAATATCACAAAAATTTTCATCAATGCTAATGAACGCAAAAATACTTTGCCAGCTTTGAGTAATGATTTATTGTAGTAACTATGATTGTATTTTTTAAAGAAGACACTCGTAAATCATAATCTCTTTCGCTATCTACTCATCATTTGGGTTTGACTCGAAATATAAATGCAAAATATTTCTTTAATTTGCAAAATGTTTCTTTAACTTGATTAATACCATTCAAATACTAATGATTTGATCAGCCCCTAATGTATATATAAATCAGAGTCGTACATCGGGGGAGGGGAAAGGCCTTTGCCTCCTCCCTCAATAATTTTGGATTCTCCTATCTTTTTTATATTATTTAAAAGACTTGTTTGGCTTTTGCCATTACTTTTCTTGTTTTAAGATTAAGTTTTAGAATGAATATTTTAAATCTAATTTCCACTTCATTGATATAATAATGCAAATTTAAGCTATATTTGATCAGAAGCCGTAATATAGCCTGTACTTTGAACAAGAGTCCATAGATTTTTCAGTCGGGCAAATATTTTTATAGCATATAACTATATAAGAAAGTATTCTTTATAATTTAAAGCTTAAAATGTTTATCCCTTTTGATTACGGTAACTGAAAGAGATAAATTAATGTAATAGAATACACAAGTTAGGGAAAACGTCATATATTTGCTAAATATAATAATTTAAACAATCAAGTCTTTTATTACAGAAATCAAATATATAGCATCTTTATTCTTAGATATTCGTTTATTTAATGTTTTAGCTTTTTTTTATCAAGATTGCTTAGAATAGTTGGCAATGTTTTTACACTTTGCTTAATTTTTTTTTAATTAACTTAGCACAAATAATTTAATTTTAATGTGATTTATAGAGTATAACTTAGGGATTGAAATATCTAATTTATATAAATTTAAGGTATGTAGAATATTTCTTCAAAAAATTTTAAACCTTCAATTTCTATTTAAAAATGCTAAATTTAAATTCACCGCTTCATACCTGTCAATTCATAGACCCAAAAGCTAAATATATTTTCAAATAATTTACTTTACTAATTGAATATATGTGTAGATAGAATATAAAAATTATATAAGATGATTCTTTGTTTTGATGTGTTAATAATCGAGCTTAGTAACATTTCATGGCTAAAAATTTTAAAAGACCATTTTAGAGTCGTGGTATAAAACCTTCATTTGTTTAGAGAAAAGATAGACTGTGACCATCGGTTTCAATAATTGATAAATGGCAATAAGGAGAGATAACAGCTTAATTATATCCGATGAGTAGGGATCTATCATATATGAATGATTTTGTTGTCTTGTTAAGCTAGAACAGTGGTTCAAAAAGTTTGTAAAATATTAATAGGGTCTAATTTAAAAAAGTAATAAACTACTATACAAAAAAAAATTAACGCAAATGTTTATTCAAAAATTGTCTGAATAATTCAATCAATGTCAATGAGATGAGTGCATCTGTTATCTAAGGGAGCTTGTCTGAGTTTGGTTCTGTTTTGGTCAATGCAAATCTCATATCATTATTCACTTCCAATCTATTAGCAAATAGAATCAGAACTTTCAGAGCAATCTTTGCAACATCAGTCTTATTTCAATAGAAAAATCGCTATGAGGGATTTAACAAATACATGTTTTGCCCTCCTCAATCATTAATCAAATCAATAAACTGTTCCTGAATTAAAAAGTATTCTAAGGCCAGATAACTAATGGAGATTATAAAGGGATTTTTGATAAATTGATAGTATTCCTCAAATTTTTGTAGGTAAGGAAAATAAAAAGAAATTTTTTGGCTAAGACATGGTACACTGTGTATTATGGCCTATATTAAATCTTCATTGAAAAAAATCTTTTTTCATCAACAAATATGTTCGAAATTCTAGCAAAATTTTTCTCGTCTAAGAATGCCATAATTCCAACGTATTTTTAAAAGCTGACAATTTTTTATGACATGGAGTACTGTGATCTGTTTTCCTTGCAGTGCAAAGTTAAAGGAATTAGATTCAAATATATTCACTAAAAATGATAGGAATATACGAAAACGGACATCAGAAAATTCTACGTGCATGTCTAGTTTGCCTTCCAGAAATTGCTGATTTCTTTCCCATTGAAAAGCAACCTCAAGTTTGAGTGCAGCAACAGTTTTTCAAATTAGGAATCATTTTTTTACATAACTCAGAAAAATACAAGAATTGAAGACATTTGATTTAATTAAATACGCTGTTTTAGTGTCTTCATTGGGAACATTTTTCAGCCCACCAGGTACATTTTTCAACCCACCAGGTACATTTTTCATTATTAAGGCTTGGTGATGAATAGCTCACTGGGTACAAATTACACATGAAGATTTTTGCTTTATGAGTCTGAAAACTAGACAAGTAATTGTCAGAGCGCAGCCAGTACATACTCCAAGTGAATGCTCCGGCTTAATACCATGTACTGTAAAAATATGCCCACGTTGTCAAATATTTCTTTTGCAGTTGTTCTACTGCTAAGTTTAGCAAAACAAAAATTTGTCTACCAGGTGCTTGTCTATACATATTGTACGTAAACACAACACTGAGCTAAGTTTGGAGCATAAGTCGTTTCATCTAACTCAAATGCAAAAAAAGTTGAAAATCAAAAACCAAATCAATAAACCACCTCTAGAATCAGACACTTCTGTTATTAGCCTTTTAGCGGTATCGTTTGGCAGGAAGATCGTCTTCAACTTTTGAGGTTCAGAACTTCTTAGCACATTCAATATATCTTTGCAATAAGTTAATCGACTGTTCTCCTATGTTGTGAGAATTTTTGACAAAAAAAATAGTCCCCTAGGGGATCGAGAACTGCATTTTATGAACCATTGATCTAGAAGGTAGTGATGCAATCAGAATTACATAGACGGTAATTTGACTCTATAAAATCTGCAGTTATCCGCAATTATGGTTGGATTGCTAGCTTATAGTGTAAGTATAAAATCGGATAATAATAGTAGTCTCTTAATTAGATAAAAATTCTCTTATAATAAAAAAAAAAAGTTTCACTCTCCCTTCTAAATTTTGTGGATGTACGCCTGATATAAATATTCTGAATCAAAATAAAAGCAAAGTGATCATAAAGGGATAGAATTTGGAGTAGGTATACAATCAAAATTTGAATTTAGTGTCCCATTTTTAGGTATTTCAGAAAATAAAAAAAAGAACAATTTTCAGAGTAAGTGACTGGCGCTTCGAGTAAGAGTTAAATAATTAAAAAGTAAGTATATTTGGTATCTGAGTGGATTTTAAGTGTTTGGAGTCCCTGAGAATTTTATATTTTCGGAGTCTAATTTTTGTAGGTTATTTTTCTTCCGACTTTACATACTTGATGCATGCATACAATTGAATTAAAATTATTATACATCGGTTATACACACGGAAGATTACAAAATTTGTAAAGGCAATTTGTGATATTTACATCAAATTTCATCTCATAATTTTTACATGGAAAGAAAATATTTACACAACCTTACTCATACCGGTCAAGTTATTACTGAATTCGTAATTTATTCGAAGTATATATAAATATACACATAAAGAGTAATTTGAATTGTGTAATAAAATTAACCTTTGTATTTAGATGGAATTGAAGGTAAAAGAAAAAGAAATTTTGGAAATTTGTTTGACGAACATTAGTGAAAGTTTATTTATCATAATAAAAAACTGTTATAATAATGATAATAAAAAAAATATCTACGAAAATTTAAAGGTAAGTATTTTAATTTAAAATATTTACCAAATGTCAGTTTTGAAAATTTAGATAAATTCAACAAATGAATTCATTGACAAAATTAAAGAAAAGATAAATAAAAATTTTGAAAAGGGAGTAGAAAAATCTAAAGGAAGGTAAATTTTATTCACTCTATTTTTTGCACTTTATTTGTTTTATTATTTGAATAGATTAAAAGAAGAAGTTGATGAAAAGCTATAACCCTAATAAAAGAAATGTTTCATAATATTATATGTCAACTCTAAATAGTAATATTATTTGTTAATAAATAAAAAATTTTAGAAAAATTTTGCTTGACGCTTGAATGGTCTCTAAAAGAAGAAATAATAATCATCAATCAAAAATCTTCCAAATTTTACGTGAAAGTGGATAATGAATTATCTTGATGATGATGAAATCCTGCGAATGATTTTTGAAAAAAATCCTTAAGTTAAATATTTCGTGAAAAGGGTGAGTCCTTTGAAATATTATTTTATAATAATGAAAGCAATATTGTAGTTTTTAAGATATCTAAATATTTATATGATTATTTAAAAAATAATAATTTCTCTTATATTTGGGATATTATAAACTTAAAGTACTTCTTTTCTGTTAAATTCTGCACAAAATTTTTGAATTATAGGCATACAACTAAAGCCTGTAAGAATAATAAGTCTTTTTGCAAATTTTGCTCATTAACTGATGCTCTCACGTATGTCTAAATTGTAAAGATGCTATAAATTTTGTTAAAATTAACACATGATTTTTTCATGAAGTAAATTTCTATCCACAAATCTTTTCCTGGTTTATTTGATAACTCCATTACTTGCGTTAATTGGAATTCTTATAATGAACTTCGTTTCTATAACAATTTCTAAATTTACTCATTTTTGTCATTTGGTTCATAACCTAAATAATATTTATTTGCATTATAATAAAAGTAATTGATTTACAAGAGACTAGGTTGAGTGAATTTTTCCAAATATTTCAAATTTTGATAATTATGAATTTATAGAGAGAGAGAGAGAGAGAATTTTATTATAAAAAAAGAAAGTTCACAAAAGTAATAAAGTGGAGAAAACAATGTGTATATATGTTAATATTTATAATATATATTAACATGAAAAACTATATCATCTTTTTCAAGATTATCATTATAGGAAAAATCAATTTCCAAATATGGCCGTGAATTAGGTTTTTCCAGATGAATATATAATAAAAAAAATTTTTTTTGCAAACCAAACAAGTACAACTTAAAAGTTCACATGGAAAACAAAAGGTAAAGTCATTATATTTTGTATGTACTCAGAAGATGATTTTTTTTTAAATGAAAGTAATGACATGGATACATTTTCAAAGAGATGCACATTATCATTATAAAATTCATTAACTTTTTTATTAAAGAATTACTTGATACTTTTAGTCTATAGGTAATTTTTAAAGGTTTATTAGAGTTCCTAGTGTTATGTGAAAGATTTTGCCTATATCTTATAAGTTTAAAAATATCTTCCACTTTCAATAATTCATTCCGAATAAAAATCTCTCAAGTGTGGTCCATCTTATTCATGTTAAAAATTACTCGTATATCTCTCTTTTGAAGAATTTGAATACGTTTTTTCCCAAAGGGAAACCAATTTATGATGCTATAATTAACATAGTAAAGGAATAATTGCTTATAAATCAAAAGTTTAATCTTCAATTGGGAAAATATTTTTAGTAAAAAACAAAATACAAATGACTTGATTTAGATCGAGGGCCAACTGATCGATGTGTTGTCTAAATTTCATTTTATTATAAAATAATAACCCAAGTTGAATCTGTTTATAACGAAAAGGTCACTAATCTAACTAAGAATATCTTTCCTAATCTAACTAAGAATATTATAAAATAATAACCCAAGTTGAATCTGTTTATAACGAAAAGGTCACTAATCTAACTAAGAATATCTTTCCAGAAGAACTCAACAATTTGCACACATTTTCTCAAAATTCCAATCTAAAAATATTCCATTTGAATATTCAGAGTTTAAATGCGAAGTTTACTCTCCTTGAACTTTTTTTGTCTTCTCTTAGATTTAATTTCGATATTTTGATACTTACAGAGATTTGGCAGCTTGACTCATTCATTAACTTCAATTTGTCCGGTTACGATTTCAGATACTATATAAGAGCCAAAAAGGGAGGAGGGATTGGCGTCTTTATCAAATCTGAATATACGATAAGTTATTTCGAGGCAAATACCGTTGGAAACTTTATTTGTGACTATTGTTATATTAAAGTATCACTTCCTAATTCTATCATTGATATTTTGGGTGTTTACCGTCCTCCAGACTCTGATATCTTAAGCTTTTTGGACTTTCTTCAAAATTTTGTAGTAAAAAGATTAGCTGATCGAAAAGCCCTTATTTGTGGGGATTTTAATATGGATTTGTTTTCTGCTAGCTCGAATAATTTAGTATATGATTTTTTAATGATTTTACTTCAAGGTAATTTCATTCCAACCATAACAAAACCAACGCGTAAATCCTCAAAATGTATTGATAATATTTTTATCAATTTTTCTGTAAACTTTTCATCGTTTAATATACTTTGTGAATTATCTGATCATTTTCCGAACATTGTTTTAGTGAATGATTACCTTTCTATTGATAATGTGCCTAAACGTTTTTTCAAGCGTAATTTCAGCAAAACGTGTTTCATCAACTTTCAAAATTATTTAGGTGAGACTGATTTTAGTGGTATTAAAAGTGTAATAGACGTAAATCGTTCTTTTGAGTTGTTCTCTAAACTTTTTTTGAAATCTTTCAATAGATCTTTTCCATTAGTTGAAGTTGTTTCTCGAAAGAATTTTAATCCCTGGTTTACGGTTAAGCTTGCTAAGTTAAGAAAAGCCAAAGAAAAACTATACAAAAAATATAAACTAGTTCCAAATAATGACAATTATGTCAATTATAAAGCATGTCTAAAATCTTACAAAAGAATGGTCATTTCCAGCAAAGCTTCTTATTATCATAACATGTTTTCTTACAACAGGAAATCTAAGTGGAATACTTTGAAAAACCTCTTTAATATCAAGGCTAAAGAAAGATCTAGTCCTTTTTCTAGTAATGATTTTTGCACGGCTTTCCAAAAAGAATCCTTTTCTCCAACCGAAAATAATATAAATTTCGTCTATAAAACAGTACCTAAAAACAAGGAGACTTTTTCTTGCTCAACTATTTCTTATGATGATTTTATTATTGCAGTGTCTTCTCTCAAGAATAAAAAATCATCTGGTTATGATGGGATAAGTTTAAAAGTTATAATAGCAGTCGCTCTCCCTTTCATTTCCAGCTCCCTCATTGATATTTTCAATAAGTCCCTTAATTCAGGTGTTTTCCCCGAAGCCATGAAACTTTCCAAAGTTTTACCTTTATTAAAGAATAAGAAAAAAATTGATAACATTGATAATTATAGACCAATCTCTATAATTACAAATTTTGCAAAAATTTTTGAAAAAATAGTTGTAAGCAAAATGCTGTCGTTTATGTACAAATTTTCAATCTTCACAGAGCATCAATTTGGGTTTCTTGAAGGACGTTCAACTGAAAAAGCCGTATTGAAATTACTGCATGATATAGATTCATGCCAATCTAATTCTGGTATTGGAGTTTTTCTTGACTTCTCCAAAGCCTTTGATAGTGTTAACCATTCCCTTCTATTATTGAAACTAAACCAAATTGGCTTTAGATCACGTTTTTACTACTGGTTAGAATCTTATTTAACAGGAAGAAAATTCTATGTTTATCTTGACGGCTTTAGTTCGGACATTTATAACAATTATGTAGGTGTTCCTCAAGGGTCCATCCTTGGACCATTTTTATTTTTGATTTATATCAATGATTTGATCCATGTAATTCCAAAATTTTGCCATCCAACTTTATACGCTGATGACGTAACGCTTTTGTTTGATGCTTCAGTTTCTGATTGTAGTTTAATAAGTGTTAATGATTCACTTGCAAATGTTTCTATATGGTCTGAAAATAATCTTCTTTTTCTTAATCTGAATAAATGTAAATGTATGTTTTTTTCTAACAAACTATCTCTTTTCTACTCTAAGCTAGTCATCAATAACACATTTATTGAACGTACTGTGAGTTTTAATTTTTTAGGGATAACAATAAATGAAAATTTGAAATGGTCTGAACACATCAAAGCGGTTACTTGCAAGGTTGCTAGATTTTGTGGAATTTTCTATAAATTTCAGAATTATCTTCCTGTTCCTACTAGACTGCTTTTATTCTATTCTTACATTTTCCCTCACTTGAAATACGCCAACATAGTCTGGGGTTTTTCGAATAAAACTCTTCTGAAAAAGCTGAATCGAGTGTTGAAAAGATATAGTAAATTTGTAAATCAAAATCATAATCATCAGAAATTTTTCCTTGATTGTGATATCTTTTTTATTAATGTATTATGCCATGTTAGTTTTCATTATTCATCATTATCCAGAATGCATATGTTCTCTCCTCTTATCTCTTTCAACTCTGAATATCATTCATATAATACAAGAATATGTAATTATCTTCATATTAATCATTATAAACAAACATCGTGTTTCTCGAAAATTGTTTACAGAACCACCATTCTTATTAATAAATATCACGTTTTTTTGAATCTTTCTTCATACAAGTTGCTAAAGAAATCTTTATACAATACTTTTATTTTATATAATGTACAAATTACTTCCTTTTAATTTATATATATATATATTATATTTTTTATATATAAATGTGTGTGTGTGTATGTATTTATGTCAATATATGTATTTCGTTTATATTAATTTTATGATAATTTTCTTTCTTCTTGCAAATAAATGGAAAGCAGTTTGGTCTTCATCTCGATGAAGTTGATCTTCCTTTGAGTCCAGATTGCCTGAACATATTCTTCTACGTCTTTCGAAACAAAAATCATTAAGTGTTACAGATACTGCTTATTTTTATTAATAAAACACTATTATTATATTATTATTATAAGTATTTTTACATTTTTTTCTTCTGGACTTTAAAAAGTTATATTTCCTATTCTTATTGGAGATTATCATACATTTGGCTTCTTTTTGTTCAAAATCAAATTGTAGAGTTGGTCGAAGTTCTTGTTCAAGCTATATGTGTCGATAACTTCACCATTTTTTACTTTAGATAAAGGGAGAGCGCAGATCTCGTCTGCAAAGAACTTGTGTTTTTTTTGTGTTTTGTTCCCTATTGAACTTTATTTATTTAATAAAAACTTTTATATCTTCTCCTAAAACACTTTCATCTCACTCTCGTGTAAGTTTTTTTGTTCATAATTCCTTAGCGTTCAGATTGTATAATAATACATTGAGTTTTAGCATTTTTGAAGTACATTCACTTGAAATTTTAGTTATAGGTAACAGAAATATAATCCTCAATAACAAATATCGTCCTCCTAAAGCTTCTTTTGACTCATTTTTTAAGTTCAAAGAAGAAATAGAAGCTTTTATAAATAGTTTACAATAATATTATCTTTTGGGATTTTAATATTACCTGGCTAAAAACTGGTTCGTGTGAAAGAACTAAGAAGATGAAGAAGAAGAAAGAAATTTATTTACTATTCACTAGTACATCTATATAATCATACAAAAAGAGTAGTCAATATTATAGAATAACATTTAAACAATTTGATATATATATATAATAGAGTAGGAGGACAATTTATTCACTTATCACATTAAAAAAACCATAGAATAAATTGAAACATACACAAAAGTTAAAATAAAACAGTAATAACAAGGACAAGATTATATAGAAAATCAAAGTGAGGGAAAGTATTTCAACTAATTACTTTATCAACCTTAACACTTAGAGGTTCACCATTTCAGGAATAACTAGGCCTCATTTTTCTACATTAATTGATATCTTAGTGAAAGATTTGTTGTAATCCATTGAAACATTTGTTCTGAATTCTAATATCTTAATTTGGAAAATAGATCTAATTTAATTAACATAATTTTATTAGCGAAAAAGGAGGCAAAAAAGCCTATAAAAATATTCGCATCATTTTTTATAAAAAGGAAAAAAAATTTTTACCGCTATCAAACATTTTCTCTTTCCAAAAATTATCGAGCCTGTTCTTCAAAATATTTAAAGACGGAGAATTAACAACGAAATCAGGCAAAGAATTTCAATCATTTATCATACGTTGGGAAAGAAATCTTTTCAAAAATGACTTTTTGCAATGACTCTTTCTAAATTTGTAGGAGTGAAATCTTTCGGAGAATTCTGGTAAACTTGTGAAATTGTTCTCAAATTACCATTTACAATATTGAATACAGTAACCATATCATTTCTTTTGAATCTGTAAAATCTTTTTAATGATTGTTCTTTAGACTCTTTCAATGTTTGCAGCATTACAGGAATAAAAAGGATAAGCAATGCCGTTTCCATACTCTAAAATCGGTCTAATAAGTGTTTTATATAGAAGTGGAGCTGTGTTGGCATCAAACAAAGCGAAGCATTTGTGCACTTTATAAAAAACTTGGAAAGCCTTTGACACCCTCAATGAGATATTTTCTCTAGAATAAAGATTAGTGTTGACAATTACACTAAGATCTTTCTGTGTATCTACTTTTTTCAGTTTATGTCCTACAATGAAGAATGATTTATCATTTTGTAATCCAATTTGTAGGTGGGTACACTTGTCTAGTTTCAGTTTTATTCCCCATCTATTACACCAATGAAAGATGCTCATTAAGTCACTCTGCAAGCTAGCTTTACTAGCAGAATTAGAGACGTTGTAAATTTTGATATCATCCTCAAACATGGGTACGCCCCAACTATCATTTCATCTTTGCCATTTGGCTTATTCTCCAGATTCGCAAAGTTACCTAGAAAAGTATTGAAAACGTTATTATTCCGAAACTCCTAGAAAATGAGATAATAGCGAAAACAAATACCCCAAAAATTATATCACCTGTTTCTTGCGTGCCTAAAAGCAGTAATGGAGTTCAATTCGTACAGAACTTTGATTTTACGAAAAGGCTTTTCAAACCAGAAGAGTGCAGGTTTTCTGCCCCTCTCAAACTGTCATAAATCGAAGAATCCTTCAAGTACGGAGTAAAATTCAATTTCTCTTCAGCGTTCTACGGGATTAAGCTTCATCCGTCTTTTCAAAATTTATTCTGCTTCAGGTCAAAAAGTACAACTTTTAAATTTCTTGTTATGCCTATGGGGGCTAATTTTAGCCCGGACATACAGAAACTAGTTCTCTCCAAAATGGTAGTAAGCTTCAAAGAAAATTGTAGCCATGAAATAAAGACGCTACTCTACCTCGACGACCTCCTCATTTTGGGAAAATGCAAAGCCTCCCTTAAATCCGTAGCAGAACAATTCGTTCAGTTCTGCACGGACCACGCGTTGGCCCTCAACATGGAGAAATCATTCACTTAACCAAAACAAATTTTTAACTTCCTTGGAGTAGTGGTTAATCTCCAGGATAGATACCTCAAACTAAAGACTTCAACAAATACAAACTCAAGGCACACTGACAATCTTTGAAGGCGCATCTTTCGAAGACGAACCTCCAGCAAAACCTCTCCAGAAGATCCTGAGATACATCCAATATTTTCTTGGATGTGTCCCAAGGAAATTCCGATAGTACTCTCCTCTTTTCAGAGTATTAAAAAGCGAACCAACCTTTTGATGAGATTATCTTTGGAAACCCTTCTTTCTCGTATTTTTTATTTTAAAAGATAACGTATTACAATTCTATAATTAAAATTTTTAATTTAAATTTTATATTGAGGATAACCAGAATATCAATGAAAAACAATTTGGTTTCAGGACCAAATAATCTAATACGTTACTTTATTTTTATTTTATTAAAAATTTTTTAAATCATTTGGATTACAAAAAATCTGTTGTTTGTGTCTTTCTTGACCTATCCAAAACTTTCAACTCAATTTCATTTCTCAATTCAGTGTCAATTTTAGTTATCATGAGGGTATTGCTGAAAAAGAAAAACTTTTTGTCTTTAAATTGTGTTCTAGATCCTAGCACACTCTAGCGCACATTTTAGCAATATCCTTATCATGAAATTTTATTATATGCGCATGATGTTACCGTTATTATCCCTTTTGATTGATTAAATATCTGAGTGACTTTTTATTTTAAACATTTATCTTAAACATTATTAATTTAAAGTTCTTATTTATAAATAAAGAATATATTTGTGTGCATTTGGGTGTATTTGGGTAAAAAGTCCTACCGTATCGCACCTGACTAATCTAACTCTTAACAAATTATCCAGTAGTGGGATTTAGCCGGTTCGCACCGGTTCGTTAGCACGGAATTTTGTTGATTGGGAAATAATCAAAATTGATCAGTTTATTTGCTGACAAATTTGGCCTTTTTTGTAATAGAATTAGCTGACAAAAAAATTGAATCCCACTACTGAACTTATCCTAGAATTTATATACAGTAAAACCTATCTATAGCCGCCAGTCATGTGTCTTTTTATTATTGTCCCTTAAAGACAGGTGGTCGTTCTCTAAATGTTCTGACTCAAAAATGAAATTTTGAAACAAAATTTATTGATATAATTTAAATTAAACAAGATTTAAAATAATCTATAATACTGATTTGCTTGTAGTTACAGTTTTTCGTATAGTTATCATATAAAAAATCTTGAATTTCAGATATTGGATTCAAAAGACTCTTAAAATTATTTTTCAAAAAATAGTTGTTGAAATGTAAAACAGCTTACAAGGCTTGGTCAAAATGTTGAATGGCTACTTTTGCAGGCAAATTGCTTTCCTCAATTTCGGACAAAGAATCGTTATCATCACTTTTACTACCACCTTTTTCATAATCATTCAATTTTTGAAAATAAAATAATTCGTTACGTTCATTTCTGTTTTAGTTTTCAAAACCACATGCTGCGAAATATCTGTATTGTGAAATGTTTGATATCATTCCATGACCGATCAATCCAAAAAATTGTATCAAAAACTGAATTTTCTTTTAACAGACTAGTTTTGGTTTTTAATTTATGTTTATCCAATTGATGAATTATTTATTAAGAGCATTTATTTTTTAAAAATTATAGACTTTACTTTAATTTTTCTAATTTAAAAATGTCTGACATATTGAATGAAACAAATGATATTGAAAGTGATGCTAGTTCGATAGATAGTAATCTTATGCCTCCTTCTCCTGCTATGTGTGATCAATATAAGTCTAGAATTAGATCACTTGAACAAGAAGTTAAAGTTTTGAAGATTGAAATTGACACTTATAAGTTCAAATATAAAACCCTCCAAGAAGAAAATAAAAATCTTAAACGTCAAAGCGTTAATCTAGTATTATTATAGTTTTTTTTACAATTTTTTATTTAAACTTGTATTTGATTTACTATTTTATTTCAGTTTTAATAATTTTTTACTAATTGGTTTGTCTCTATAAATTAAAAACCTATAAAATATGTTTTCCTTGGATTTTTATTAGTTAATTTTTTTAGTTTTAATGTTTTTTAAATTTTTTATATGGCTAAGCTCGACTTCGACACTAACTTGCAATTCAAATTACGTTTAGGATCCGTGAATTTTGACATAAGATACTCCTTTTAGAATTTGGAAATTTATTACTGTCTAATTCAATCAAATTTTGTATGAGCTTCCATTATTAATATTGTATGGATTAAAATTCTTTGCGTAGTGAATTATTACTATAGGCATATGCACAGTGCCCGCGCTAAAGCTAAATTTCAAGGGGGGCTGAAATGGAGCAAAGAAACACATTTGCAAAAAATTTATTTCCTATATTACTTTATATCCTATATTACTTTGCTGAAAAGCATGAAGTACTTCTGTATAAAAACCTATAGAAATCTCATATTTTTTGCTTATTTATTTTTCCTTTAAAATGTGTATGGGGCAAAATCAAAAATTTTAGGGGGGAGGGGGGGGGGCACGTACCCCAAAATTATAAAGGGAGCGCGGGCACTGCATATGCAAGCTTCTCTGATAATTCTATTTTTGCTGAAAATATTTTGTATAGCATCTAAAAAAATTTAATAATAAATAAATTCTAAATTATAAATTTTTTTTTATTTATTTTTACATAATGAAATTTTTTAGCGATATTTTTATTTAACTTTTTCATTATTAAAATTGGATTGGTGATAAACAATAAGTACCAAGTAAAATATGTATCTTTTAACCAATTAAATTGTAATGTTGAGAAGTTTTTCTCATCTTTATCAAACTCTAAAAATATTCTCTTAGTTATAAACAATCAGACTGCTCTAACTTATGCTACATTTCCTAGCCATGGCAAAAGAATACTGATATTATTTTACATATCTGATTGATTGCATCGAAATAATTTTTGTTCGTGAAGTAAAGTCATTATTTACAATTCAGTAAAATAATATGGCGATCTTGGCAAATTATTAAGTGCATATTTTAAAAGGTAAAAGTATTTTTCGTAGTTAGGACTGTTAGTTTTTATTTTTAAATAACTTTTTACCAAGATTTGATCAATGGTATTTCAAATGTACACTCTAACTTAAAAATAAACCAAATTCTTGATCTTGTTAAAAACTTAATTATGCATGAAATATCACATAACTTCCCCACATTTCTTACATTAAAACAAGAACATAATTATTCATTAATTTATAACTTTATTAAAAAATCAGTTAATAAAATTAAGCTTTATTAAAGAGATTTTGATTTCTAAAATATGATTTGAATTTTCATTCTGATTAGGAAAAAACATTGTTATTCAAAATAATTACCCTTTTAATTAGTAAATAATGAAAAAGTGATTAAAATCTTGTAAAGTTTTTCTCTATGTTTGATTTTAATATTGTTAGGGTTTTTTAAAAATCATTCTGATTACTGTTTAGTAATTTTGTGATTCTGATTATTCCGAATATGATCAGAATCGACCCAAAAATAAATCCATAAAAATTTAATTTAAATGGAAATCCCTATTCATTCATTAAAACGAAGCTTTGTTTAGCCCAGTGGTTCTTAACCTTTTTCTCCAATTCACCACTTTTAAGTGAGCCAACTTTCCATTCTTTGACAAATTAGATTTAACGTATGCAGTGTTTAGTATGTATATATACGTTTTGCCTTTTTGTGTCATTTTACGGACTTTAATTTTTGTTTGCATATATTAGATTTATTTTACTAACAGTAAGAGAAAATTTTTTGTCAAGTCAAGAATGAATGTTTTCTAATATATCTGTTTTATGGATATATATTTGTAAAGGATATAATATTTGTGTTGGAATTAAAATTTATTTGGGGATTATTTGTGTTTTATAAAGTATGTCAACATTTGGATGTGATGTATTAGATTTTGAAATACTATCGATTTTTTATGGGTGGAAACTAAAAAAAATAATTTTTTTATCTCCCGAGAGAGATGCTAAAAATTTTTATAGTAATTTTTTTATAAATGCTTATATAGGATAGCAAATTTGATTATCGTTATCACACAAGGCATGCCAATCCAGTACTCGTTTCGACCATTTTAGGTCTGATCAGTAAGATGCAGGTTGCTATTGACATTTCTGTTAATCTAACTGAGCCTTAGAAGTGAGGGTGGGTAGCACTATCCAAAAGCCTCAAACGTTAAGCCACAGGTCCATGCATGGTAACATCGAATTTACTATATAAACCAAATAACCTGGCAGAGATAATGTGTTTTATACACGAGAAGAGATGATGTAAGATACTGGCATGAGAGATATTTGTTGAGGGAACAAACATACCTCACTACGTTAGCACTACAATTTATTTTTCTTTAGCCTGCTCAAACACAACTGTTTTTACCCAAATCATTTTTTCCTTTAGCCATTTCTCTAGAAACGAAAATTTTAATAAATCTATTTTAAGCCATTTAAGATCAAGCAAAGCAGACGATATTTAAAAAAACGCAGACGATTTATATTCAAAGTCATTGAAAAAAGCAGACGAAGATGAAATTCCTTATGTTCCTAAATTGGAACATTGGTCGTAAATGGGTTAAGAACTTTTTAAGTTTATAAAAATATACAAATACTTTATTTTGATACAATAATTAGGTTTATAGCGTAAAAGAGACAGCACGCACATATACTTGTTTACGCCACTTGCTATAAACTTCACAAATTTCAAAACTGAGATTTTTGATGCCAAGTTTTTGCACACAACTGAAACATTATCTTGGTTTTGGCTAATATTAGTTTCTGCTTGTGCCTTTGGCAATCTGAAATTTTGTTCTGTTTTGCAAATACATCCTTCCATAAATGCTTCTTCATAACAATTTTTCATACATTAATGACTTTATGGATAAATTCATCACTTTTTCAACTGTGTCTACTATTCAAAAAACTGCATTTAGACAATTCTAAAATTCCGTTTCGCCAAACTTTCCAAAAATGCTATAATTCTTATTCGTCAACTTTGCTATCGATTTCTCCATGGCGAATTGGCAAACGGGTAAGAAGCCCACGTAGCCTCATTCGAGTATCAGACATCATTTCTCCTCATGTATGCCAAATTTTATCATATGTTCCATTTGCTTACAGAGGGTCATGGGGCTTTTAGCATGTCGGCAGGGAGTGGCACGTGCTTAAACGGTGAGAAACACTGATTTATAACTAATGTTAAATGTGATGACACGTACCATATTTCAAGGTCGTTTGTAAATGCCGATTTTAGATCGTCATTGAATAGAAGAGTTAATCAAAAGAGTGTATGTATTTGTATACAGAGCAAAGTATCGGAAAATGTAAGGGAAGGCCAAAGATTACCTGAAAAGAAGTAGTTGAAAGAGATAGGAGGAAAAGAAATGTAAAATCAGGAGATTAGCAAAATAGGCAAACTTGGAAACGATTAATTAAATAATGTAAAAAATATTTCATAGTTGTAACAACCGGCTAGACGCTACCTTGTTACGAAATCAATCAGCTTGTAATAATAATGCTTTTTTTTATTCAGAATTAAAAAAAAAGAAAATATATAAAAATGGAACATCTCTCCTGATATGCGTTTCTGTTATGAACAAAAAATTTTAATAATAGCCAAACTTTGCGAAGAGGTACGCGGATTGGGGGGGGGGGGGAGAGTGCGGTACCGTCGCTGTATCTGTTTTTGCGTAATTTACCCTACTCTAGAAATCATTGGTTTACATGCCCTCAGGTTTTAATATTACATTTGTTCCAAAAATTTCTTCAATCGAATGAATAGTAGATATCGCATCTCAATAACGTATCAATTATGTCAGAGACAACGAAACTTGGGCAAAGCAAAGTCGTGATTAATGCTTAACGCACCTTCATTCAGTTAGATATCTAAATTATAATACAAAGTTGAAAGTGGGCAACGTTATTATTCATGGAACTTTCGTTTTTATCAGTGATGTTAATTAAAATCGTGTTTCCGTTGACTGGTAAATTTAATGCCTACTTGCTTTTAATTGATGATAGATTGACCGGTTGATTTGGGGGAACTTTTGAGTTCAGAAAAATGGAAAAAATCAAATGCAAGTACGAGAACATGAAAATAGAGCTGGGGAGTGCTGTTTCTTAAAAGACATGATACAATTACAGTGTCTAAAATGGCTTAACTTTATCTACATATTTTAATTTATTGTGATTTGCTAAAGTTATGAGCTGAACTAACCTTTGTAGTCTATCATCTTTAAATTTTTTCCGAATTGTACTTTTCTTAAGCTGCTCCTTTGAGATTGCATGCAAAGAATTAAGTGAGATGTTCTCGTGATGGCCACGCCTTTTATCTGTTTTCCGTGGCTGCTCGCGTCGTCACCTAAGCCTAAATACAAAAAATAGTGCACGTTAAAAAAAAAAGGCCTCTTTTTAACCAACATTAAAAATGATTCAAAACTTCGCTTTAAACTTGTTAATCTTAAGAAGACGAGGAATATATTGAAAAATCAGTTAAAATGAAAATGATGTGTACACATTACAAAACTTATACACTATAGCATTAAAGGTAGCAAAGAAGGCCGTGGAAGGCGTTAGTATTCAACTACTTTGATCTATTTTGTATTATTTTATCATTCAAGCTTGCAAGTTTAAACTTCTTCAGGCATGTTCCATAGCAGGGGTGTCAAACACACGGTCCTCGGGCCGCATTGAACCCGTCAAAAGTTACAGTGTGGCCCACTCAGTATTTTTGAGAAAATATTTAATGAGTTGGACTTTAAGTTTTCCATTTTTACATCCCCTTTTACAGTCGATGCATCAGAATTATTATTATTATCATCAGATTTTCAGCTGCAAAATCATAGAAACTATTATATATCTTTCTCTGATGAAAAACACCTTTTTTACAAAGTAATTCATTTTTTCAATATCTTATTTCTAAATATCCTAAAATAACTTCACTGTCCTTAAAAATGTATTTTTGGCAAGACTTATCTTTTTAAGCAAAATTTTTTATTAATGAATATTCATAAGTCAAAGAACAGCAGAACAGGACTAACAATTAATCGGATAAATGACCACTTGACAAATTCTGTTGGTACAATTTTAACTCCTAATTTTGATAAAATTGTTAGGAAGAAGCGATGATAATTTTGTGGGAAATCGCAAAAGAAATATTAAGTATATAAACTTCATTCAAAAACAATTTATTCTGTTATTGTTGGTTTCAAATTATGATTATCTGTTTATTTTGAATCCTAGGCTTTTATTCGGCCCGCAAAAGCTGTAAATATTCGAAATGCGGGCCTGTAGTTGTTTCAGTTTGACACCCTTGTTCCATATCATATGTTGCATGAATAGGATATATTCGCATTTTGAGAGTAAGTACCCTGTGTTGTGTCCTGAGTAAGGATTGAAATAAACTCGTATTCAATGTTTTAGCAAGCCCGAGCAGAGCAAGAAGAAGAATTTATTTCCAACATGCTCTTAAAGAAGATTCAAACGTTGAAAAAAGAGAAAGAGTCTCTCGCAGGAAACTACGAAAGAGAAGAAGAATACTTGACGAATGACCTAACCAAGAAACTGAATCAGGTTTCTTTTTTGCTTCTTAAAAGTATATGTTAGAACCTAATTGTATCTCTGTTGGCAGACGGCCGAACAGTGGGAGCGTAGGGTTTAGATCAGGGGCGGATTAGGGGAACGGGGGGCCTGGGGCTGTAGTTTATTGTATGGGATTTAAAGAAACATTTTTTAAGAAGCTCTTATTTCCTGAAAAATTCGCTAAACTAAATATTTTATGATTATAAATGTGGAAAATAAATAGTGAAGGCTTGACAAATGAATATAACAATAATAAAATAGTTAATATTGGTACTGTTAGGCGAAGGAAAAAATTGAATATGCACACCTTGTGTTAGTTTATGGGGTAGAGATGAACCCATTTCCGATATTTCCGCTAGTGGGCTTTAATATTCTTAGTTGTGGGGAACTTTTTAAGCGAATGTATGCACAAAAACCAACCAACCAACACAATTGCAGAAATAACACAACTTAATACACTTTAGTTTTTTGTTTTTTTTTTAATTTTATACTATTTAAATAGTATTTTTAACTGTAAAGGAAAATTATGCAAATTTATTAGGAAATTTAAAATTGTTAGGAAAATATTTGTTAGGAAATTATGCAAATTTGACATGTTTTTTTTCTTCCTATTTTCTTTTCTATTTTTTGTCATATTTGTTAGTTTTCTTGAAGGACAGTTAAAGTTGTCTCTACGAAAGCTGTTCAATCATGTAATTCTTGGTCTTCCTTTTGAACGAACACCAATTACCTCTCCATTTAGGACAATATTTGGTAGGCGACTAGAATCCATTCTTTCAACGTGGCCAAGCCATTTTCTTTGAATATTTTTCACTCGGTCTAAAAAATTTTCTGTTGTTCCAGTTATTTTATCTTCAAGTTCTTCTTTTCTTCTTTCTTTATTACCCCAGCACTCTGCGCCTTTTAGAACAGTAGGAATTACAGTTGCTTTGTACAGTCGTAACTTTAAATTCATAGAGATGTTTTGTCTTTCCATATTTTTTTTCAATCTTCCAAAAGTCTTGTACCCACATGGTATTCTTTCTTTTACAGCTGTAGCTGTATTTGCTTCGGGTGTAAACTTTACACCCAAATACTTAAAGACGTCTACTATAAGAAATGTAAAGTTTCAAAATTATATTAAATGAATACATTCCTGAAAGTAGGATAACCTATTTCGTGTGTGTATGATACATCAAAGATCTGAGCCGTTTCCAAGCAGTAGATTTAATTCAATACTCAGCAGATTCATCAATGTCATCAAAGCTATATGAAATTTTATATAAAGTCAACAATAAAACTCTTCTCTTGCCGAAAAAATCAACTCGTCTTAATGCTTAAGACAATCTTCACCACGTGTTCTTTTGAAGGCAAATTAAATGTCCACACTGACTTTCGGTGAACGTGGAAACGCGAACTTAGCATACGTTTTTTCAAGCTTGAAGGAGGGGGTTAAGCCCATTGGGAAGGATGAAGGTGGGCATGCGTGGGTTCAAAGATTATTAGAAAAATCAGGGACGGTAGCAGTAGACTTAATAAAATATAAACGGTTAATACAAAATTTTAAAAATTGCAAAAAATATAGATAGTAATCCAAAGAGAACTGCAAAAAGACAAAATAGAATTGCAAACGAAAAAATAGAACTAAAAATGGTATATAAAGAACTGGGAAAAAGACTAGATCAGTGATTCCCAAATTCTTCCAGGAATTTGACTGCGATTTCAAATACCCATCTCCCTTATCCTTCCCCTAGAGAAGAAAAAGTTAATAAAAACACACAATGAATAAACATTTTTTTTTGTAATTTGTTCTTTTGCAATTTTAATTTCTCCTTACAGTTATAAAACTAGCTAAATCTCATAAGAGTGCTTAACATATATTATTCAAGCAAAGATGGGGGTGATGTTTATTATCTAATAAGGAGGGCGTGATGTTTTGTTATTATATAGAGTAGAGTGGAGGATGTAGGAGGCCTTAAACTAAAAAACGGTCATCGAGTAAAAAATTGGGAACCACTGGGAAAGAGCATTTATAAATCTTATGTGTCCATAAAAGAATAAAGTTTACGTCTTTTGTTTCATAAAGTCTACATCTCAAATCGAGAATAAGAAATATGATTGATGACTATAAACTCTTCCAACTTGGGTTATAATAAATCCTTGCTAAAGTAATATTATAATCTTTTTTTTAATTTTTTTTTTGAAAACCCACCCTCCAGTGTTTGAATAAATTAACAGAGTCGATTCCTTCTTACTCACGACTGGGAAACATTTTTTCTTTTTTGTCATTGATCTCAAAGTTGGAAACTGGACGTTAAAAACTTCCAGCACAATCTGTTTATATCTTCTGGTAATTTATTATGACTTGCACTCAAAGACTTCATTCCTACAAGCTATATTTCAAAAAATTCATTTGTATTTTAAATCCGTTTTTCTATTTTTGTGGATTTAGTTGCAAAAGGAGAAAATAACTCTGGAAAAAACTCTGGAACAAGAACAAGAATACCAAGTGAACACGTTGATGAAGAAGATCAATAAGTTGGAAGCAGAAACGCAGAAGAAGCAAGCAGCCCTAGACAAAGTACACTTCGCTTTATTTCTGCTATTTTTATATTTAGTATACCTAGGAATGAATCGACGCCATTCATCTTGTTCCAACTCTCTTCACATTTTTTTAAAAGTATTTCGTCTATTTCTAAAAGCTTGTTACCTGTTCTTTGCCTCGGATGTATTGCTAGTTTGATATTGAGGTAAACTTATGACAAGCACACCCAAACTTCATCGCTGGCATTTAGTCGATGGAGACCACAAAAAAGACCGAATGGACATTTGGCCTTAAGCTCCAAGAAAATCAGGTTGAAAATGTACGCGCGTCAGTAGCAATTCCTAACATCAGGTGTTGAACAAAATCATTAATTCGAATTTTTTTTAGTTAAATCATAATGACTTTAAAATAGTATTTCAACAGGACATTCTTTTGAAGCACCTAGGAAGCAATAGTTTATGTTTGTTAATTATTATCAGTGTTATAAGGTCGTAGGACAAGATTAATACATTAAAGTACCATAAAATACAGTATTTTGACATTTTTTGACAGTTGCTTTCAAACTGGTGTAGCTGATAAACTGTGCTCAAATTTTAACACTAAACTCAGTAAAATAGGGGATCTTCTTAAGTATTTATTTAAAGAATGCGGGCAATTTAGTATTATTCCATAATTTCTTGTGATAATTGCAAAACGGATTCTTCAAATCAGTCATTGAACTTCAGTTAAGCCTTAATTTTGCTTCAGGACATGGTCTATGTTTGGACGAATTTGTCATGGATTTAAAATGCAAAGGAACTCCCTAGGTTAGATTCCCGATCATGAGATATGGCATCTCTGGGGTGCACTACGAACAACAAACGTGAGATTTAGACCAAGTGGATCAAGCATACAGCCCACCCATTTAGGTCCAAAGTTTCTCCACACGAACAACTTTTTATCTTGAAGTTAAATAAAGACTTTTTAAAATACTTTTTTAACAAATTATTTTTAATATACTGTTAAAAATAATACATGAAAGTATAAAAAATTCAATTTTTTTTTCATACATCTCAATCTCGTAGGCAATATAAGACTTTGAAATTGGAAGGAACTTATGTTTTTCTTAGCAAAACAACTTTTAGATAATAAGGAGAATTTTTTTGAATTCGTATTCGTTATCAGTACAAACTTTTTGAAAAAAGTGACCTTTGTTAAGAATATGTGTTTAAATGGAATTTTAAAAAAATTTTAATGTTACAAGATGTTTTATCTAAATGTTTCTTTTTTGGTAGTGCTTAAAGCAATAGGGAGAAAAGAAAAATCGACAACATATGCAGAAGTAATAGTAGTATAAATTGGATAATAATATATACATATATAACGTATAGGCAGAGAAATAAGTTAGATTATCTACTACTACTACTATTACTACATATGTTGTCCATAATTTGGTCGTTTATCGCACCCCTTGTGAGAGTTGCTGATCTAGATGGAATCTTAGGATTCACATGGCAACATTTGATGACGCACCTGGCTATCTTCAAGGGCGCACCAGTGCACCGCGGCGCACCTTTTGAGAAGCACTGCTTTAGAGAACATTGGCCTAAAGTGACATACCAAATAACAAGAATATTTTTATCTTCGAAAAAACAATTCAGATGGAGTTTTACTCCACATTCTGCACATGGTTTTGCAATTCTTCATAACTTTGCAATAAGAGCATCTACCTTGGGATTTGGCTTGTACTGGCTGATGAATCCACAATTGAGATTACAGATTCTTTTTCCACAGGATCCAGGTTTTTCCAAATTACTTGTAGTAAGCAAGCCATTCAGAATTTCTCTAGTAAACGTTAAAAAAAAATCCAACTTTGGTTCTGATTTTAACTCTAGATACAACTTCCAAGAGGCGACGTTTAGAATACTAAGACAATTTATAAAAAGTGTCCAGTACCATTTTTGCCAGAAATTTTTGGGCGATATACATGACACATACGGTCTAACAAATCAACTCCTCCCATTTCTTCAGCAATATAGGAAGGTTGATCAACTTTTAAATATTTTTAACAGATTTGCTATATCTTTTTGCTTGTTTCAGACTGCAGGGGTTTCCAACTCAGGGGTCGCGACCCCAAAATCGGGTTGCCAAACATTTTTCTTGGGGTCGTCAAGACCTCAAAATAAAAATATTATTAACTCTTAATTCTGAGAGTTTTTAAGGATATACAGTCGCAAATAGGTTCAGGGATAGTGGATAATTTCTGTGGAAAAGTACGAAGAAGAGAAAACACAAAAATGATAAATCAATTTTACTTTTCATATTTTCTAAAGAATGACGTAGGGAGAGAAAAAACGATGTCAAATAAGCATTGGTTTATTATCTTCGTGCTTTTCTCCTACAAGCTGGAGAAATTGGGTGAGGAGTTTGACAGGTACAATGTTCCCTATGGAGAGCTTCATGAGAAATATAAATGTTTGCTAAGACTTTTCGATATCCAAGCTGAGGCTCTTTCAGAAGAGTCTTCTATCCAAAATCTTCAAGAGGAGCCTACATTCAATCCCTTCTATCCAGCATGAGGAAACTCTTCGTTTTAACTTTCAGCGACAAACTCTTCTGGACTGCTGTGAAAAAAAGAAACCAGTCCTTGGATTCGAAGTGGTGAAAGTGTTATTGCCTTTCGCTACAACCTATTTGTGTGAATCACGATTTGCAGCTTACTTTCATCAAAACTGGAAAGCTAAGGTTGAAGCCATGGCTGCAACCGAAACATGATTTGAGGATGGCACTTTTAAAGACTGAACCACGAATAGAGAAACTTAGCAATATGATTCAAGCCCAAGACTTCAATTAAAATTAATTTATCCTTTCACACATTTATCTTGTTTTTTAAAGAATGAGACAGAATATTATTCCAGAAATGGTTGCTTTAATTAATGTCAAGTTGTAAAATTCATAATGCTATGAATATAATAAAATGTAATGCTGTTAATTTTGTCTTCCACAACCACACCCTTAAAGTACCCTCTTACAGATATATTCATTACAATTGTCGTCCTTTACTTTAACAGCCAACTATTCATATATATTTTTAATAAGAGATATGCAACTAAATTAGTGGGGTCGGGGTCATATTTTGAGAAATTCTAAAAAAAAGTTGGCAACCACTGATCTAAGGGAAGATTATTCCTGAAAGATAAATGTTCTTTAAAATCATTCAAATCATCTATTCCAAGGAAAGTGGGTGTTTCTTAGTATAAGTCTAGATATCCGCTTTTTAATAAAAACTTCATTTTCTATTTTTTTTCAAATTTAAATCACATTCAACTTTTTTTTATCTACGTTACCATTAAAATCAATAAAAATTTTGTGCTTAAATATTTTACTCCTTATAATTTTTGATCTTTCAAGGTTTTTATGTAAATAAGATACTGTACTGAAACCTGTATCAGCTATTTTACTTATCAAATCTTCATTCAATTTAATAATTAAAGTATTGCTCCTTTCAGAAACCTTAATAAACTTTGAAAGGAAGAATTTTTTATTAAATTTTCCTTAATAGCCTCAGAATAACTCTTCTCAGATGATTCTGTAATCAACTTCTCAAGTTTGTCATTTATCATTTATACTAATAGAATTTGTAAAAGTTTAAATGAAATCTTCAATCCAAAATTTCTATCTTGAGCGCACTGAATTTTTTCCGAATGTATTTGAAGAGAAAGATCTTCTGTTGTGACTTTTCATTGAGTTCCTTAATTTTTTTTTCTTTTTTACTTAAATTCGCTTTTTGATCAAACTTTTATTTTGAGTTTTTTCTTAAAATAGTTGCGACGTGAAAAAATAGAACTTGAGAACACACTGGAGCAAGAGCAAGAGTCCTTAGTGAACAGACTTTGGAAGAAGATGGAGAAATTGGAAGCTGAGAAGAGGTTTTCTACACAATAATTCTGAATTTTCCTATTCTACTCCATTAAATATTTTTACATCACCTCTCCTCAGTTAATTTTTTGTGGCCGTTCCAATAATTTAAATGTTCTGTGTGTTTGTTTCGCGTATACAACAAAGTTTGTAGCATAAACAATTTATTAAAGCCTAGAATAAGGCTTCCTTCGAAGAGGTTTGAATCCTTGAGCTGTATTTTATGTGGTAGTACTTTTTTTAAAATAGACGTCAAGTATACAAAAGCTGTGATAGGCCTAGTCTTGTATATAGTGACCAGAGTTGGCTCTTGAACAAATCTGAGAAATGTAGACTAAATATCACTCAGATGAAATTGTATGTTATGAGGTATTATTTATGAAATGTTTATGAGGAGCAAT
Organism: Nectonema munidae; assembly: GCA_030549495.1. Lineage (NCBI taxonomy): Eukaryota > Metazoa > Nematomorpha > Nectonematoida > Nectonematidae > Nectonema > Nectonema munidae. Next base: position 428,761 of record JAUIRK010000664.1, read on the forward strand.
CTAAAGGCAAAGGCAAATAACTTCGAATGAGATGTTTCCTGAGAAAAAGGAGGCAAAATGGGGAAAATTAAAGACATAAAATGAATGCTTGTTTTTCATAGTTGTATTAACCTATTCGAGCTCATCTTGCTGAAAAACTGACTATTATTATTATTATTGTTATTATTATTATTTTCAAAATATGGATGAGTATATAAGGAGACATTCCAGTTCCACCATTACAATACGCAAAGATTATATATTTAAATATTTTTAAAAGTTTATGAATATTGATAAATAATAATTGTCTAATAAAATGCATGAAATGTTTCAATTTTGTATTAAAAAAATTTTCCTTAAAATAACTAAATATTCCCTGTTTTCATTCAATATTTTTGGAACAGAAACGTGTTCTTGAAATTTGGTACTCGTTCCAACGCTAATCTTTACCCCTGAGATGAGCATATCTTGGACAGATGAGTATATTGCGAGCACCTATTTACCCATTCTGAATTGGTCTCATATAAATGGCTTTCAAAGTCCCCTTTTGCTGCCAAGTCTCACTCAATTGTATCATCTTCCTCAAGGTAATATTACACTGTCCTCGTACTTCTTTCGAACAAGCTTAGTAGCCTCATATAGTAAACGTTTAGTTTCTGCGTCATTCATCTTCCGTTTCTACGCCTCATACCATGGGGGATTGATATAGGTATCGGGTGCAATAATGCAACCAAACATACAATAATTTGATTTAGATTTATGGCAAGCCTTGTAAATGCTATACTTTGTATGCCACCCATACTTTCTTTACATTTCGTTGTTTTTGTTTGTTGTCTCCCGTGCTCTTGCCAGACCACTGATATACCAGAGTATAGGATCACTCCTGGAAGTCCCCTTCCTCGATATAAACTCGGCAGGGACGTAGCAAATGAAACAAATTGCTCTATATTTTTAATAAATATTATAAGTTAATATTTTCACGAAACATCACCAAATCTTTGACTTTTCTGCATCCAAATTCATTATTTTGCTCGTGATAAAATTCTTGTTCATCAACTTCTGATTTGGATAAACTCGCTTGTATTCTTGGATATTTTTCCGCTAAATTACATAAAAGCTAGAAGGTCTTTCCTTTCCTTCATCTCTGAGAAGCCTTCACACTTGTCATTTTCTTGCGTTAATTTGAGAATTTATGCTTTTTAATTTTTTTTCAATTTTGCTGTAGAACAAATCTCAACACTCAAAGTTTAAGTTAATTATCAACTCTTTCCTAGTCTAGTGCATTTGTTTTGTTGCAATCATTTCTAAATCAATTTTCATATTTGCAAATAAATTGGAAAACCTAGAGGATCCAAGTAAATGTGATTTCTCTCCAAAAATATTTGAAACAACAGAATTAAAAGTCTAAGAAAATCATTTTACCCCCTAGAATTTGTAGATTTACAGACATTAGAAGGAAATCATTTGAGTTTGCGGGTTGAAGGCTCATCCAATTGTCTACATGTTGTATATTGACAATTCTTTCTCCACCTACCACCTACCTATATTACTTCCTGACCCAGATTTGGAGAAGCTTTTTTCTGACTTAACAAAATATCTCAGAATGACAAAGAAAGTTTTCCTTCATTATTTTCTTGTCAATTCCCATGGGTATTAATTACTTTAACCACTTAGATGTCTCGGAAAAGCAAACCACGTGTAATCACTATCACACACACACACACGCACAAACACAAATGAGCTTGTAATATGATTAGTGAGAGGTGTGGTGTATGATAAATTAATTATCATTAGTTTTATCTCTTGGTTCAATTTATTTGGCGTAAATTAATTGCCTTTAAAAGGTAACTAAAAACTGTAAAAAAGTTCGCTGCGTATTTTTAATGTTTCCATTTTTCTTTAACTCACATAAATTTTTTGCCTCCGATTTTGTCCGTGTGGTCACACCTTGAGAAAGTCCAAGACCAAGGCCGACATTTTTCCAAAATACCGAGAACACTTCTTGCTTAGGCTCTTACAGATGAAGTTGGAGAAGCCCGTTTCCTCCACCCCGCACTCGCCAGCAGCGTCCAGTCAAAAGCGAGACCCGATTGAAGAAGAGAACGATGCAGCTGTCTCTTTCTCCCAAAGTCCACAAGTTCTCACTCTGCACATCCAGAATCTGAAAGCAGAAGTTTCGGATCTTAAGCACCAACTCAAGCTCGCAACTCAGCATCGTAAACCTTTTTCCTACGCCTAGTCGCACACTAGTAGTTCCGTCACTGAGCGTTTGAATCAAGGGACGCATCTCAAAATTTTTATTGGTGAGATTGTTAATGAAACGCACATCCTCGGAAACTACAGAATTAAAATGATTTATGTATTTTTCAAGCATAAAAATATTCCTTGTATTATGGCTGATGAAGAAAGAAAGTTGAACATGTGGGGCATGGTGAAAGGAGTATATAGAATTTATGGGGTTTGTTGTTGTTGTTATTATCCGTATCTTACACTATCTCGTTATTAGTGTGATCTATCAGTTCGAAAAAGAAAACAATTTTATTTGAACTGAGAGAGTATATCCAACTCTGAAAAATACTCACAGGGAAAAGTATATAAATTTGGTTACACTTTCGCAGCAGTAGCAATGAGTGCCTGTATTTTCAGCCAACATTTAAGGGGTTTCTTTGGGTTTAACAGAGAATGATGGTATGTGAAGTGGGATTTAAATTTATTTAATGCTTTTCCTTACTCAATTCTAACTATTTCAGACGTCGCATCGAAATACTTTAGAAATGCAGGAATGTGGAGATTGATTTAAAAATTCTTTCTTGTTTAATGTTTGTAATTTTAAACAATAACGCAAACAAAGTGTTAACTTGATAAGAGAAATCATCAAAAGATTTAAATTTGAGTTATTAGAGAATAAAATTTTTTTACACATTAGCATAAGAAAACAAATATTTGACGCATATACTATAAATGCTTGGTCGTCCTCCCCAGACCTGAAACTCCGCGTTGGTACATTGATGGAGGCGTTTTGAAATTCTTAGGGGGTGTGCAGTGAAATTTATGAATAGCTAGTATTCGGACAATAAATTTTTCTTAGTTGAAATGCGGATACATTTTCAATAATAATTTATATCATTGTGTGCTTGCAACGAAAAGGTTTTTTTATGATGTCTAAGTGTGATATCATTTTGAAATCTTTTCCTTTCAAGTAAAACATATTATTTGAGAAAAATGGAAAATTCATTTGATCAAAATTTGATGTATCGATTCAATTTAGATATTTTACAGGGAGTTCGGAAATGGCTAGGATACTTTTCTCCTTTTCGCATATTGTGTGGTGGAAATCGGATTTAATTCTTAAAGGATACGTATGGAAGTGGTGCTATTAAAATTAATGTCAGTAATATCAAATCCAATATCAAAATTGGATGATAAATGAATGTTGCTAAAATATACCCAATTTTCTCATTATTATTCTTTAAATTAATTACAATTAGGGCAAACAATTTTTGAACTAAAAAATCCCATTTTTTTGAAACTTTATTATCAAGTTTTTTTTTTAAAACTTTTTTGGTTTAAGGAAAAAAATGAAGTTTTTTGAATTAAAAAGACTCGCTCCATAGATTATATTAGATAGAAACAAATAATATTTAAATAATATTGCTGTTTTTGCTTCTTTGGAAATAGCTTTTTAAATTTTTGTTCAACTAGAAAACTTTTTTTGAAATTTATGACGTAAAAAATTCAAAAAAAAAGATAAGAAAAAATAGTTCAAACTACTTTAAATATGGTTTACAGTAACTTTTAGTTTTTTAATGTTTCTTTACTTTATAGACTTTTATTCGTCCTCGAAGGAGTGCATCTTCGAAATTTTTAACTTTATATTTTCCTTACCTTATTTCAGCTTTTTATTCAACAACAAAATTAAAAAAAATTTATGATGAAATTAAATCATTAATAGACATTAAAAACAGGAAAAAAGTGTAAATTCAAGTTTTGAATGATAATTAATTTCTAATTAAACATGAAATAATCATTGAAAATATTTTAATTTTTGGTTTTTTAAAATCAGTTTTACTAAAAATAAATTGTTGATTATTATTTATTGACTTAAAAACATTTTCCTTCACTTTATTGATCCTAAAAAACCAAAAAAAAAACAGGACAAAATATATTTCAAACTCTTTTAAAACTAGTTTAAAGTGACTTCCTGCTCTTTTTAAAAAATTGATTTATTGACTTTTGTTCGCCCTGAACATTTTATATTTATTTTTTAAATTTTCTATTCCCTTTCTTTAAATTATATTTTATAAGTAAGGATTAAACAATATTTTTTATGGAGTGGAAAAAGTTAAAAAACACTGTCCTAGATGTCGTATTTGAAAAGTCATAATTTCGATGAAGCCATATTGTACCTATTTCGTGTTAAATATTCGAAATTTTTCCAAAATAGACTCGGAAAAGATGTCTCAGTTACTGAAGGAAGAAGAGGATATTCAAGATTGCAAAGTTGAACTTTTGCGTCAGTTGAAGGACAGCAGCTGTGATCTGAAGTCTATGCCTTCCTACAATCCGTCTGAGAGTGAGTACAGTGAAATGGAGGAAGATAGGTAAGTGTAACTGCAACTTTTTTCCTAGCGAGCGTACCACGGTTGATTTAAACAAAAGCATTTTCAAAGTTAGATCCGCACACCACTTGTGCTTCCAAAATGATGTGAATAGGGCACGTAAGAGGAGGAAGTTAGTTCCGGCATTTATTTCAGGAATTCTATGTAATCTAAAGATAAAGCAGAGATTGGAATAGTGAAATGGGGTGTATTTTAAGAAATTGAAGCGGGAATTAAGAATTGTAATAAACCTTATCAGAAAACATAATAAAAATGGCTGTGCAAAAGGGCTTTTATCATGTCTTCATATTTTTGTGGTTTTGGTAGATACTCAGTAAGAAATGTGAGGGGTAGCCTGCCGTGTCCAACCTCTTGAGATTTTGGTAGAAGTTTTATATCCTTTTTTTAATAGTGAACTTTACACTATTTAAAATCAAGTTTTAAGAGTATTGCCATTTTTCCTTTAATGATACCGCTTTTTCGCCCTGCCCTTTTAAAACATTTTTGATGTATTCATTATAATGATGTTTTAGGAATTCTTTTTCCAGTCAAGTTTCACTCAATATTCCTGCTAACATGGAGAATTCAAGAAAACACCAAACTCCCAGCCCCATCCACTTTCTGTCTTACTCTGGTAAGTAATTCATTCCCTTCAAATTTTAGAGTTGGATTCTTCATAAAAGGTATTTAAGTGCCTCTATCAAAACCATACGTGCCAGAAGAATTCGTAGTTTGTGGCGAAAAAGCGTTGCCATTTTAATAAGCAGCAGAACTTTAGTCTAGAACATATGGTTCGCCTCATAGTTTGAACACCAAAGTGGAACTGTTGAGCCTTCAATATCCGGAAGCGGTCTTTCACACAGGTGTACTCTTAGTGATGATGATCGAGTGCAAGAGGACTTAGCATTTCTAGTTATATCTAACAGCACCTTGTATGCACAATTATAATAAGTAGATATTTTACATATAATAAATAATGAATCACTTTGATCTTGGCATAGGAGAAGAAAAGTCTTGCATACACTTTCTTAAGTTCTTTAATTTGCTACGTGACAAGATGACTCGCGTGTTGAGTATTCCACATACACATGAAGTGAATATTGTACACGAATACTTTTACAGCACGTGAAAGATCATCTTGGAACAGTTAAACAATCTCAATCGTACCATGTGTGTCTTCTTTTTCTAATCTCATTTTTGACAATTAATTTTTTTAATTGTCAAAAATTTTATACAATAATGCCTTCATTAGTTAACAACTTTTGTTGGAAAGACTTTGAATACATTTCCAAAGCCTCAATTATTCCTTATTTATTGACCGTCTCTGTGTAGACTTGTTCAGGATCGGTTAAAATCGGGTGCAAGTGGCTCATTTCTATGGTCTGATCCGATCTGGTTCGTAGATATTATAGGTTCAAACTATAGGCCAGTGATTCCCAACCTTTTTTCTCTTATGGCCCTTTTTCAAACTGGAAAATTTTATGTCGACCCCTTATTTTTTATCACTACCAATTCTAATTTTTCTTTCAAGTGTTCTTATGTATCAAAAATATGAGAATTTGTGAGCAGTTGTCAATCACTATTTCTTATTTGTTTACTCAATTTTGTACAGTGTATATTTTTAAGCCTTCTTCATTAATTTTATCAAATCAAAAAAGTTAACATGTTTAGTTTGAGTGTTGAACTTTTTTGCTATAATATATCTTTCTTTCCAATTTCAGAACTTTCACTCAAGAATTTTTCTTTAAAAAACATTGACATTTTTTATTCAATAAATATTTAATTTTTCTCAAAATGTGCAATATTCTAAAAAATATTGTGGACTGCTTGGAGGTGCATCGACCATGTTGAGAAACACTGCTATAGACGGTCTAGCCCAGTTGTGCTCTGGATATTATGAGGGCCGGGCTTTGTACAATGTACAGGTGTACCTCTATGTAATCAACACTTTTATTGCGTCGCTGTGCCTGTCGTTATTAAAGAGGTTTCGTTGTATATATTTTGTATTCCCTGCTACTCTTATTTTTACTTTAGATGGAATTGTGAATTGTCGATCAAGTAATAACATGCCGCAATCCGCTCCATTTCTCTCTCCTCCGCAACCCCACAAGTGTCCCACCTGTGGTGCTTCTTCGTCTTCCTCAAACGTATTTTTCGCATTTTTTTTTGTCGATCAGTTTTCTTATACTCCTACAAAACCGTATCTCACTGTTTTACAAATCATTATTTTATGTGTTGTGCATTTCAGAAGAGGATTTAAACCCAGGTTTCTCTACCTGGTGCGACGAAAATGGAATTCAGGTGGGCAATTTTTTTAAGTTCCGTATCGTTTAAGCAAATATTCAAATATTTTTTCAAAACGGATTTTTGACATAAAAATTTGATGTAATAGAAATTTCAATCAAAGAGAATTTTTTTTCGAATCATAAATCTGAGCTAAAAGATTACCCATTCTTCACAATTGAAGACTTAAACTCAAAATAGAAGAATGAGTAGTAGTTTCTGTAGAAGAAAATTTTGAGGATGCGTGTATCGAACTTAAATGGAATGAAGAATTCAAATTAAAGATTGATTGACTATAAGAAGGTTGAGTTTAACTCATTACGCCTAGTCCGAAATCTTAACGAATTGCTTCATATATTTTATATGCATTGTTCTAAACAGTAACTTTATGTTATTCAGGTGTTGGCACATCAATGTGAATAGGGGTCGCAACTTATAAAAAAAAACCAGATAAATCTTTATTTATTTACAGACTTGGACTAAAAACGATGCTTTTGACTCCTTTATGGGGTCAAAAGTGAGGTTAAGTTAAATATGCTAAAATAGAATAAATACAAGAATCTAAAAATGAAAAATCTTATTTTTGAATTTTTTTCGAGATAATAATGTTGCCTCATCATAAAGTTCTAGAAATAAGCACTTTTAGTGAATAAAAACTTTTGGAATGAAAAATAATTTCAACATAAAATTAGATATACCTGAAACAAGTATACCAACTTATTTCAGGTTCACAATAGACACGCGTGACTGTCGATCTATTCAAGATTAGGTTTTCCCTAATTCAAGCTGTAATTCTAATCTACGCTCTTCTAAAAAATAATTTCACATATTTTGTATTGAATAGAAACATTGTTGATTTAGGCGAACAACCCCTCTTCCGCAAGCAAGCCCAATAATGGGAGCAGCAGTTTCTCTGGTGTAAAGAAGTTCCCTGAAGACTCCACTGAATCCAAGTCCTTCGCGAAACCTTCTTCTTCTTCAAACTCTCATCTGCATCCTTCACAAAATTCTGTATTTCCGCCCTCTCCTCAAACATACCCTGAATGCGTCAATAACGATCCCTCCGTAAACATAAATACATTATTCGGTCATCGCTGGATATCCCCTTATAGATCTTTCCTCAGATATGTCAGTAGATTGTTCAAGAACTCTTTCAAGTGTGCCCGTTTAGTGTTTTTGTTTGGACCCAAGGATCCATCTTTTAATTGCCAATGTTCTATTTTTGGAACAAATTTTGAAATGCATGCTATTTTTTATTTTTGAGTAGTGTTATATATTTTACTAATTTAATTTTTTTTTTGAAAAAAAGTTATTTATCGATAAAAATATAACAAGAATGCACTTTTATACCAAATTTTGATTAAAATTTTGACCTATTTTAAAGTTAGTATGTTTTATTTTTTATATCTTTAGGTGTATTTATATAAAAAATACTGCAAATAAAATTTAATATGTATTTTTTATTTAAAAATATTTAATGTTTAGAAATTTAGTTTCTTATCAATGTTCCAATATTGGAAATTAAAGATTTTGCTTTAGAATCAGGTGTTTTAAAGCAAGGTAATGAAATATTGTCATTTTGCCACAAAGTTATAGTAATTTTGACTCTGAAAGTGAAGATATTAACACTTTGGAGCTTGAAGGTGTAGATCCTAAAAGTATGTGGGGAGCTTGAATTGTTTTAGGTGATGAAGACACTTTTAATACAAGTAAAAAAAGTTTTGCAAAAAAACTATGCTACGTTTGAAAATGTATTGCAAGATTTGAAAAATAATAATTTGCTGGAAACTGTTTTCCTTTGCATTGATAAAACTCCCTATAAATTATTGAAATATTTACAGTAGATTATATAAATTATTTAGCTGGTATGACAAATTTATATGCCAAACAAAACTCTCTAGTTTTACTCTACAACTTCTGATGAACTTTTTCAGTATTTTGGTATTGTGAGTTTTTTGTAATGACTTGAGTATAGATGAGGAGGTGGACCTTACTATGCGAAGAAAGCCGATTCGTTTTGGATACAAGATTTGAATGATGGGTACCCTTTTCCGTGGAAATTTAATACGTGCCTAAGATGATAATAAAAATAAAAAAATCTTTCTGTCAAAGACGTTAGAATAGAGAATAGCTTGCATGAAAAGTGCTTTCCTTTTCATCACAAATGCTAATCCTTTTTTAAATGAATTTTTATCTTGAATATTATTACCCTAGGCGCCACGTTCCATTTTTGAACAATTTATTTTTGTTTTCTCAGTTTTCTAAACTTAAGCATATTTTTAAGTGACTTTTTTTGAAAAAAGAATCTCAAGCAAAAGTTATAGTGGCGTTTAAGCCCGCAAACTTTTTTTTATATTTATTAGTAAACATTTTGAAGTATGACCAATTTCCATTTGCTGTAGCAATAATAAATGATTTTGTTCACAATATTAAAGAGCACACCAATTTGTTTCGCTTCTACCACTCGAGTATTTGTGGTAATTTTTGAAAAATGTGAGAATTAAAAATCTTTTTTATAATTTCAATACAAGTAATCAAAATGGCGAAATTACCACTTTTTGTTCGTTTTTTTTATGTGAAAGTTTTCCTAACTAACCAGTTTCGTTATAAGTAAAGCGGATTCATTTAATACACAAGGAACAGCGAATTCTCCATTTCGAATACTTGTGTTAAAGATGTAAAAATGTTTTTAATTTGAATTCAAATAATTTTCGCGTAATAAAACAAACCTACTTTTAGAAGTGAAGAGATTAATTTTTTAATATTAACAATATGAATTTTCCAAACATTTTTGTAATTTTATATTCTTTCCAATAAATTTCATAGGGATAACGAGGTCTCACTGTGTATACAAATTTGTTATCAGAAAGTTCTCAATTTTGAAAATATTCTCCCGTAACCGAGTCGTTGGAATTACCATCTAGCTTTGATTTTATGCTTAGTTTTTTTATTGGATATGTTCTATAAAAGATCTCAAACAATTTTATTGCTTATTTCAAAATTTTAGGAAAACTGCTGATGACTAATCCCATTTGTTCGTTTTCTCTCAAGCATGCGCCAATCACACTGCACCTTTCGTGACTTCATCCTATCTCCATAATCATGATCATCAATCTTACACATTCTCCCTTACTTTTAAGCTGGCGGAAGCAAAAACAACAACAATCTCCTTTCATCTGCCTCTATACTCTTTCGCTTTATTTTCCTCATGCCATTTTTTGTTGGAGTTGTGTTTAGTATTCAGTTGTTATTTATCTACATGCTCATCTATCAACCTCACAAAGCTTCATCACCTGCTCCTGCAAGAATATACTGAAAGAATTATTTTTTTCTACTCTCTTTTTTGTCATTAAAATATGCTGCAGTGACTTCCTAATATTTTGTCTCTTAAAATTAATTTTAGCTCCTTCTATGGTTTTGAAGGGAATATTTAATTTTAATTATTTATATATTTAATATATAATACACATGTGTAAAAGGTAAACAAATCAATAATGTTTTGAATATTCTTGGCTCTGAGAAGAACTTGACAATTTCTTTTCACGAAGAACATCAAGATATTCTATTCAAAACAAAATTCACCCGATATACTTTTGAAGCTTACCCAGTTAAGTTTTCTCTTTCATGAAAGGATAAGATTAACAATTTGCTCACGTTTTCTTGTAGGGCTTGCAAAAAATTTAATGAATTAGAAATGGCCTCACCATTCGAAGAAATCTTCTATTTCGCCCAAAGACAAATAATAAATAAGTAACACAGGTGCATTATTTGAAAAAAAAATCGGGAAGATATCTATGTGCCTTTCAATGTATCCGTAAAGTAAAGCTTCTAATTACATTAACTTGTTTTAAACTGCCTTGCAATCTTAACCTTAAACATTGAAGCCGTCCTCACTATTTTGAGTCAACATTGGAAAACTTTGAGGAAAACTTGATTTAGAGGCATGCAACAAATGGACTTTATCTCGACTTTTGTTCCTGATTATAAAGTGGAAATTAATACGATGCTGTTTTGGGTATCGGAAATGAAGTACACGTCCTACTGTATATAATATGTTTAAGACGTTTATAATTATGTTAGATGAAAAAAATAGGTATATGTTGGGCATGCAAACGTAGGCAGATATTTGTTTTAAAAAAATTAAGGATTCATTTGTCAAATTTATTCACAAAAATAAGTTGGATGATATTTTTAAAATCTCACATACGTACGTAGTAGAAAGAAATGTGAATAATTTGCAATAATAATTATGATAGCGGAAAAGAGAGAGAAAGGATAAGTTCTTTAATAGACAAAAATTCACTCCACATCCTCCGGGGAATGCACATCTGGTTGAGATTGATTGATGTATTGTTGTTGAATTTCAGTTGTATCCATTGCTTCGATGCGAGATTGATTGTTAGAATCTAAGTTACAGGGTGACGTTTTAAGTAATAATAAAAATGTTTGTTTAAAGTCAATCAATATATAATTAAAGTGTTTCGGAAATTTTTCTTACAAATTTGCAAATCATTTAAAAGCTAAATTTTAATATTATACCTCTCTTTTAAACGGTGCCTCAAATAATGAGTAAATTTTCCTTTATTTTATTAATACTCAAAGCACATCAAATTAGTTAACTTTTCAGACACAATGAATACAAGACAACTGGAGAACGTGTATTGCGAGGAAGGAGACACTCAACATCTTTTTCTCAACTTCTAACGTAAAGAGATATTCTTCAACGTTTGTTTTCTCCAAAAATTCCAAGAGGTTCAGGTTGAAACTGCAAACCTAGTGCTTGAAGAGGTTGATGCAGTGTGGGACCAAAATGCTGAAAGGATCACAACAATTTCCCTAAAGTCAGTAGCGGATTCAGACGAGCAAGATCGCCCCTACGAATTTTTAGCCAATCAAAATTAGTTTGAATTTGAGAAAGAAGAGTTATATTTCAGATGGGTGAGTTGATGTGGGTAAATGTTCTTTGTGTAATACGAGGAATACAAGTAAAACTCTAGGAATTCATTCATAATGCTTTTGAATTCGAGAGCAGACTTGATGTAGAAACACAAGTCCCCATTTTAACCCTATTTACATTTCCTCAGTGACGGGGGGGGGTCTAAAATAGCCTCATTCGCCCACTCGGTTTTTCTTGAATGAATGCTAATTTTTACAAAATTTTCGCGTGCCCTACTAAATGATTGATTGCGAATCTGATCGTGACATTTATTTTTTATAAAAATCAATCAAACTTGTCAAAAAGTGATTGATATTTGACAGCTCAACTAAAAAAAGAAACTTTTAGTTTAAATGGGTGTACAAATTTTTTTACACATATATACCCATTTTCAAATGTGCTGAACACGATGGTCACGTTTATTTTTTTTAAAAATCAATCAAACATTGTCAAAATTTTGATTGACATATGACAGCCCAACTGAAAAAATTAACTCTTTATTTAAGTAGTTATAAAATGTTTTTTTTAACATTTTTGATTAATTTGTGACTTTTTTAAAATCGTGGTATGTTTGCGGTCAGATATATCGTACTGATTTTTGAACGATTTGTTTTCATGCTATTCTCCAAAGACTATATTCAAATTTTTAATCATTTCATAAATGAATTTATTTTTCTTTGAAGTTTAGATTTTATTTGGAATCTATAATAAAACAAATTTTTTCAGTATCAAAATTTTCAATGAGGCACGAATATTAATTTTGATACTCATCATTATACTATAAAATTCATTCAAATATTTATGTTCAAATTTTTTTTTTCAATTTTAGACGATAGAATGAAAATTACGCTGTGAATTATATTTCAACTGGAGTTTGCTAATTGTTTTTTTTCATTTTAGAGAAATGATACGACAACCAAATGATTAGATATAAAAAACGATCAAATTTTTATAATAAATAAATTATGTTTCAATTTTATCGTCTTCGTTCATTTGTATATTGTTTGATTATACGTATAAAACTTTCTGAAAATGGTCAAACAAGAAACTTATTTAAATTGACCGATTTAGCTTGTTTCGAGATATTGTAGAGTGATGGATAAACGAACGGTCTTTCTCCTTCAAATAAAATGATGCGCATCAAAATATGCCTCTACAGAGTCCTTGTTTTGTATTTAATTAATTTCATTAAAAAAAAATCACTTCATTGAATATAAAATCCCGTTTTTAGTTCTATATCATTTTCAGTTATATTTTATTTTTTTGCAATTTTGTTTTGCTTACTTATAATTCTATTTGTTCTGGGACAAAATAAATTACATATATAGCTACGTATAACTATTTAATCATGAAGTACTTTATTTCAGTTGAAGTGTCATATGTCAATCATTTTTTAACAGGTATGATTAATTTTTGTAAAAAATAAACATCACTGTTAGATTCAGCCTACTTGAAAATGGGTACATATGTGTAAAACACCTGATTTGAACATTTGATTCACGCTTACAAGTATTTACAAATTCTAAATACAAAAACAAACTATAAATATAAACCGCAAATTTTGTTTTTGGGAACAATTTTGAGAAGTGGACCACAAATTTATTTTACACTTATAGATAATTTTGAATCCAAATGCAAAAATAATCTATAAATGAAATTGGCATTGTTGATTTGATATGAAAATGTGTATATTTCATGTAAAATTTGAGTGTTCTCGAAGACAGATTTTAGAAATAAACCGCAACTTTGTTTCACATTGATCAGCATTTTCAAATTCTAAATGCAAAAAGAATTTATAAATGAAATTTCGATTGTTGATTTGTTATAATAAAGTGTATATTCCATGTAAAATTTGAATGAATGTTTTCAGAGACAGATTTTAGAAGTAAACCGGAAGTTTCTTACACACTTATAGGTATTTTCAATTTCTGAATTCCAAAAATGAAATCAGCATACCCGATTTGATGTAAAAAAATATATTTCATGTAAAATTTGAAGGTATATTTTATTAGATATATTTCTCATCAATTAAAATTTTGATTGACATTGCCCAAAAAGTAAGCATGATTTTAAAAAAATTTAAACTATAAAGTGTTATGTCTTTAAAACTGTATATATTTATAAATTTTCAAACGAGTATATAATATAGAACCAAAATTATAGGCTTAACTACAGATACTGTCAGAATTTTGCTGAAAAAGTTAAACTTTTGGTTTTGATTGACAGATTTAGACATGAAAAGGTCATTCAACTGCCATTAAAATGGTATCAAAAGATGCAGCTATCAATTTTAGCCACCCCTGTCACTGATAGGGTTAAAGCAGCGTCAGACGGAACAAGAACTTCAGGCCACCAAACGCTTACACATTGTGGCATCAGAACTTTCTGCTGCTAGACTGGAGTCTACATCGTTTACAAAAGTAATTTGTACAGGTTGCGATACATTTGGTGACAAATGAATCCGTGATATGGATGGTCAGAAAGAAGATCACATATCGCTGTATAAGTTAGCAGAAAAAATATTGAGGAGATGTTGGCGATTTAAAAAATTTGTAAGGTCACCCAACAGCAAATGACAGAAGGAGTTTTAAAAACGCGCTGGATGACTGCCTACAGTTGATTCTGCTTTGACACAACAGTTGCAAATACTGGAGTCGATCTACAAAGGCGCTTTCAAGATTCCTCAGCATCATTTGGATTGTCGAATTATTTTGTGGAATCTCTAACTTATTCTTTGCGCTAAATATACTCTCAATGTCAGCTCATGAAAAATCAGAGCGATATCCCTTAACACTGGTTAAAATTAATGAATATTTTGTCTCAGTCATTGAAAAGCAACTAAAAGTATCGCAAACGTAGAGGTGGTTAGCGAGATCATCGTACTGGTCTTCTTAATGGTCACGACAAACGTAGCCATCCAGCATCATGGTCCTTAAGCATATCAACGAGCAAGAGGATAGCCAAAAGAATTTATTGTCTTGAGAGATTTTTTGTGGTCTGACGACTAAGCATGAGATCAAGCCACTTCTTAGGATAAATGTATTTGTTGTTATTGTCTACTTCCACAAATCTTTAAAAATGCATTTTATCTTGACTAGCTTTCAAATGGATCATAATTACAAGGTCCTGACAAACGGTGTGTATCATAAACTTTGGATATACCAAACTGACAATAGAAGCGTGTTTTTCACAGGCCAAACTGCAAAAGGTTCTAAACGGCACATAAATTCCAAAGGCCGAATCATCGTATACTTTGATGATTTGTGATTCCTATGTATAGGATGCAGGACAATGCTGAATACTTGAGAGTAAAAATAAACATTTATCTAATTACTAGATTATTCGACACCCACTATCCGATCCAATATTGATTAGAAGCTATCAGTTCATATCAAATAAATTGGTTAGGTGGATTGATTACTCTGTACTGAAATGCATTGTTTAAAATTAAATTTTAAAATTTTCAGCCATGAAATGTTACTAAGCTCGATTATTAACACAGAAAAACAAAGAACCATCTTATATAATCTTCATATTCTACCTACACATATATTCAGTCAGTAAAGTAAATTGTTTGAAAATTTATTTAGAACATGGGTCTATGAGTTGACAGGTATGTAGGAATCAATTTAATTTTGGCATTAAAAATAGAAATTGAAGGTTTAAAATTTTTGGAAAAAATATTCTACAAACCTTAAAAATTTATATAAATTAGATGTTCCATTCCCTAAGTTATACGCTAAAAATTACATGAAAATGAAATTATTTGTACTAAGTTTTATTAACAAAAATTTTAAGTAAAGAGAAAAAACTCTTTATAAAAAAAAGAAAGCTAAAACATTATATATACGATTATCTAAGAATAAAGTTGCTAGATATTTCATTTCTGGAATTAAGTCTAAATTTGCCCCTTCCCCGGACTACTTCAAGTTGGGGAGGGGGGGGGTGGCAAAACTCATTTTAATGGGGCCGGTACTATAAGAAAATATATAGGAGTTTCACAGGGGCAAAGAGCCTGGTTACGGTAATTAATAGGGATAAACCTTTTAAGCTTTAAATTATAGAGTTCTTGTATCGTTATGTGCTATAAAAAATGTAAGGGTTCTTGTACAAATTATTGGCTACATTACTGCCTCTGATTAAATACGGCTCGAATTTGCATTACTATAGCAAAGAAGTGGGCGTTAATAAAAAAAATATTTTAAATATTCATTCTAATAATAAAAAAAAATATTTTAAATATTCATTCTAAGACAACTTTAAAACAAGAAAACTCACAAGACAAACAAGCCTTATAAATGCTATAAAAATATATAATTGAGAAGATCCCCCCCCCCCCCCCCCCCCCCGATTGTGCGCCCCTGGGGCACAGTTGATAAAAACCTTTGAGTTAAGGCAGCAAAAGATATGCTGAAGAGTGGGTAAATAATACGTCATCTAATCACAAAATATTGAAATTTAAAATGAAGTACTAAAAAAGTAATTTTGAGATAAAAATGTATTAAAATATTATGAAGTTGAGAGTAATTGCAAATGTATATATGGATTTAGCATAATTGAAAATTTAGTAGCGCATAATTTAATAAAGTTCCACATTTTTCGAAAAATCCCCCGATCTACGAATACTAGAGTATGGGAGGATTTAAGGATACTAGAAATTCAAGAAGGCCCGACGATAACGCTGACAAATTTTCTTATAATCCAACATCAGGTTAGCGCCTGGCGATAGAAATGAACTCAGGTAAAATAAAGCAAATGAAAAAAAGAACATTATTATCGACGCCTGTGAGAGAAGGACTCAAGGAGCGTATGCAAACGAGATCAAAGCATTCGCAAAAGTACGTATAAAACGACCCTCAAGAGAATCAAAAATGACGTCACAAATGCACGGAGGCAATGAGATGAAGCTGAACGTTGTGGGAATACTTTTGTTACCGAAAGTGTAATCGGTATACAAAAGTAAATTACATAGGTTCTTTTTGTTTAAAGATGAAAATTACAACAGCCAATAAATTTTCCTATGGATGGATAGATAGAGAATTAGTTTGCCAGCCAGGATTCGGTCAGTGCGTTAGTTGTGGTAGTCTTCATTACAAATGGCTCTACTCCCATTTCAATAATAAATTAAGCAATTGACCACTATACTACGATTAAAAAGTTATTTATAAGCAAAGAAAAACTCACTGTCGCTGTTTGCCTACATTTTAAAGTAGAGATAGATTGTGGTAGTTCCATTTTAAGAAAACGTCATAAGGTTTCATATCAAAATGAAACTTCTTTTGAAGCGCAAGTACGAGTGTAAGCAGTGAAAAATAAGATGTGTGATATTACGAGGTGTGTCTTGTAGGGAGAGGATGGGAGTAAAAGTATCGATTTCGTTTAGCAAGGAGTCTAGAGTGGAAAGTTGGTTTGTGGAGGCAGGCGAGTCTTCGTAGAACTGAGAAGAAAAGCCGAGGGCGTTCGGGGTTTGGGGAGACAGTTGGTTGTCTTCGGTGGGGTGATATGAGGGACCTGCGAAGCTGGACAACGGCTTGGGGGTGTGGCATGGGAAGGAGGGGGAGGCGCCTCGGGTAGGATCATAGGATGGGATCCCGAAGCAGAGCTCCAGCTCCTCTTTCACACCCTTCTTGGCGCACTTAGGTTCCAAGTCCAGAGTCCAGGAGTAGTTGAAGTTGGCTTCAATGTCCTTGCCCATTCTCTGACACGTCTGAATTGAAAACGTAAATTTAGTGAAGTGAGAGCGCGAAAGTTTTAAACGAATTACATTTTACATAAACACCGAATACCTTTTCTTTTTAGGATAACCTTTCTGTTTGATTTGTATGATAATAATAATAATAATAATCAACCAGCGTTTCCCAAAAGGGGGAAAATTTCCCCTAGAGGGAAATTTGAAGCTTGGAAATAATTACGCTGCTAAATTTTGAAATAACTTGTTATTTAAAAAAAATTATTGTTTTCAACAGATTGAATTGGGATGCCACTTTTCACCCCAAATACACACATATATACACTTAGAATGACTCAAATCTACTGATATTACTACACTAGTCAAGAAAAAACAATATTATCTTTCTGAATCACCCATACTCATATTTTTTTCTTTCATATTTTCTATCTGACTGTATTTAAACCGAGATAAATTTTTGGAAAATTTTTTTTGAATATTTTCTAACCACAAGAGGGAAAGATGAATGATCAAGTCATGTGGAGGGAAAATAATAGGAATAAGTTTAGGAACCCCTGGTCTACATAATAGTAACATGTATGAATGTATAGACAACATTCAATACATGATTGCAAATCACCAAGTGATTGCTTATCTTAACTCTAAACTTCAAAGAGGTGTATGATGCATCTCTACAACAAGACCGCGATATGAAGCTATGGCGTTGTAAGAAGAAACGATGAGGTCCAAAAATTCGGTGTCGTCTACGTTCTATTCATGGGATAACAGAGAGGTATTTTTTTTTACAACTTTTCCAATTTTTCTTCTGACTGCGTCATGGATAGAAGGTAGAATAAGTAATACTGTTAACAGTTTGGTGAGTTCATATTTGTTAGTGGAATTTTGTCATTTTCGGATTTATTATCCATTTTAAAATGTTTTTGCCACTTGTGTAAAAGGTTTATGAGGTTGGCATTACCATTTGTGTTAAGTATAAGAATAGAGAAAAATGTTCTTTGTTTTCTCAAACTAATCAAAGATTTATGAAAAATATAAGGTTTCAAAGAAAAGAATCGGTAGCGTAATCGAAATGGCACAAAACTTTAGTATCGTCCATCACTTATCCGTACATCAAAATTTCTGGATGCCAGGATCAGGATATGAAAATAATAGACTTGTGTAAATGAGGACATCGATGGCTAGTTATATCTATGGCGTGAGAAAGTGTTTTCAACGTAGTAATACTTCATCTAACATATTTAGCTTTAAAATATCCTGCTCAAAAGTATCAAGGAAGAAAGGATAACATCAAGACAACACAATGATAAAACGAGAAAAGGGAGGCATGTCTGAATCTAAAAATATAAATAGGCTTGCAAGAAACGTTAAAACCTCAAAGTTTCAAAACCATATAAAGAAATATAGCGGAGGATGGATGGGGGAGTATTCTTTTTATGAGCTCATGATTTATTCTTTCCAAAAATGTTCAAATCAGACACCCCAACATATTGTCTCATGTGCATCGGGAGATGTAGGTTGTGCTGGAGCTGTAAGGCTTCCTTCCCTAGAAAATATGAAAAGAACTATTCGAAACACACGTGCAAGTAAGAACCTTGGACATGCTTTGCCTAACAGTTCTCTCAATCAGGATTTCCCTAAAGAGTTTACAACTACCAACAAAGGAGATCTATTTCTTATCCATGACTCAGGTCCAACAAATGGTCGGATTTTAATTTTTGCAACTCAAAAGCATCTCGACATCTTAGTTCATTCGGAGCAGTGGCATGCTGACAGAACTTTTAAAATTGTGTCTTCGATTTTTGTCTATAATACATGGTGTGAAATTGGGTAAAATTATGCCTCTTGTATATGCATTGTCACCTAACAAAACTGAAGAAACCTATAAAAAGGTTTCCTGGTGTCTTTAAAAGAAAAAATTCCTATATTCCAGCCTTTGACTATCATGATCGACTTTGAACTGGCCATGGTAAAGGCAATTGAGCAAGAATTTCCAAGATCTCAATGTCGTGGGTGCTTTTTTCATTTTTGGCCAAGCTTTTATAGAAAAATAGAAGGAAGTGGACTAAAGACTATGCACGACACTAATTCTGAATTTGCTTATTATCTGAGTTGGCCGTTATAGCGGTCGGTACAGAGTGTTGTGGAAGCATTTGAATTTTTATCAGAAAATGAAACTTTTCCAGCTGAACTTCAAGAAGTGATTGATTACTTTGAAGATGCATGGATTGGCCGACCATACAGACGCAACCGTAGACGTGCTCCTATTTTCAAACACGAAATGTGGAACTGTTTCGTCTAATTCAAGGAGGGAATGCTGAAACCAAATAATGCTATTGAGGGATGGCATAACAGTTTTCAACATCAACTAAGTGCTTGTCATCCCTCGATTTGGACGTTTATAGATGCCTTAAAGCAAGAACAAAGCTTACAAGAGATGGCAATTGAGCAATATGTGGGAGGTGTAAACGAAGTTGGAAGCAGGAAAAAATACCGTGATTGTACACAAAGATTACAAAATATTGTATCTTGTTATGATGACACGAAAAGTGTTGAAGAATATTTAAGAAGTGTTGCTCACAATATTTCATATTAAAAAGGAATCGAGTAAATTTCCGCTTCATTTTTAATTGTAAAGCCAAATAAATTTATGTATTGTAACTTTTTTTAGATTTTTTTGTTTTGCTTTTAATTGTAAAGACAAATAAATATATGAATTGTAAACTTCTTTCAATTTGTTTCGAGCAACCTGTCTTTCGAGCAATTGATAGTTCGAGTAATAATTTTTCGAGCAATTTACCTGGAACCGTAAAGAAATAAGGCATAAATCAGAGTTTGTTCAGAAAGTAATGTTAAGAATCTAGCACTTTGGATATTTGTTCGAAGAAAACTTACGCATTGGAAAGTAGTACTCGTGGCCAACAAAATACTCTGTCAACTTGAAAAATTTCTGCAGAAACATAGGAATCATTTTATTGTGTTCAAAGCATGCGTCTTTATCATACTTCCAACCTGCAGAGACAAAAGAGAAATTACATGTTTTGCAAAAAGTTACACATATTCAAAAATTTTAAACTCTATATTACAGATAGGGAGAGTGACTTTGCCCTGCTCAAAACTGGAATGCGTCTTCTTGGTTTTGGCATCGTCAGGGGGATTATAATCCATTTGATGAAGAAGAGAAGAAAGTTAAGATGAATTTCCATCGAAGAGAAGTCGATAACAAATTTTAGTTTTGAGTCAAAGTCTACACATCGAGAATGAGCAGTACGATATCGAAGTTGGTCATCTCAACACTTTTCATCCTTACTGTTACAAGCATGTTACGCAATTCCCATTCACTAACTCTATGTTCACTTAGACTAGCAAGGATTCTTAACCGTAGGGACCGTGGATGCGCTTCAAAAAAACTTTTAAATATATAAAGCTAACAAACATAAAAAAAATGTTCATTATTTTCAAAATACTTGCAAATTTGTTTTTTAAGCTTGGACTTCTAAATTTCATCAGATAGGAACTCCAACCACTAACCCTTTTATTTAAAATATTTTTACCTTGCAAATAACGAAACAAAGTTAAAGGTCGTTAAAAAAGTGTCGTATTCCTTTTTTGCTGCTGAATGTAAAAAGGCAAAAACCTACACCAATCATGAAATGGATGCAACTGAAAAATGCTTACGGCGTAAATATTAAACTTTGATAACACAACTTTTTTAAAGGAACACTTAGTCAATACATTTCAAAAAAGAAAACACCTGTTGAAACCTGCCTTCAATTAAAAGTGAAAGAAAAGGATTAAATACAAAAAAGTTGTTAAAAAGATAAAAATCGTTAAATCTGGTGATTGTTTGCTAAATTGACAAATCCGGTTGGAAATCGTGGATCAGCATTTTTGACTAAATGCTCTGAAAGTATTCCTGAATTTGCATAATACTTGACGTGTGTTCTAGTGTACAATTTTGGAAACGAATTGTTGGTGTTCGGATAATTGGCATTGTTGTTATTATTAGAGTTAGTGTTGAGGTTAGGTTTAGTGTTAGCGCAATCGTATATACATACCTTTACGCATACATTTTCGACATTCCTGACACAAACTTTCCTATTTATTGGTATTAATACACACTTGACACAAAAAACATGCAGACATACATACATACACATATGCAGTATGGTATTCAGGGTGAAAGGGAGGGAGCTCATTGGGACATAGCCCGCTTTCTTAAAATGAAATATCGATCTTTTAGATTTCTTTGCCTTTCAGTTTAATTGAAATTATGAATAATCAATGCAATACGAATCACCCTTTAAAAGTCCAACTTCATTAATAATAGCGACTCAAATACTTAAATCCCAAAAAGAGGAGTAGAGTGAAATTTTATGCATCAGGAGTAGGAGGAGAAAGAAACACTTACCACGGCCAAGAGATGGAAGACCGTGGCTTCGTTGGGTGCGAGACGCTTCAGGTTTGTGAGCAGGTCGTAGGCGTCTTGGAATCGGGAGAGCGAGAAGTAGAAGGCGGCAAGGTTGAGGGAGGAGTACGCATCGTGTTCATTCGCACGCACCGCCTTCTCGAAGGAAACCAGCGCGCTTTCCTTGAGGTCGAGAGCCAGCTGAATCTAACAAAGCACATGTGGTGAAGTAAGGGTAAGTGATCATTTTATTGTATCTATTCTAAAATTCTCCATCAATGCATTCATTTACACAGATATTTGCCTTAACCGTTTGAAGACCAGAATTTTTAAGACTAATCGTCTGTCTTCTTTTTCAATCGAATTTTAAATATTTAATAAAGCAGATGATTTGCACTTCTAGGCACACGGTTGTCGCACTGGTCTTCAAAGAGTTAAGTATGCACATTTTAAACAAACATATTTTTTGTACTAATAAGATAAAAATAATACACACACGCCCTCAAATGTACGCCGTTGTACATCTACTCACCTGCATAACATAACTCACCCCCCTATGGAAATATATACTAATTTTGCTATTGAAAACAAAAAATCATAGAGCGAAAGATAAGCGATTATATTTTGCAAATTGTGTTCATGTTATCAAGCTAAGGATAAAATATAAGATATCTAAAATTGCGATTTTTAAATAACTCTTTCAAGAATAAAAATTGAAGTTCAATAAAATTTCATTTCTTCAAAAATACAAAAACTTTTTTAGGTCTCAGGTTTAAATTGTGCCCAGGAGAACAACGAATTAAAAAGTAATTCTAATGAATTTTTTATCTGAGCATATAAGAAAGCAACGAGCCCTACCGCCATAACCAAATGTTGGGCTTACCGAGAAAATTAGTTTGATACCGAAAAAAGAGCTTTATGAATGAAAAATAATTTGGAAGGTGGATGAATGGAATCGAAGAAACTCAATTATGATGATATTCGCAACTTATTTAAATCTCATAATAAAAGCTGGCTACATCTCTGCAATTTAAAATTTTGTATTAACTTATTCCTTCATAAATAGAAAATATCACTTCTGTGACACTTGAAACATTTTTTCGTAAAAAATAGACCATAGGATACTCTTAAAACAAGATGACTGTAGTAAATGAAGATGAATGTGAATTACACTCTAAACATCTGTAGAGGCGAGTCTAATACTAAGAGTCCGTTCAATCTTTTGACGCTAAACTCTTCCGATAATTGAAAGAAGAGTACTAAAAAATACGCAAATAATCTTTCTTCTCACTAACGATTGGAGGTTTATATTCGCTTCAGTTTGCTACATATCCTTGTTTTAATGATGATCACATTCTTTGTACTGGAAGTTCTTATTTAACATCTTTAAAAGTGACATATGAAAGATTGAAGTAGGCTTTTAGCAGTTGTGTTAGAAATCTGGCCTAGGTTATTCCTTAAAAAGGTATCCAGTACGAAAAGATAAATTAAATTTTGTCTTCGCCCCTTCAAAAATATAGCCATTATTATAGATAGGAGGGATTGAACATGAGCAAAAATAAGGAATAAAAAACGAATTCAGAAGTAAAATGTCTATATTCAAAAAAATTTTGGAGATCAATTTTTGAGCACTATGGACATCAACCGATCTTCAACTACCAACAGGAAGATGATTCTCAATTTACTTTTTATAATCTCCACCAAAGACTCAGCGCCACTTCGTTGATAAAATACAAAATCAGTGGCTCTCATTTAAACAAAATCCTTCATAGTCTAAACAAATTTATGATGTAATTTCAAGTTTTGATAGATCCAGTGCCAATGACTCTAATAACTCTGGAAGCACTTATTTAAGAAACTTTCAACTTTAAGTCTCAAAATTGAATAATTTTTTCCAAATAAAATATTATTTAATAAAAAATCTATTTTGATTGTACAAAATATTTCTTTTATTTATAAACAATAGGAAAATACAAATTATATAATATATATTTTTTTTAATTGTCAGACCACTTGGATCAAGACCCTACGCTCCTACCACTAGGCCATCTGCCAACTCCATTTCTTTATTTTATTTTGTTAACTTAACTCTATCATTAATAGGCATAAATTTAAACAAGTTTTGATATAAAAAAGATTTTATTAAAAAAAAAGAATCTACAATTGCAAGTGTTATATAAAAATAGTGAATTGATTAACGTAATTGCTCGTTCTAGTGCTTATTTCCAATCACATTGAAAATGCATTGGCCTTGGGATAGATAGAGATTTTTTCAAAGCAAACATGATTTTACTTTATCTTTAAAATGCACAGCGTTTATTAATCAGATAATTTGCCAAATGGATGTTCGAATTTCACTCTCGGAATGCTCACAACAAAATCTTGGCTCCATTTCTTCACAAATAGCGGATTTTCGGGCTTTTTAGGATAAACGAAGGTCTCGCTACAAATCTTTCAGCACAAAAAGACATTTGATAAAATCAAAAAAATTATATTCAGGCTACATTGCGATGCAAAAAAACATTGTCGTTTCACAGCGCACTACAAGGAATTCGGATCAAAGTTCATAGTTATGGTCAGCAGAAGTCTCCATTTTCCAGGGCTGTCTCGGTCTTATCTTCGCTTAACAAGAGAATTCTGGCCGATTTAGAAGCATCGAGACACGTGATTTCATTCGCTAATATCGTAAAGTTCAAAAGGAATTTATACCAAGTTAACTTTAAATATGATTGGTTATATCTTTTTTAGTATAAAAACTTCTCGTTTACTTTCAAAGTATTTTTCTTTTATTTTTGTAAGGAATAAAAAAATTTGTTCTTGACTTTTCTATCAAAACATCTTTTGTGTCGCGTCGAGGATAACTTTACTTATAGCAGCGATTTCCAAACTAGGAAGTGCCAAATTTTATAAAGGCGGAAGCAAATTATTATTTATCGAAAGTAATTAAATATCTATTTTAAAGTTGATAAAATATGTGAACAATTTCATCATCATCATCATCATCATCATCATCATCATCATCATCATCATCATCATCATCATCATCATCATCATCCTCATCATCATCATCATCATCATCATCATCCTCATCATCCACCTCATCATCATCCTCATCCTCATCATCATCATCATCATCATCATCATCATCATCATCATCATCATCATCATCATCATCATCATCATCATCATCATCATCATCATCATCATCATCATCATCATCATCATCATCATCATCATCGTCATCATCATCATCCATTTGTCTCCGATGATGAAGTTGTTCACATATTTTATCAACTTTAAAACAGATGAATATAAGATTGTCAAAAAATTGAAAATAAAGAATGTGAACAACTTAAACTACGCATTTTTATTCTCAACTTTTTTACTTGGATTTTAAATTATTATTTTTGCATCTTTGCATTTTTTACATTTTATTTTGTCTATTCGTATTTTTTCGGATTTTTCAATATACTTTTGGACCGATAAATAAAGATAAAATATTTTTTGACTGATTACAAAAATGTTAACCGATAGTGAAGATTCCAAAGTTGTTACGAGTGACAATAGTTAAGACTTAAGACACAAACGAAATAACTCCACATTTAGCTACAATTTTAATACAGCCTTATACCGACACGAAATTTACCATGAAAAGAAGAGAGAATAAAATGTAGGCATAAACTTCACATCAATGTTAATAAAAGAATATGAATCAATTTATATAAAAGGCACATATGCAAACACACGTGATACTTTCAGGCCATGAAGAGCTTAAATCTTTTTTGCTATCATTTCTCCCTTTTTTCTGTTCGGATTGCATGCATTTTATGAAATTGGCGCAACTCTTCCAAAACGCGTGAAATGAGCAAAACATCGTCATGGCATAGAAAGAGAAGGAACAAATGAAAGGAATGAGCTACACACACCTATCGAGGAACTTTTACATTCATTTTGGCAAAAGGGCAGAGGGTAGATTAGGGGGTATGAGATTGCGTAAAAGAGTTACTAGAGCCGTTTGGCAGAGTAGGATGGATGATGTTGGATTGCATTCCAAAGCTCGGTCAAGGTAGTGCAGAGAGACGTTTAGTTTGCAGCGTTTGAAGTTGAGAATTCCCAAACCAAACCTAAAATCGTAAAGAAGGGATTCATTCCATTGCACATGAACACGTCAAGTGAAACAGTACCGCTGTTTTTGAGGTTTAAGCATTTTGGTGTATGGCGCTCTAATGTCAATATGTATGTATTCCAATGTATATATGCATGTCTAGATGTTTTTTTGTCAGACGTGTATTAATACAAATGAATGGGAAAGTTTGTGTCAAGAATGTATGTACGATTACACTAACACTAATACCAGCACTAATACTAATTCACTAATCTTACCCCTAACAATACGTTTTCAAAATTTTGCACATTTAGAAATTGATCTAATAGTCAAAAGAGTGAAAAAAGCACAAAAATAGTTACACAGTAGAAAGGCGATATAAAAATGAAATTCTAAGGACCGTCAAATCCATTTCGTTATATCAAAACTAAGTTTAGAAGTGAAGGAAGAAAGTTTACCCTTTCAGTTCCAATGTGAGATTGGTGTCCCATAAAATAAAAATCATCTGTTCCAAGTTTTTATAAAAACTCATTGAAAAAGAAAAGGCGATTAGTTTTCAAAATCTGGGAATCAAAGACTTTGTATCTAAAGACTGGTGTTTTATAAGCCCATTGTGTTTGAGTTTTCCTTATAAAAATCAAGCATTTTAGTTTTGATACAAAATGGAATCATTAATCTTCATTTTGTGAACAAAATAGATGAATGGTCTCCTTAAAATACGAAAAAAGAAAGAAATTTTAAATTTTTATTTCAGTGATTGCTTTTCCAAAATTAATCTTCTGATTTTCTTTTGGTTCAATTTTCAAATAACTAATTTGTGTTTTCAATCAAATATTTGAAATCCTTTAGGATATGAAGTGAAATTCTTGATAATATTAAATTCTTACTGTAGAATAATGTTATAGAATATAAGAAAGAATTTTTCAAACAAAAAAGAAGGATATTGCGATTAAAACTGTCAGCAATTTGGGCCATATTGGAAGCAGGGTGCATTAACTCCTTTTTCCATAAACACAAAGTTTCTCCAAAATTGTCTTAGTTACTGTCGAAAATTTCAAACCAGTTCGTTTGTACCTTGACCACGATCTTTGAACAATAAAGGTGTAAATAAAAATGTGAAACTCAATACCACGTTGTAGATAAAAAAGAACAAGCTCGACATCATTGTGGTCAACGTGGATATGCCCAATTTGAAAAGAATACACTTGTTCAAAACTATAAAGATCTAATCTAATAGAAGTGATTGTGTGTATGCTAATGGCTATGTTGATTCTTATTTTAGTGTGTGAAAATATCCATTACATATGAAAATTAATACTCTTTAAAATAGCTTATATCATATTGCGTATGTATTGAATAGAAAAGCACATTTCATTTTGGCTATTATTTTACTTTTGTGAACACATATGTTTTGTAAGGGTTAATGTAACACATATATTTATATATGATATTGTCAGTATGTTTATTGTGTCTCTCGTTTAATACGCCCTTTTTTTACCAGAATTAATTGAGTAAAAACGGGGGTAATAGAAGTAAACTCAAGAAAAAATGTTGAAATAGAAAATTGTGTCAACAAAAATAGACAAAACGCATACAATATACCACTAGCATATAGATTTTCCCTTGAAAAGTTTTGGTGCGGATTATCCACACATACGAGGTATCCTAGAAGTGATAGCTTATAATTGGGATGCGAATTATTATCCACATTAGCTGATTAAACACAAGTGTTTACGCTAAATATAAAGATAATATAAGGACAAGAAGATATTCATGCAGTTCTTTTAATTGGAGGAACGGGCCTGCTCTCAATATTTTGAATTTACTTTAAAATTATTTCTTCTAAGAAATGTTGATGATAATAATATTAAGTTATGCAAGAACAAATAAACGACAAGTGGATTGATTTAACATGGCAGAAATATACTTGTTCGAATATTTTTTGCGCAACACAGAGATGCTATTTATTCAATCGAACTATTTAAACTAAATGATATAAATGTTCTCAAAATTTAAATGACTTTGAAAATCTTAAAAAATTTTATTTTATTTTTAGTGATACTTAGAAATGGCATAGTAAAACCTCGATCAGTCACAATTTACTCTTGTAAACTATTGCACCGATAAATTGCAAAAAACCCTGCTCTAAATGATGATTTTGGAAGGGAGAGGTGGGATCTTAAACTTCATTGAAAACTTAATTCACACAAAAATGAGATAAAATTATGGAAAATACAATATGCCAGGAGGCATCCTAAAGACCAGACCACCTTGTTCAGTCAACCACCTATGTTTTCATATTTTTAACATTATTTTGCTATGAATAAATTGCAAACATTTATTTTTATACATGTAGGCCGGTATACATTAGTAAGGGTAATTTTCGAAGCCATTTTTCATAGGGGGGCCTAGGCCTATGAGGCCTCCCCCTTGGATCCGCCACTACTATACACATATATCTCCTGGTTCCAATCAAAGAGGCTCGCTCGCACCTGGTATGGTGATAACAAGGTATCCGCCAGAGAAGGCCAGCAACAATAACAATACAGCTTGAAGATGTGCTTGCGAAGGCTATGAAAGAAATGGTACCAAGCATTGCAGTGTTTGTGATTAATCTTGAGGGCGTTGAAGAAGGCCGCTTCTGCGTCATCCAGATTCGCGTTGTACAGGTACTCCATCCCAAGAAGGGTGTACGCATACACAAATTCACTGTCCACCTGAAAAAGGAAGAGAAAGTATGGGTGCGAGTTGTGAAGTTGTTTTGAGCAAAATTAGTTGCTTGGATTAGAAAAATGTCAGGAGTACAAGAACAAAACAAAAAATTACTTTGCATAAGCCTAACACAAAAATTGCATATCCTTCAACAAAACATCGAATTATGTTCGTTTTTTTTTTAATACAAAACCCAAAATAAACTTATTTTTGTAAAAAAAGAAATCATTTTTGAAATAGGAGAAATTTTTTCCCAAAAAGTCCAAGGATTTTCTCTATAAGATCAAAAAAATCTCTTCTTTATCACTCAAACATTTGTGTTACTAAAAAATTCTTCTTCTTAGACGACCGTTGCGACACTACTGCAAAAAATGGGAATGTTGAAAAGATTGAGCATACCTGAATTGCTCTTTGAAGAGCACAAATAGAGGATTCTCGCTTCTTCTGAAGACTGTAGCAATTTCCGATACAGCACCACGTTTCGGCGCGATTTTGGTAGCCCATTTTGAGGAGATCTGAGCATAGAGCGGATAACTTGCATTCCTCACCCAAATGCCACAAGCATGTGCTGTAGTACTCGACGCCGAACAAGTACGAAGGCTCGCGCTTCAGAATCTCTTCGTATATTTCCGATGCCTTCAAAATAAAAGAAAGTCAATGAATTATAAAAAATTCTTTCGACAGATAGCCTAGTGGGAGGTATCCGGTAATTTCATCGTGGTAATTTCATCGCATAGTAAATTCATCGCGATGCAATACATCGTTGGTATTTTCATCGTCAAGTATTTTCATCGTATAGTGATTACATCGCGAGATTTATGGAGTAACCGCATAATACGGCGCGCGCATTGTCAATGATTTTGAAAAACGTGACCTAAATGATTACCTTAAAGCGATTTTTTTAATTGTTTCAATTTTTCCAATTTGTAATGAATTAGTTATCTCAATAATCTTTTTGAAATATGGAATAATTTATTACATATATAAATTGGTATTTTTTCCTTAAAAATAAAGTTTTTTATTAAAAAAAAACAAATGATTATTTTTAGATATAATATACCAAATAATGACTGAAAAGTCGAAAGTTAAAATAGATAAGGAGGATTTTTATGAAACTAAAAAAACTTACATATTATTTTTTTAATTAAATTTGATACTTTTTTTTAATTTTCCTTAAATATTAAGAAATTTAAACATATTTCAAGGCTATTTAATTCAGAAAGAGATATTGTTTTATAGCCTGATAATATGAAAACCTTATATTTAAGAATTAGTTTTTTATGATATTAGAACATTTACAAAAGTTCGTAATAAACTTAAAAAAATTATAAAGGGATATTTACAAAAAAACATTGAGCGTCAAGCATAAAATTAGTAAGATGTAATTACTGCACGATGAAAATACTTAACGATGAAAATACCAAAGATGTATTGAATCACGATGAATTTACTATGCGATGAAATTACCGCGATGAAATTACAGTGAACCCTAGTGGGAACGTAGGGTATTGATCCAGATGGTCAGGGTTAGACTCCCAACAGTGACTATTCTTACCATTTGTCCAGCTATGGAAGATTGATTATAAACTGATGCGATAACGAAAACTAAAAAAATCCTATCAAATAAAATTTAATTATTTTTTTAGTGAAGAAAAGTTTTTTTAATTTATATCTTGATTAAAAATAAATGTATAAAAACTAATTTTATTTTTTGAATAAAGAATTTCTTAAAATTTGAATTTTCTTAGGGACAATTTTTGCCTAGTTCCAATTTGAACATGAAAAAGGACTTAGTTTTTACATTTATTTTATTTATTGTTTAAAGTTTCCTTCTTTGAGTGACAGAAGGGTCTATATCCCTATCACTACCCACTATGTATCCATCCGCGCGAGTATCATAGTCATAGCGGTTCTTTGCTGCATAAACCCTCCGAAAGAGAATACGTACTAAAATAGTCAATTCTGTGAGATCATGATCTTTTGAGAAGTATTGGAAATCTTTGCTCCTTATTTCTCATTTCCTCCACTTTTGCAAAAAGAACTTTTAAATCATCTGGATAATTCATCCTATATTCAATTTATAATGCTGTAAAGCGTAGATGACAGATAGCTGATTCTGATAATATAATATATTCCCATTGGATCTCTGAATAAACGACCCAGATGTTTTTTGCCGCCCGACCGTGTCCCCAGGATTCCCTCTGACGATCTCTCTACAAAAACCTTCTTTTCATCGTTATGGTTAGAAAGCCTCAAGACTAATTTTATAGAGAATTAGCAAGAATTATTTACACAGATATTGTATCAAGAAAATTTAAATATATACACACATGCACTCTAAAAAAATGATTTCAAGGTTGAAAAGGGCGAGAAAAATAGGCTGTTTTCCTAAGTGCTATAAGGAAAATTTGCGATACAAAATATTTTAAATGTTTAAACTGTAAATTAAACATTCTATTTTTACATCAAGGCCAGAGATATACTCGCACAGCCTCATTGTTATGGGCATATTTTAAGTGCCTTGCGTCAGTCTCTCTCTCTCGGTGTCTGTGCGTATCTCTCTTTCTTTGTGTATTGTTTTTATGTGGAAATATTTTTTTTAAACATTCGCTAAGTATTTTGACATTTTTATATTTAGCGTAAAATAAGTAAAGCTTTTTATCTCCCTATTACCTGGATAAAGTAATAAAAAAATTCGGATAAATAAATGCGTTTCTGTACTTCCAAAATTAAAGGGTTCCCAATAAATAAAAAATGTATGTTAAAACATTGTTATAACTATTTACTATTACTTATGCATGTACTAAATTTATATACTACGATTTTAAGTCCTTTGTTAGAAATGAGAATAAACTCTTAAAAATTGCTTTCAAATCTGATGGAGTTGGATTTTGCCAGTGTCAAAATAAAAAATTTTCTCATATTAAAACACAAATAAGTTTAAAATTTTTTTTATCTTTTTTTTTAACTTTGGTTCTAGGAAGCCACATATGGTTGTGAGGGCGCTAATAGATACTTAATTCATTCTTTAGTCAGATAGCTAGTTAATATTTCTTAACCCGGTGTAAAATCCCGAAAAAGTATTCACTAGGAGTAAAATCAGTGGCGCCTCAATTCTCAAATTCATGTATATATGTATATAGAATTAAAAGACCTGTTTGTATTGCAGAGTTTCAAAGTACGCCTTTGCTATGAAATTCATGACAAGGAGGGATTCGGAGAAGGGAGATGGAATCGATTTGAAGATTTCCAGAGCCAACAACGCTTTATTGAAGGCCAGAAAGGAGTAGCCCTTGGCTATCTTGTGGACGCAAGAAGTTAAGTCGCCTTAAAAAGTTTGCGGCAAAAAGTGAATACGCAAGTTCGCTTTCTGGTCCAAATAGTTACAAACACTTGGCTACCAATCTTTATTATTTGTATTCATATTAAAAAGTTCGCATGGCTAAAACCTTTAGTGATTTTTAATGACTGGAGCCAGAGATTTTAAAGAGACCGAAGTCAGTTTCAGATTAGATAGTATCTTATGAAATTAAGAAGTCGAGTTTTTTTTAATATCAAAATATAATTTTGTCTAAGTATTTTAAAAATGGAAAAAAGTCTTATACATTTTTATATCAACTTACATAATCAAGTTCGCTTTTTCTGGGATGAAATAAGTTAATAGCGTTTTCCATCCTCCTTAGAATGAAATTGGAATGAGAGAGGAGATTAGGAGTAGAGGATGGAAATTTCTCTTCACTCCGACTCCTGGTTTTCACAAAATTCTGATTCCCACTTTACAACTCTGCTAAAATGACCATTTCTCGATTCATACACCTGAGATAGCAAAATTTGTCTCAAAATTAGCTAAAAATTATGGGTGCGGAACTTTCCAGAGAAACATTTTAGAGTCGCTGTTTTAGGAGGGAGAATCAAATAAGGAATTTTATTTAGTTCTCACCCTCATGTCGCGGAAAAAAAGGCAAGCAATATCATATCAAGTGTTAGAATTTCGCAAAATTATTGATCTATTAATTGTACTGTACAGAAGTTGTAAAATATCTATGTGCTCTTAGATTTTTTCGACACACCATGTGTCTATGACGGTGGCAGATTTGGATAGGATGCAAACGCCCATAGGTTATTTTTGGGTATTTCAATGTATACTCAATTGTGCGTACAAGGTGTTAGTTATAACTTTGAAATTGTAAGTTCTCTTGCATTCTATCAGCATCGCGAGTATACTCACGCACAGCGACTATACGCCAGTTCAAACCTCATGTTTTGTACACACAAAGTGGAACTGATGAGGCTTTAATGGCCGAAACCTGTCTTTCACATAGTTTCGGGTAGTGATGATGATAGAATACAAGAGAACTTAGCCTTTTTTTCTTTTGTTGTCGCCCTCTAGTGCAATCTTTAGTTCTTAATTGTATGTTTTAGTATTTACATGTATTTTTTCTTATGTATTTCTTTGTAATTTTAGTTCTTAATTGTATGTTTTCATGTCTTCTTTGCTTTTTTCTCTTGAATATTTGCAGAACAAGAGCTCACAAACTTTAGCATTTTTGATAAAAATGACAAGAACAAAATTCTCTGATAGAAAATTTTGATATTATAATGAAATAATGAATCCTACACGATCAACATTGTTCTTATGCATTTGTACATTATCAAAAACACCAGTACAAATTACTATTTACTAATGTAGTATCGCTTACTACGTTCAAAAATATTGCGAGAATGTAGTAAATATTAATAATAATAATAAAATAAGGAATTTTGAAGCCTTATTTAAAACTTCTTGGTTATGATTGTACCCGACCTGAAAACTATTAATAAGAAAAATCTATGAATTTCATTAACTATCCTTAATTCTAGCAACAAAGGCATTCTACGCAGAAATGCTAGTTGTAGCAGGATCATAGCAGGAGTAAAAATAAAAAATACTAAACTGATAGATTTCCTACACTTCATACAGAAGAAACAATGTAAAATCAGTGCATGCATTTTAAGAAGATAAAGAATAAAAAAGGAATACTGTCAACATTTTTGAAGATATTTGGTGAATCAGTCAGCTTATTTCTTCGAATGGAGAGAGATTCCACACTGTTCGATTTACTTTTCAAATTCTTTCGCGCCAAATTTGTGCAAGTGTCTTTGTTTTCTTTAAGGGGTTGATTGTAAGAGTTATTAATGAGTCGAGAACTTCTGCGCAACTTACTTGGGTGCGTTTGGAGAGACGATTTATTTGCACATTTCTTCACTACAGCTTGTTGCCTTTTGATCATGGAGATTGCAAGATCCGTATTTGGAGGAGTTTTTTCATCGATATTTGAGGTTTGTCTGGCTTTGTTGTCAAAAGCAGTCTGAGACTTTAAATCGCTTTTAGAGGATAGATTTACTTTCGGTTTATTCGATACTAAAACTTTTGATTCATGAAAAAAAGGAAGAAAAACTTTATCTAATGAGCCCTTTACCACATTATTGTTTTTGATAGATAAGGGATTTGTATAAATTATATTCTCCTTGCTATTTGAGATAGAATTTGTTAAAGTTGTGTTGACGTTTGTTGATTGTGAGAGGGATGCAGACAAAGAGGATAAGTTAAAAGGAGAAGAGATGGAGGAAACAGAAGTGGGACTAAGCTTGAAACCAATTGTAGAATTGAACTTGAACCCAAAGTGGCAAAGATGCTTGTATGAAGACCAATTTGAGGTATTAAGTCTAAGACTTCGGAGAAATGCAATTCTTGAATAGTTATTTTGACCGAGTTTAAGATACATCTTACCAACTAAGTTCAGAATGAAGGTCGAATACGTTTGAAAACTTTGTTCAACTTTACTCAAGAGGGGAGTCAATGCATCAAAGTTGGTTGTTTCTTTTAAAAATCTATATGACTTTTGAAATATGATCAAAAAAGCGTCGTTAAATTTGTTCAAATCGAAACAACAACGTATTGCTAAAAATTTGCATTTTATCAACATTAAAGAATTTTCACTATAATTTTGAACAAATTGGGATAGAATAGAGTAAGCTAGTTGTTTCTGATTCGATTGGAAGTAGCATTCGGATAAAAGATATGCTGAAGAACTTTTATTGAACTCTATATGAAAGCATTCAGCTAAATATAAGGCAGTTTCCAAATCATGGACAGAAAGATAATTATTAATACTTGTTATATAATAATTTTCTTCCATATCTTATTTTGTGAAGTTAATACTTTAATTAATTTTGCAACTAAAAAATAATTATAATCTAATTAGAAAGAAAATATATATAAGTCCAAAAATAATATATACATTTTATATATTGTAAAATTATAGTATTACGAAAATTAGAAAAAATATTTTTGAACCATTTTTAATACTAGAAAAAAGTAACATTTATAAAATTTAAATGCGCAAAAAAATTGTTTGTAATGCGCCACCATACATAAGCCGCCAGCACCTTATATTAATGAAATACAGCATTGCTAAAAGAATTAATTTATTTTTTTGATAAAGATAAAATAAAAGTTTATAATAAAATAAAAGGTGTACCTTTCAACTTGAATCTATATCAAAGCATTTTTATGGGAGGAGTTTAAACTTGGCCTTATTTTTAGATTTCCACAAAGCTTTTGATAGTGTTGATCATACTTGTCTTATTCACAAGTTGTTTAGAATCGGCTTTAGAGGACAAATTTTGACATGGGTATGTAGTTTCCTCAGTAATCGAGTTTCTTATGTTTCTTTTCGTGGTGAAAATTCCAATCATTTCTATATTCATAAGGGAGTACCCCAAGGATCAATCATCGGCCCACTTTTATTTTTGATTTTCATAAATACATTTTTTCTTGCATTAACAATTCTGCGCCACTTACATTATATGCTGATGATATAGCTCTTTCTCTCAACTTTAGCGATCTTTCAGACGTTGTATCAACGACAAATACTTGTTTGCAAAATATCTCTAATTGGAGCGAGAAGAATTTACTTTATTTAATACCAGTAAATGTTCTTACATGAATTTTTCTAAGCAAAAAACTAAATTTGAATTAAACATAATGCTGAATGGACCAGTTTAATTATCTTGGTTTAATCCTTGTAGAAAACCTATCCTGGTCTTCACATATAGCTACTGTTCATACAAAGGTTGCTAGGCTTTTCGGAATTTTTAGGAAAATGGAAACATTTCTTGACTTCAATTGTAAAAAACTGTTGTATAATGCTTTTATTCTTCCTCATTTTTTATATTGTAACATTATATGGGGCTCTTCAAATGACACATTTTTAAATAAATTGAGATCTCTTCAGAATAAAATGTTTTCTTTCAAAATAACTCACTATATCTGGATCAGTGGTTTGTTGGGGATAATATATATGATATTAATATACTAGCGCACCTAAAGTTTTACTTTAAATCTTGCTTCAAAAATGGGCCATTTAATTTTTTTTTCTCAATTCCTCAATTCATGACCACTTCACTCGCTCCATTTGTTTTCTACATATACCTCGAATAAAAAATAAATCATTATTTCGCTCTATCATATTTAGAACATTATTCATTTCAAACTCATATCATTACAAATTAAACATATACAGTTTTCATAAATTCAAAGAGTCGTTAAAATGTATTATCCACAATTGAACTTTTCTGTTTTTACTTCAACTTTTATATTCGTTATAATTTTTTTTTCTCTTAATGTTGTCTGAAATATATTTATATGCATATAATATATAATATGATATATATATATATATTTTTCATATTTATAACTAACTTGTTTTACCTCTTTTTTTGTTATCTCTTCCGATTTACTTGTCTCCGGCTTTAGTGATGGATGAGTCGAATTCTCGATGAAGTCTAAAGACCTCCTTTTTCGCCTCTATTGTAAAGCCTGCAAATTTATTATATTCATTCATTGATATTATAGTTTTATGCCTATATTCCAATTTTATATTATCAATAAAATTTCTTCTTCTTTCAACTTAAGAGTCGAAGGTCAGGGGTTCTATCCAAAAGCTCCCGACACTTTAAAACAAAATCACAATCTCAAACATAATGCGAGCATATAACCTTACGGCTTAAAGTAATTTGGCATCTAAAACCAACTAATAACATTTTTTATAATTTAAATTCAAATAAATAATGGTTTTCAAATGAAGCTAAGTGAATTCATCGTTAATTATTATATAGATACACTAACTTAATTAAACCATTTTTATTGTGTGGGAATGTCTTCTATGGGGAGGTCT
Source organism: Nectonema munidae (assembly GCA_030549495.1). NCBI lineage: Eukaryota > Metazoa > Nematomorpha > Nectonematoida > Nectonematidae > Nectonema > Nectonema munidae. Next base: position 465,687 of record JAUIRK010000664.1, read on the forward strand.
GCAGGAATGCCAGAGAGAACAAAACGAGGGAGGATGGGTGGAAATTCTTTAGCGGTGATGCCTTTTTTCGATAGTGAGTTGATGGCCAAGTTTTTCTGATGATTATTCTCAAATTGAAAAAGGAGGGATCCAGAGGAGGAGCTTTGGGTATTTTTTATTACTATTGGTTGAGTGCTTGTGTCCATATTCTTTATAATATCTTTTTTGAAAGAAGCTTTTGAGATCATTTTTTGAGACATTCCCACATAATTCACTCAAGAAAACTGCTTCCTTAAAGACCTAGGAACAATCACGTCAGTAAGGCATCTCGGAAAAAAGGGCCTTTACTCATACACCATAACCTTCGAAACATCCACCAACACTCTTTTCAAACACTTCTGTGAAAATCCTAAAATTATTATCCACCACACCATCCTCTACCCTAAAATTTTCAAACCACGGCTCTCTCAATGCGCAAACTGCCTGAAATTCAATCACTCTACTTCAAAATGCAAAGCAGAATCCCCACATTGTAATCACTGCGGAGACAGAGGGCACTCGATTGAGTCATGCATTTTTGCTAAAGATCCCTCTAAAATCTCTTGCTCCAACTATCACCAAAAACACTCTTCCACTTCCGACACATGCCCTCACCGCATACAACATACAAAAAACATGCATGACTTACACTCTAACATAATCAAAAATTTCATATGCTGCACCTCCTACACATAAACACTAATCACTCATCCACCAGCTGGGCAAACCTCACGCACATACTACACAGCTTCATTCACGATATAATTTCAATCAACGAGCCATACGCACTCAATCTCTCTCTACCCTCCATTCCCAGCACATATTCCTCTCTCTACATATCACCACCCACCTACTACTCCGTTTGCATTTTACTAAAATCATCACTCATTTTCACATTCCTCAAGCAATTTTCCTCACAACAATACGCTTTTGCGATAATTTTTTCATCCAACACTCCCCTCCTTTTTTGCTCTTACTATTCCCCACCCTCCAATACAAAAGCTTTAACTGATGCCTTCACTCTCGATCTCAACCGCGCCAAAGCGCACATATCAACGATTTCCAAATCTTTTTACCTCATTATTAGCACCGACTGCAACGCGCGATCCTTCCTTTGGGACCAAAAAGAAAACTTACGCGGCATTGACGCGACATCCTTCATCGCCCAAAACAATCAACACATTTGCGACAACACAACAGAGCCAACCTTCCTGAGAATTATAAACAACTTTGTCACCACATCACATATTGACATAACTCTCTATTCAGTAAACACGTACGATCTCATCTCAAACTGGGCCATCTCCGATCAACCCTCCGCATCTGATCATCACTACATCACTTTTCAACTCAACATCAACGCGAAAGCACACACACGCACCCCCACGAAATCTCCAAAATACACACACTGGAACACCTTCCTCCGTACTCTATCCACCAATTTACCGCACTGCACACCCGCACTTCACTCAACTGCCACCACAGAAGAAGCCGCTCGTAACATAAACAAAGTTCTAACTACTTCGATAAACTCGTCCACTCCTTCAAAGCCCTATCCCCAAAGAAAAATGCTTATTTTTGGACACCAGCCCTGAGCCAACAAAAGAAAACACTACGCCGGGCCCTCAAAAACTTGAGGAAAAACCCCTCACCCTTGAACATCACATTTTACACACACACTCGACAACTCTACCTCAGCTCAATAAAAACTGCAAAGGGAAATTCATGGCTTAGTTTTACCTCATCCACATCATCCAATCCATGGTCCACCATCAACAAAATCATCAAGTCAAAAATGCCTACGGCCGATTTCCACAAACTACTTCCAGACCCAAACGCCGATTCAATTCAAATAAATCTACCTTTTCTCTCTTCCGTTTTTGCTGCCAACAACCCCCTCTCTGACACGATCATATCAAGCCGCATTACGCTCCTCCTCACTCACACTCACAACATCACTAACCATCCATCACTTCCCAGCCATAACATCATCTGAACTCTCACACGCAGTAAACTCGCTCCGATCCAGCTCAGCCACAAGCCTCGATTTAATCTCCACAAATCACATTAAAAAGTCAATCCATCTCTTAGAAAAACAATTAATCAACATATACAACGCTTGTATAACCCTCTCCTTTTTTCCTTCATTATGGAAAATAGGAAAAGTTATTTTTTTACCAAAACCCCACAAAGATCTATCAGAACTCAAAAACTGGATACCTATTACCATTCTTCCCGTCCTCGGCAAAATCCTAGAAAAAATCTTTCGAAGAAGGCTCGTCCACTACATTACTCAAAACAAACTCATCCATCCCTCCCAGTTTGCCTATTTTCCTCATCGAAACACCGAGTCAGCCTTATCAAAACTAACTGAACACCTTCAACACTCCATCACATCCCACAAAACCGCTACAGTCCTATTTCTAGACATTGATAATGCATTTAACAGCGCCTGGTACCCCGTAATCCTTCTGAACATGCATCTCAAAAAATATCCACCCTACATGATTAAATTCATACACAACTATCTACAAAATCGAGCTTTAGTTTTTCGCGAAAAATCAACACGTGCAGTTCACTTGCTATCACTATCTACCTATCAAGGAGGATGCCTCTCCGACATTCTCTGGCTTATCTTGATAAACCCTCTTCTCGACATCCTCGACTCAAACGCACACTCTTCACAATGCTTCTCAGATGACCTGCTATTTTCCTTTTCCTCGAACACACAACCCGAAAACATTCAGCGCATCTCATCCCTTTTCAACGCTTTAAACTTCACCGCTAATTCACTCAAAATCACATTTAACACATCCAAAACCACACTAATGCATTTTACGCGCAAACATTCTCCGCATCTACCCCTACACATCAACAACACAACTCTCATACAACCCGCAAGAACCACTAAATACTGGGGTTTCACCTTTCAAACCAATTTGAAATGGTCTACACACTTCAAAAATATTTACACAAAACTCACCAAGACCTTATTTCAATTAAGAGCAGCCATTTCATACAAATGGGGCCTCAGTATCCAACACTCTCTTTTTATTTACAAATCACTCATACTTCCATCACTTCAATATGGCATTCTATCTTGGGGGTCATCACTCGATCATCCCACAACCCTGATTTTCTTTTTAAAATCCATCGCCTTAGTCTTTTAACAATTTCAAAAGCTTTCTGCACAACTTCCACTTCTTCTTTAGAGTTCATGTTAAAATGCCCGCCCCTTCTCATTCATTTGAAAAGCACACTCATCAAACATTACGTCAAGATATACAAATCCTTACTACCTCCCTCTTCAGCCTCCATGCTCCACCTACCCTTCAAAGTAATACACCCATACACAATCCTTCTCCATACAGCACTCCCACATCTGCAAAAATACCTCGTACACCAAAATTTCATCCAGCCACACTAACACACCCATCGTTATCTCTTCCATACAACATCACAATTTATCCCAATAAGGACACCGCAATTACCCACATAAAAGAGATCAGATAACTCTCAAACCTCTCTACACTCAGAATTTTCACAGATGCAGCAAATCAATAAACAGATGCGCTTTCGCATACGCTCTCCACGCAGGCGACTCTCTAATTCCCTTCCATTCCTCAAATTCTCCATTAAACCACTTGACCACGACATATGATGCTGAATGCACAGCCTTAATCGCCTCCTGCTATCACATTACCCATAACATTCACCTGTTCAAACAGTTCACCCACATCCATTTCTACACAGACTCACAGAAAATTACACGTGACCTATATCTTCACAGAAACATTCCTTTCCACACCTCAATCTTATTCTCAAAACTGCGTTCTCTCTCTTCTCTTTTCACGATTTCTATTCTCTGGTGCCCTGCTCATTCCAACATACCAGAAAACATACGCGTAGACTTGCTCGCTAAACAAGCCCTTGCCAAAACACACACATCACACCTAACTTCCATAAACCCCGACGTTCTCACTCAAAACCTCACTTTACACACATTTAATCAATGGCAACAAATTATTACCAAGTCCTCCAACACCACGCTCTCAGATATACCGGATATAAAAGCAATTCACCAAACTTGGGCCATCAACAATTTCACCCCATCGCGATCCATAATAAAATGGTTTTCAGGTCACTGCCCCTGTAAATCATATCTATATCACATCAAACTCACCGACAATCAAACCTGCCGTTTCTGCAACGACCCTTTAGAAACACCTTATCATCTATTATTCATATGCCCTTTTTTCATCTCCTATCGACACACAATGATAAACTCGTGCATCAAAACTCTAGGCAATTTTCCAACCAACTTCAGCCAAATCCTCTCCCACCCCAATTTATTAAACGCACTATCTTCTTCGATTAAAACCATTGAACCCATCCTACTAACGCATCCTCATTAAGCACACTTAGTTTCTTTTACTTACATTTTAGAAATCTCTCACTTTATTTCCATCAGCCTTGCCAAGCTTAAACCGTCTTCAAGCTTTCAACAACGCTCTCGAACGATCTTCAACTAATCTTTAACAAGCAGTTTGCAAGCATATCAATTGATTTTGGAAAGTGCTTTGACATCCTTACCAATCCAAATTCAAACCATTTTTATTCAGGTTATTAAAATTTTTAAATTTGAAGTTTACAATTCGTTTTTCTCAGACTCCTGGAGCAAGACAGTTACTTTGCAGAGTACTTATTAGTTAATATTATTTGATTTTTATATTATTTAGCATATTTAATTAATTATATTTTTTGGCGGTTTCTTTGTCATAAATTTTGCCTTACACTGATTTTGTAAAAGATTTTTACTGTATCATGGCTGATTTGAGTCAAAACTCAATGTCAAATGATATGATTAATATTATCAATGTTGCGAGAGAAGGTGGGATTAAATCTCTTCTTTCACGTGATAATTCTAAGGAAAATATTAGCCTGGCTCTCATATATCTTATTAAAGAATTTGATAAGCTTAAATCAACTTCTTCCTATTCTAATAACACTGAAGATTTTTTATCTTTAAAAGAAGATGTATCTAAAATTCAATCTGATTTGTCTATTATAAAACAAAATTTAAATATTCCCACAAAGTTGTATACTGATGCTGTTAAATCTAAAAAGAATATACTTTATGTGAAATCAGATGATGATAAAGGTTCTAATTTAGCTACAATGAATATCTTTAAAAATCTTCAAGTTAATTACATTAAAGAAAAGAATAAGAGTGTAAAAGTGTCTTTAGCAGATGAAACAAATTTGGTCAAAGCTCAATCCCTATTAAATGAAAATAATGTAAAATTCAGGAAAGTTAAAAACTTATCTCCTAAAATAAAGATTAACTTACACAATGATGTTAATGCAGATGATTTATGTCGTGAAATTATAGCAAAAAATCATGGAATAAAAAGTTTGTTGGATGATGGGGGTATTCTTGAATATTTTTACTCATTTAAATCTAATTATAATAATATGAAAAGTTGTATTTTTAAAATTGATTCTAAAATTTACACATATCTTATTAATTCTAATTTTTATCTGTATATATATTTTAGTAAATGTAAATGTTATAATTATTATTCAAATGTCCAATCTACTAAGTGCCTTTATTTTGGTCATGCCAGTACTAACTGTAGAAATTCCTCTATTCTTTGTGCCTATTGTCCTTCTGATGAGCATGTATTGAAAGATTGTAGCTTTCGATCCGACAAAAGTATGTTGAAATGTGGCAATTGTCTAAAAAACCACATTTCAGAGTCTAATCATTTTTCGTGTAGTTATTCATGCCCTCTGGTTCAAAAAAATCTTGCGTATGTTAAAAGTTCTATATTTCTTATGATGATGGTTGCTGATTGTATTTCAAATATGAATTCTTCTGATAATTATAATAATATTTATACACTTGATATTCTAACCTCTCCATATTTTAAAGATTCTTTCTTATATGATAATTTTTCCTCTTCTCTTTTTGTTATGTTCCTCTCTTGAATGCTAACAATTTGAATATTATAAGTTTGAATGTTCAATGCCTTATGCCAAGTTTGATTCACTTGAATGTTTTCTTTTTCATTTCAACTCAATTAGCAAATCACCTCTCCATATTATTTGTATTCAAGAACTTTGGTTCAATAATAGTAATAATTCAAGTTTTTTTAATATTGAAGGATATAGTTTTTTATGTATTTCTTCTAAAGAATCTCTTCATGGCGGCTTAGGATTTTACATTCATAACTCAATCAAGCATAATGTTTTCACTCATAATAGTGACTGTTTTGAGCTGTTTACCATAGCTATTCATCTTGATCATTCTACTTGCTTCCACATCACTAATATTTATCGTAGACCTTCATTAAATTCTACTGTAATTGATTTGTTTTTTTCAGAATTTGATTCCTTTTTATCATGTCATCCTTTTGATATAAAATTTAGTATTCTAGTGGGCGACTTTAACTTTAATTTATTTAAAATTGACTCCAATACGAATGTCCAAAACTTTATGAATCTTCTTCTATCAAATTCATTTAAATCGTTAATCACTCAGCTAATTCGCCCTGCCAGTGATTCTTTGCTCGATAACATTTTTGTGCCATTTGATTCTTACGGTGTGATGCTTTCAACTTACATCAGTATTTTTCTGATCATCTAGCGATTCTTGCTTTGTTTAAGTTTTCTTCATCTAATTTTTAACCAGAAAAAATTTAATTCTATCGATTTCATAAAGAATATTGAGTCATTTAATTAGCGCGGTTTTCTTAGTCCTTACTTTGATGCTCCTGATTTGTACTTGAAAAGAATCTATGATCAACTTATACATTTTATAGATATTGACACTAAAATTCTAAAATTCAACAAATATTCACATCTATATTATAAAAATCCAATTAATGAGTGGATGAATGTTAAACTTTTATTTATTTATGAAGACTCAGTGCTATTTTATCTACATTTATATTATTTAGATTTAAATTTGACAATTGCCTCCAAATATTTTTTTTAACAAGCAGGTCAACAAAACGGGTCCAAATGTTTTAGAAAAAGCATGTTATATTCAATTCATAAATCTAAAAAATTATAATTTGAATGTTTTATTTAATATGAATCTCTTAAAGTTAATAGATGGTGAAATAAAGAAATATTATGAAAAAAATAAAGTTATTAATTTATTAGATTCCACTTATTAGATAGAATTTTTAAGGCACTTTTTTTCCTACGTAAATTACTAACGTTACTATCTGACTTTCTCTAAACAAAAGTTTTTTATGTAATTGTTTTAGTAGTCCTTGTCCGATTCTCGATCGTGACATATCCATCTGTCTATCTATTAAAGGTATTCTTGACTTTGGGTAAATTAAGTTGATTAAAAATATTCTTATGGAAAAATTCATACATTTGAAATATAAATAAATAGTTATCAGTGTTTCGTTCAAAGGAAGCATAATCTTCCATAACTGGACAGATGACAGGGATGTTACAATTGAAAATCGAACCAAATATCATTAGATAATAACTATACTTTTCTATCATTACACAATATTATTCATAGACAAATTTATTTGCTCAAAATCTAAGTTAAATTTATTTCTGTAACTATTATTAAAATTTTGGAATATAGAAATATCAAGTGTCTCTGAGCTTTACTTTCTTGATTGCGTTTTTGTTCGTAAAAAGACTGGATTTACCTCACAATTGGGGATTTTTGGCTTTTTTAGAAACTAATCCATCAAAATAATTTTTGTAAAACAATGATTTGGTAAAAGTGAATTCACTTAGGTGTGATTCAATTGTAAGTAAAAAATATAAAATTGAACTACAGGTTTACTATCACTAATCCTGCATCATTGGGATTTGGAAGGTGCCAGTTTAGGGTGTATTAGGTAAATAGTCGGATGCCTCTGATCCATTAGTTAGATCCTCAGTTTCATGACAGTACAAACGCAGAAACGGCTTTACTTCCCTTAGTGACAATTTTCATCGGCTGTGCAATAGACATGAATGTAGTGCTGCATCACTAGGTAGAAGTTTCCTCATAACACGGCATATATGGAAGCTCGTATATATGTGAAATATTTGTTACATATATATGTGTGGGGGTGTTTCATATTTTTTACCACTAGATTTTTAAATATAAAGCCTGTTTATTTTTTCAAAAGAATAACTTTTTTACTAATTTTTCATTCATACAAAATATGCTCTACATTATGTTTCGCATTCCTTATAATCGAGAGTATAAGAATTGAATGATGGCATGTGAAGTTTTGTTTCGTGTTTAGCCACATTGAGACAGTACACGGATCATCAAACTTTGTCACGATGTCTGCTGGCGAGAGGAAGCATCCGTTGTTAGACGACTGTCAGGTTGTCCACAGGAAACTTTGCTTTTCCCGGAGCAGGCTCTTGAGGCTGCTGACAAGGTGAGCCTCGTCGAGATATGTGGTATCTGCCTCCTTTCTCCCTTGAAGCTATTCGTGGGAGAAAACTCGCTTTTCAACTCTCGTTGCCTTGTTTTGATGAGATCACCGATTCAAATAAAAAGACATAACTGACGCCTTTTTCATGGTTTTGTTAGTAGGGGGTGGAGAGAATGGTATTGAAACTAAAAAAGTAATAAAAATTGAAGTCCTATATAATCAAGTGCAATGCAAATCGACTATACGTGTTTTACTAAGTTATATAATATATTAGCTGTGGACCAATTTCTTTCAGTGGAGGGTTCAACTAGACTAGTTGGGAAACAGGCCTCTCTCTTCCAAATATTACTGTTTAAAAAAAAGTCTTATTAAAGACTTGAAATGGAACGAGAGTGTCCCATATAATCTGTTTAAAGTAAATAAACTCATTGAAAAAGAAATCTGTCAAAAATACTGGAAAACCAATGCCTTAAATGTAAAATACGGTCAAATCCAATTTTTTTTTGAATTGAAAATAACCTTTTACTTTGACCGCCCCATGTCTTTCCGGGGTGTTCTTATTCGCCCCCAATAATTTTGGATTTTTTTAAACTAGTGTATATCATTTATTTTTTTTTTTAGGTGCGGCCTTTCGTTTTTGGTTGTTCCTTCTATTTTCATCTTTGTCTTTGTAATAAAGTTCCATAATTCATAAGATTTTGTTGGAGCAGAAGTTTTACTGCCGGATTCCCTTCCTGATGCAAAGCCTCCTCCTTTCTCACTCTGGGCTTGGGACCAGACGATCGTCGAGTTTTTATATGCGTTATGTAAAACCTTCCAAACGCTGTAATAATAATAATTTGTCAATGCATGTGAGTGTAATGAAAATCACTTTTCTACTACATGTGCCTGTGCTAGTATCTGAAATTCTTTTAAAAGCGCAGTTATCAATTTATTAAACCTGTCACTTGTAAATGTAAAAATTATCTATCCCACTGTTACATACACTGACACACTAAATCAGAATTCAACTTGCCAAATGTGATTTCTTTATTACGTATTGGATAAATTGACTCCCCTTGTATTCGCGGAGTTAGGTTCCAAAGCTAATCGCGAATAGTGAAAATCCGCGAATATTTGTTACCATTTTAAAAATTGTTTAAAACGAAAATTTACTATCATATTGAAGATATAATCAATATATTTGTTTTTTTAAAATTAACTAGGTTTATTCTTTTTATATACACTAAGTTATAATTTAAAGAGACTATACGGAATTATTTCATGTTTTTAGTCACCTCTTACTACATGCAGGTCATACAATAGTCCTATTCTGTTCCGAGACTATACGGAATTATTTAGTGTTTTTAGTCGCTTCTTAAGACATGCAGGTCATGCAATAGTCCTATTCTGTTCCAAGATTATACGGAATTATTTAGTGTCTTTAGTCGCCTCTTACGACATGCAGGTCATGCAATAGTCCTATTCTGTTCCGAGACTATACGGAATTATTTCATGTTTTTAGTCGCCTCTTACGACATGCAGGTCATGCAATAGTCCTATTCTGTTCCGAGACTATACGGAATTATTTAGTGTTTTTAGTCGCCTCTTACGACATGCAGGTCATGCAATAGTCCTATTCTGTTCCGAGACTATACGGAATTATTTAGTGTTTTTAGTCGCCTCTTACGACATGCAGGTCATGCAATAGTCCTATTCTGTTCCGAGACTATACGGAATTATTTCATGTTTTTAGTCACCTCTTACTACATGCAGGTCATACAATTGTCCTATTCTGTTCCGAGACTATACGGAATTATTTCATGTTTTTAGTCGCCTCTTACGACATGCAGGTCATACAATAGTCCTATTCTGTTCCGAGACTATACGGAATTATTTAGTGTTTTTAGTCGCCTCTTAAGACATGCAGGTCATGCAATAGTCCTATTCTGTTCCAAGACTATACGGAATTATTTCATGTTTTTAGTCGCCTCTTACGACATGCAGGTCATGCAATAGTCCTATTCTGTTCCGAGATTATACGGAATTATTTCATGTTTTTAGTCGCCTCTTACGACATGCAGGTCATGCAATAGTCCTATTCTGTTCCGAGACTATACGGAATTATTTAGTGTTTTTAGTCGCCTCTTACGACATGCAGGTCATGCAATAGTCCTATTATGTTCCGAGACTATACGGAATTATTTCATGTTTTTAGTCGCCTCTTACGACATGCAGGTCATGCAATAGTCCTATTCTGTTCCGAGACTATACGGAATTATTTCATGTTTTTAGTCGCCTCTTACGACATGCAGGTCATGCAATAGTCCTATTCTGTTCCGAGACTATACGGAATTATTTAATGTTTTTAGTCGCCTCTTACGACATGCAGGTCATGCAATAGTCCTATTCTGTTCCGAGACTATACGGAATTATTTCATGTTTTTAGTCGCCTCTTACGACATGCAGGTCATGCAATAGTCCTATTCTGTTCCGAGACTATACGGAATTATTTCATGTTTTTAGTCACCTCTTACTACATGCAGGTCATACAATTGTCCTATTCTGTTCCGAGACTATACGGAATTATTTAGTGTTTTTAGTCGCCTCTTACGACATGCAGGTCATGCAATAGTCCTATTCTGTTCCGAGACTATACGGAATTATTTAGTGTTTTTAGTCGCCTCTTACGACATGCAGGTCATGCAATAGTCCTATTCTGTTCCGAGACTATACGGAATTATTTAGTGTTTTTAGTCGCCTCTTACGACATGCAGGTCATGCAATAGTCCTATTCTGTTCCGAGACTATACGGAATTATTTCATGTTTTTAGTCACCTCTTACTACATGCAGGTCATGCAATAGTCCTATTCTGTTCCGAGACTATACGGAATTATTTAGTGTTTTTAGTCGCCTCTTACGACATGCAGGTCATGCAATAGTCCTATTCTGTTCCGAGACTATACGGAATTATTTAGTGTTTTTAGTCGCCTCTTACGACATGCAGGTCATGCAATAGTCCTATTCTGTTCCGAGACTATACGGAATTATTTCATGTTTTTAGTCACCTCTTACTACATGCAGGTCATACAATTGTCCTATTCTGTTCCGAGACTATACGGAATTATTTCATGTTTTTAGTCACCTCTTACTACATGCAGGTCATACAATAGTCCTATTCTGTTCCGAGACTATACGGAATTATTTAGTGTTTTTAGTCGCCTCTTACGACATGCAGGTCATGCAATAGTCCTATTCTGTTCCGAGACTATACGGAATTATTTCATGTTTTTAGTCACCTCTTACTACATGCAGGTCATGCAATAGTCCTATTCTGTTCCGAGACTATACGGAATTATTTAGTGTTTTTAGTCGCCTCTTACGACATGCAGGTCATGCAATAGTCCTATTCTGTTCCGAGACTATACGGAATTATTTAGTGTTTTTAGTCGCCTCTTACGACATGCAGGTCATGCAATAGTCCTATTCTGTTCCGAGACTATACGGAATTATTTCATGTTTTTAGTCACCTCTTACTACATGCAGGTCATACAATTGTCCTATTCTGTTCCGAGACTATACGGAATTATTTCATGTTTTTAGTCGCCTCTTACGACATGCAGGTCATGCAATAGTCCTATTCTGTTCCGAGACTATACGGAATTATTTCATGTTTTTAGTCGCCTCTTACGACATGCAGGTCATGCAATAGTCCTATTCTGTTCCGAGACTATACGGAATTATTTAATGTTTTTAGTCGCCTCTTACGACATGCAGGTCATGCAATAGTCCTATTCTGTTCCGAGACTATACGGAATTATTTAGTGTTTTTAGTCGCCTCTTACGACATGCAGGTCATGCAATAGTCCTATTCTGTTCCGAGACTATACGGAATTATTTCATGTTTTTAGTCGCCTCTTACGACATGCAGGTCATGCAATAGTCCTATTCTGTTCCGAGACTATACGGAATTATTTCAGTGTTTTTAGTCGCCTCTTACGACATGCAGGTCATGCAATAGTCCTATTCTGTTCCGAGACTATACGGAATTATTTCATGTTTTTAGTCGCCTCTTACGACATGCAGGTCATGCAATAGTCCTATTCTGTTCCGAGACTATACGGAATTATTTAATGTTTTTAGTCGCCTCTTACGACATGCAGGTCATGCAATAGTCCTATTCTGTTCCGAGACTATACGGAATTATTTCATGTTTTTAGTCGCCTCTTACGACATGCAGGTCATGCAATAGTCCTATTCTGTTCCGAGACTATACGGAATTATTTAATGTTTTTAGTCGCCTCTTACGACATGCAGGTCATGCAATAGTCCTATTCTGTTCCGAGACTATACGGAATTATTTCATGTTTTTAGTCGCCTCTTACGACATGCAGGTCATGCAATAGTCCTATTATGTTCCGAGACTATACGGAATTATTTCATGTTTTTAGTCGCCTCTTACGACATGCAGGTCATGCAATAGTCCTATTCTGTTCCGAGACTATACGGAATTATTTAATGTTTTTAGTCGCCTCTTACGACATGCAGGTCATGCAATAGTCCTATTCTGTTCCGAGACTATACGGAATTATTTCATGTTTTTAGTCGCCTCTTACGACATGCAGGTCATGCAATAGTCCTATTCTGTTCCGAGACTATACGGAATTATTTCATGTTTTTAGTCGCCTCTTACGACATGCAGGTCATGCAATAGTCCTATTCTGTTCCGAGACTATACGGAATTATTTAATGTTTTTAGTCGCCTCTTACGACATGCAGGTCATGCAATAGTCCTATTCTGTTCCGAGACTATACGGAATTATTTCATGTTTTTAGTCGCCTCTTACGACATGCAGGTCATGCAATAGTCCTATTATGTTCCGAGACTATACGGAATTATTTCATGTTTTTAGTCGCCTCTTACGACATGCAGGTCATGCAATAGTCCTATTCTGTTCCGAGACTATACGGAATTATTTCATGTTTTTAGTCGCCTCTTACGACATGCAGGTCATGCAATAGTCCTATTCTGTTCCGAGACTATACGGAATTATTTCATGTTTTTAGTCACCTCTTACTACATGCAGGTCATACAATTGTCCTATTCTGTTCCGAGACTATACGGAATTATTTAGTGTTTTTAGTCGCCTCTTACGACATGCAGGTCATGCAATAGTCCTATTATGTTCCGAGACTATACGGAATTATTTCATGTTTTTAGTCGCCTCTTACGACATGCAGGTCATGCAATAGTCCTATTATGTTCCGAGACTATACGGAATTATTTCATGTTTTTAGTCGCCTCTTACGACATGCAGGTCATGCAATAGTCCTATTCTGTTCCGAGACTATACGGAATTATTTCATGTTTTTAGTCGCCTCTTACGACATGCAGGTCATGCAATAGTCCTATTATGTTCCGAGACTATACGGAATTATTTCATGTTTTTAGTCGCCTCTTACGACATGCAGGTCATGCAATAGTCCTATTCTGTTCCGAGACTATACGGAATTATTTAGTGTTTTTAGTCGCCTCTTACGACATGCAGGTCATGCAATAGTCCTATTCTGTTCCGAGACTATACGGAATTATTTAATGTTTTTAGTCGCCTCTTACGACATGCAGGTCATGCAATAGTCCTATTATGTTCCGAGACTATACGGAATTATTTCATGTTTTTAGTCGCCTCTTACGACATGCAGGTCATGCAATAGTCCTATTCTGTTCCGAGACTATACGGAATTATTTCATGTTTTTAGTCGCCTCTTACGACATGCAGGTCATGCAATAGTCCTATTCTGTTCCGAGACTATACGGAATTATTTAGTGTTTTTAGTCGCCTCTTACGACATGCAGGTCATGCAATAGTCCTATTCTGTTCCGAGACTATACGGAATTATTTAATGTTTTTAGTCGCCTCTTACGACATGCAGGTCATGCAATAGTCCTATTCTGTTCCGAGACTATACGGAATTATTTCATGTTTTTAGTCGCCTCTTACGACATGCAGGTCATGCAATAGTCCTATTCTGTTCCGAGACTATACGGAATTATTTAGTGTTTTTAGTCGCCTCTTACGACATGCAGGTCATGCAATAGTCCTATTCTGTTCCGAGACTATACGGAATTATTTCATGTTTTTAGTCGCCTCTTACGACATGCAGGTCATGCAATAGTCCTATTCTGTTCCGAGACTATACGGAATTATTTCATGTTTTTAGTCGCCTCTTACGACATGCAGGTCATGCAATAGTCCTATTCTGTTCCGAGACTATACGGAATTATTTCATGTTTTTAGTCGCCTCTTACGACATGCAGGTCATGCAATAGTCCTATTATGTTCCGAGACTATACGGAATTATTTAATGTTTTTAGTCGCCTCTTACGACATGCAGGTCATGCAATAGTCCTATTCTGTTCCGAGACTATACGGAATTATTTCATGTTTTTAGTCGCCTCTTACGACATGCAGGTCATGCAATAGTCCTATTATGTTCCGAGACTATACGGAATTATTTCATGTTTTTAGTCGCCTCTTACGACATGCAGGTCATGCAATAGTCCTATTCTGTTCCGAGACTATACGGAATTATTTAATGTTTTTAGTCGCCTCTTACGACATGCAGGTCATGCAATAGTCCTATTCTGTTCCGAGACTATACGGAATTATTTCATGTTTTTAGTCGCCTCTTACGACATGCAGGTCATGCAATAGTCCTATTCTGTTCCGAGACTATACGGAATTATTTCATGTTTTTAGTCGCCTCTTACGACATGCAGGTCATGCAATAGTCCTATTATGTTCCGAGACTATACGGAATTATTTCATGTTTTTAGTCGCCTCTTACGACATGCAGGTCATGCAATAGTCCTATTCTGTTCCGAGACTATACGGAATTATTTCATGTTTTTAGTCGCCTCTTACGACATGCAGGTCATGCAATTGTCCTATTCTGTTCCGAGACTATACGGAATTATTTAGTGTTTTTAGTCGCCTCTTACGACATGCAGGTCATGCAATAGTCCTATTCTGTTCCGAGACTATACGGAATTATTTCATGTTTTTAGTCGCCTCTTACGACATGCAGGTCATGCAATTGTCCTATTCTGTTCCGAGACTATACGGAATTATTTAGTGTTTTTAGTCGCCTCTTACGACATGCAGGTCATGCAATAGTCCTATTCTGTTCCGAGACTATACGGAATTATTTCATGTTTTTAGTCGCCTCTTACGACATGCAGGTCATGCAATAGTCCTATTATGTTCCGAGACTATACGGAATTATTTCATGTTTTTAGTCGCCTCTTACGACATGCAGGTCATGCAATAGTCCTATTCTGTTCCGAGACTATATGGAATTATTTAGTGTTTTTAGTCGCCTCTTACGACATGCAGGTCATGCAATAGTCCTATTATGTTCCGAGACTATACGGAATTATTTCATGTTTTTAGTCGCCTCTTACGACATGCAGGTCATGCAATAGTCCTATTCTGTTCCGAGACTATACGGAATTATTTCATGTTTTTAGTCGCCTCTTACGACATGCAGGTCATGCAATAGTCCTATTCTGTTCCGAGACTATACGGAATTATTTCATGTTTTTAGTCGCCTCTTACGACATGCAGGTCATGCAATAGTCCTATTATGTTCCGAGACTATACGGAATTATTTCATGTTTTTAGTCGCCTCTTACGACATGCAGGTCATGCAATAGTCCTATTATGTTCCGAGACTATACGGAATTATTTAGTGTTTTTAGTCGCCTCTTACGACATGCAGGTCATGCAATAGTCCTATTCTGTTCCGAGACTATACGGAATTATTTAGTGTTTTTAGTCACCTCTTACTACATGCAGGTCATACAATTGTCCTATTCTGTTCCGAGACTATACGGAATTATTTCATGTTTTTAGTCGCCTCTTACGACATGCAGGTCATGCAATAGTCCTATTATGTTCCGAGACTATACGGAATTATTTCATGTTTTTAGTCGCCTCTTACGACATGCAGGTCATGCAATAGTCCTATTCTGTTCCGAGACTATACGGAATTATTTCATGTTTTTAGTCGCCTCTTACGACATGCAGGTCATGCAATAGTCCTATTCTGTTCCGAGACTATACGGAATTATTTCATGTTTTTAGTCGCCTCTTACGACATGCAGGTCATACAATAGTCCTATTCTGTTCCGAGACTATACGGAATTATTTAGTGTTTTTAGTCGCCTCTTACGACATGCAGGTCATGCAATAGTCCTATTATGTTCCGAGACTATACGGAATTATTTAATGTTTTTAGTCGCCTCTTACGACATGCAGGTCATGCAATAGTCCTATTATGTTCCGAGACTATACGGAATTATTTCATGTTTTTAGTCGCCTCTTACGACATGCAGGTCATGCAATAGTCCTATTCTGTTCCGAGACTATACGGAATTATTTCATGTTTTTAGTCGCCTCTTACGACATGCAGGTCATGCAATAGTCCTATTATGTTCCGAGACTATACGGAATTATTTCATGTTTTTAGTCGCCTCTTACGACATGCAGGTCATGCAATAGTCCTATTCTGTTCCGAGACTATACGGAATTATTTAGTGTTTTTAGTCGCCTCTTACGACATGCAGGTCATGCAATAGTCCTATTCTGTTCCGAGACTATACGGAATTATTTAATGTTTTTAGTCGCCTCTTACGACATGCAGGTCATGCAATAGTCCTATTATGTTCCGAGACTATACGGAATTATTTCATGTTTTTAGTCGCCTCTTACGACATGCAGGTCATGCAATAGTCCTATTCTGTTCCGAGACTGTACGGAATTATTTCATGTTTTTAGTCGCCTCTTACGACATGCAGGTCATGCAATAGTCCTATTCTGTTCCGAGACTATACGGAATTATTTCATGTTTTTAGTCGCCTCTTACGACATGCAGGTCATGCAATAGTCCTATTCTGTTCCGAGACTATACGGAATTATTTCATGTTTTTAGTCGCCTCTTACGACATGCAGGTCATGCAATAGTCCTATTCTGTTCCGAGACTATACGGAATTATTTCATGTTTTTAGTCGCCTCTTACGACATGCAGGTCATGCAATAGTCCTATTCTGTTCCGAGACTATACGGAATTATTTCATGTTTTTAGTCTCCTCTTACGACATGCAGGTCATGCAATAGTCCTATTCTGTTCCGAGACTATACGGAATTATTTCATGTTTTTAGTCGCCTCTTACGACATGCAGGTCATGCAATAGTCCTATTCTGTTCCGAGACTATACGGAATTATTTCATGTTTTTAGTCGCCTCTTACGACATGCAGGTCATGCAATAGTCCTATTCTGTTCCGAGACTATACGGAATTATTTCATGTTTTTAGTCGCCTCTTACGACATGCAGGTCATGCAATAGTCCTATTCTGTTCCGAGACTATACGGAATTATTTAATGTTTTTAGTCGCCTCTTACGACATGCAGGTCATGCAATAGTCCTATTCTGTTCCGAGACTATACGGAATTATTTCATGTTTTTAGTCGCCTCTTACGACATGCAGGTCATGCAATAGTCCTATTATGTTCCGAGACTATACGGAATTATTTCATGTTTTTAGTCGCCTCTTACGACATGCAGGTCATGCAATAGTCCTATTCTGTTCCGAGACTATACGGAATTATTTAATGTTTTTAGTCGCCTCTTACGACATGCAGGTCATGCAATAGTCCTATTCTGTTCCGAGACTATACGGAATTATTTCATGTTTTTAGTCGCCTCTTACGACATGCAGGTCATGCAATAGTCCTATTATGTTCCGAGACTATACGGAATTATTTCATGTTTTTAGTCGCCTCTTACGACATGCAGGTCATGCAATAGTCCTATTATGTTCCGAGACTATACGGAATTATTTAATGTTTTTAGTCGCCTCTTACGACATGCAGGTCATGCAATAGTCCTATTCTGTTCCGAGACTATACGGAATTATTTCATGTTTTTAGTCGCCTCTTACTACATGCAGGTCATGCAATAGTCCTATTCTGTTCCGAGACTATACGGAATTATTTCATGTTTTTAGTCGCCTCTTACGACATGCAGGTCATGCAATAGTCCTATTCTGTTCCGAGACTATACGGAATTATTTCATGTTTTTAGTCGCCTCTTACGACATGCAGGTCATGCAATAGTCCTATTCTGTTCCGAGACTATACGGAATTATTTAGTGTTTTTAGTCGCCTCTTACTACATGCAGGTCATACAATTGTCCTATTCTGTTCCGAGACTATACGGAATTATTTCATGTTTTTAGTCGCCTCTTACGACATGCAGGTCATGCAATAGTCCTATTATGTTCCGAGACTATACGGAATTATTTAATGTTTTTAGTCGCCTCTTACGACATGCAGGTCATGCAATAGTCCTATTATGTTCCGAGACTATACGGAATTATTTCATGTTTTTAGTCGCCTCTTACGACATGCAGGTCATGCAATAGTCCTATTCTGTTCCGAGACTATACGGAATTATTTCATGTTTTTAGTCGCCTCTTACTACATGCAGGTCATGCAATAGTCCTATTCTGTTCCGAGACTATACGGAATTATTTAGTGTTTTTAGTCGCCTCTTACGACATGCAGGTCATGCAATAGTCCTATTCTGTTCCGAGACTATACGGAATTATTTCATGTTTTTAGTCGCCTCTTACGACATGCAGGTCATGCAATAGTCCTATTGTGTTCCGAGAGTATACGGAATTATTTCATGTTTTTAGTCGCCTCTTACGACATGCAGGTCATGCAATAGTCCTATTCTGTTCCGAGACTATACGGATTATTTCATGTTTTTAGTCGCCTCTTACGACATGCAGGTCATGCAATAGTCCTATTCTGTTCCGAGACTATACGGAATTATTTCATGTTTTTAGTCGCCTCTTACGACATGCAGGTCATGCAATAGTCCTATTCTGTTCCGAGACTATACGGAATTATTTAGTGTTTTTAGTCGCCTCTTACGACATGCAGGTCATGCAATAGTCCTATTCTGTTCCGAGACTATACGGAATTATTTAATGTTTTTAGTCGCCTCTTACGACATGCAGGTCATGCAATAGTCCTATTCTGTTCCGAGACTATACGGAATTATTTAATGTTTTTAGTCGCCTCTTACGACATGCAGGTCATGCAATAGTCCTATTCTGTTCCGAGACTGTACGGAATTATTTCATGTTTTTAGTCGCCTCTTACGACATGCAGGTCATGCAATAGTCCTATTCTGTTCCGAGACTATACGGAATTATTTCATGTTTTTAGTCGCCTCTTACGACATGCAGGTCATGCAATAGTCCTATTCTGTTCCGAGACTATACGGAATTATTTCATGTTTTTAGTCGCCTCTTACGACATGCAGGTCATGCAATAGTCCTATTCTGTTCCGAGACTATACGGAATTATTTCATGTTTTTAGTCGCCTCTTACGACATGCAGGTCATGCAATAGTCCTATTCTGTTCCGAGACTATACGGAATTATTTCATGTTTTTAGTCGCCTCTTACGACATTCAGGTCATGCAATAGTCCTATTCTGTTCCGAGACTATACGGAATTATTTCATGTTTTTAGTCGCCTCTTACGACATGCAGGTCATGCAATAGTCCTATTCTGTTCCGAGACTATACGGAATTATTTCATGTTTTTAGTCGCCTCTTACGACATGCAGGTCATGCAATAGTCCTATTCTGTTCCGAGACTATACGGAATTATTTCATGTTTTTAGTCGCCTCTTACGACATGCAGGTCATGCAATAGTCCTATTCTGTTCCGAGACTATACGGAATTATTTCATGTTTTTAGTCGCCTCTTACGACATGCAGGTCATGCAATAGTCCTATTCTGTTCCGAGACTATACGGAATTATTTCATGTTTTTAGTCGCCTCTTACGACATGCAGGTCATGCAATAGTCCTATTCTGTTCCGAGACTATACGGAATTATTTCATGTTTTTAGTCGCCTCTTACGACATGCAGGTCATGCAATAGTCCTATTCTGTTCCGAGACTATACGGAATTATTTCATGTTTTTAGTCGCCTCTTACGACATGCAGGTCATGCAATAGTCCTATTCTGTTCCGAGACTATACGGAATTATTTCATGTTTTTAGTCGCCTCTTACGACATGCAGGTCATGCAATAGTCCTATTCTGTTCCGAGACTATACGGAATTATTTCATGTTTTTAGTCGCCTCTTACGACATGCAGGTCATGCAATAGTCCTATTCTGTTCCGAGACTATACGGAATTATTTCATGTTTTTAGTCGCCTCTTACGACATGCAGGTCATGCAATAGTCCTATTCTGTTCCGAGACTATACGGAATTATTTCATGTTTTTAGTCGCCTCTTACGACATGCAGGTCATGCAATAGTCCTATTCTGTTCCGAGACTATACGGAATTATTTCATGTTTTTAGTCGCCTCTTACGACATGCAGGTCATGCAATAGTCCTATTCTGTTCCGAGACTATACGGAATTATTTCATGTTTTTAGTCGCCTCTTACGACATGCAGGTCATGCAATAGTCCTATTCTGTTCCGAGACTATACGGAATTATTTCATGTTTTTAGTCGCCTCTTACGACATGCAGGTCATGCAATAGTCCTATTCTGTTCCGAGACTATACGGAATTATTTCATGTTTTTAGTCGCCTCTTACGACATGCAGGTCATGCAATAGTCCTATTCTGTTCCGAGACTATACGGAATTATTTCATGTTTTTAGTCGCCTCTTACGACATGCAGGTCATGCAATAGTCCTATTCTGTTCCGAGACTATACGGAATTATTTCATGTTTTTAGTCGCCTCTTACGACATGCAGGTCATGCAATAGTCCTATTCTGTTCCGAGACTATACGGAATTATTTCATGTTTTTAGTCGCCTCTTACGACATGCAGGTCATGCAATAGTCCTATTCTGTTCCGAGACTATACGGAATTATTTCATGTTTTTAGTCGCCTCTTACGACATGCAGGTCATGCAATAGTCCTATTCTGTTCCGAGACTATACGGAATTATTTCATGTTTTTAGTCGCCTCTTACGACATGCAGGTCATGCAATAGTCCTATTCTGTTCCGAGACTATACGGAATTATTTCATGTTTTTAGTCGCCTCTTACGACATGCAGGTCATGCAATAGTCCTATTCTGTTCCGAGACTATACGGAATTATTTCATGTTTTTAGTCGCCTCTTACGACATGCAGGTCATGCAATAGTCCTATTCTGTTCCGAGACTATACGGAATTATTTCATGTTTTTAGTCGCCTCTTACGACATGCAGGTCATGCAATAGTCCTATTCTGTTCCGAGACTATACGGAATTATTTCATGTTTTTAGTCGCCTCTTACGACATGCAGGTCATGCAATAGTCCTATTCTGTTCCGAGACTATACGGAATTATTTCATGTTTTTAGTCGCCTCTTACGACATGCAGGTCATGCAATAGTCCTATTCTGTTCCGAGACTATACGGAATTATTTCATGTTTTTAGTCGCCTCTTACGACATGCAGGTCATGCAATAGTCCTATTCTGTTCCGAGACTATACGGAATTATTTCATGTTTTTAGTCGCCTCTTACGACATGCAGGTCATGCAATAGTCCTATTCTGTTCCGAGACTATACGGAATTATTTCATGTTTTTAGTCGCCTCTTACGACATGCAGGTCATGCAATAGTCCTATTCTGTTCCGAGACTATACGGAATTATTTCATGTTTTTAGTCGCCTCTTACGACATGCAGGTCATGCAATAGTCCTATTCTGTTCCGAGACTATACGGAATTATTTCATGTTTTTAGTCGCCTCTTACGACATGCAGGTCATGCAATAGTCCTATTCTGTTCCGAGACTATACGGAATTATTTCATGTTTTTAGTCGCCTCTTACGACATGCAGGTCATGCAATAGTCCTATTCTGTTCCGAGACTATACGGAATTATTTCATGTTTTTAGTCGCCTCTTACGACATGCAGGTCATGCAATAGTCCTATTCTGTTCCGAGACTATACGGAATTATTTCATGTTTTTAGTCGCCTCTTACGACATGCAGGTCATGCAATAGTCCTATTCTGTTCCGAGACTATACGGAATTATTTCATGTTTTTAGTCGCCTCTTACGACATGCAGGTCATGCAATAGTCCTATTCTGTTCCGAGACTATACGGAATTATTTCATGTTTTTAGTCGCCTCTTACGACATGCAGGTCATGCAATAGTCCTATTCTGTTCCGAGACTATACGGAATTATTTCATGTTTTTAGTCGCCTCTTACGACATGCAGGTCATGCAATAGTCCTATTCTGTTCCGAGACTATACGGAATTATTTCATGTTTTTAGTCGCCTCTTACGACATGCAGGTCATGCAATAGTCCTATTCTGTTCCGAGACTATACGGAATTATTTCATGTTTTTAGTCGCCTCTTACGACATGCAGGTCATGCAATAGTCCTATTCTGTTCCGAGACTATACGGAATTATTTCATGTTTTTAGTCGCCTCTTACGACATGCAGGTCATGCAATAGTCCTATTCTGTTCCGAGACTATACGGAATTATTTCATGTTTTTAGTCGCCTCTTACGACATGCAGGTCATGCAATAGTCCTATTCTGTTCCGAGACTATACGGAATTATTTCATGTTTTTAGTCGCCTCTTACGACATGCAGGTCATGCAATAGTCCTATTCTGTTCCGAGACTATACGGAATTATTTCATGTTTTTAGTCGCCTCTTACGACATGCAGGTCATGCAATAGTCCTATTCTGTTCCGAGACTATACGGAATTATTTCATGTTTTTAGTCGCCTCTTACGACATGCAGGTCATGCAATAGTCCTATTCTGTTCCGAGACTATACGGAATTATTTCATGTTTTTAGTCGCCTCTTACGACATGCAGGTCATGCAATAGTCCTATTCTGTTCCGAGACTATACGGAATTATTTCATGTTTTTAGTCGCCTCTTACGACATGCAGGTCATGCAATAGTCCTATTCTGTTCCGAGACTATACGGAATTATTTCATGTTTTTAGTCGCCTCTTACGACATGCAGGTCATGCAATAGTCCTATTCTGTTCCGAGACTATACGGAATTATTTCATGTTTTTAGTCGCCTCTTACGACATGCAGGTCATGCAATAGTCCTATTCTGTTCCGAGACTATACGGAATTATTTCATGTTTTTAGTCGCCTCTTACGACATGCAGGTCATGCAATAGTCCTATTCTGTTCCGAGACTATACGGAATTATTTCATGTTTTTAGTCGCCTCTTACGACATGCAGGTCATGCAATAGTCCTATTCTGTTCCGAGACTATACGGAATTATTTCATGTTTTTAGTCGCCTCTTACGACATGCAGGTCATGCAATAGTCCTATTCTGTTCCGAGACTATACGGAATTATTTCATGTTTTTAGTCGCCTCTTACGACATGCAGGTCATGCAATAGTCCTATTCTGTTCCGAGACTATACGGAATTATTTCATGTTTTTAGTCGCCTCTTACGACATGCAGGTCATGCAATAGTCCTATTCTGTTCCGAGACTATACGGAATTATTTCATGTTTTTAGTCGCCTCTTACGACATGCAGGTCATGCAATAGTCCTATTCTGTTCCGAGACTATACGGAATTATTTCATGTTTTTAGTCGCCTCTTACGACATGCAGGTCATGCAATAGTCCTATTCTGTTCCGAGACTATACGGAATTATTTCATGTTTTTAGTCGCCTCTTACGACATGCAGGTCATGCAATAGTCCTATTCTGTTCCGAGACTATACGGAATTATTTCATGTTTTTAGTCGCCTCTTACGACATGCAGGTCATGCAATAGTCCTATTCTGTTCCGAGACTATACGGAATTATTTCATGTTTTTAGTCGCCTCTTACGACATGCAGGTCATGCAATAGTCCTATTCTGTTCCGAGACTATACGGAATTATTTCATGTTTTTAGTCGCCTCTTACGACATGCAGGTCATGCAATAGTCCTATTCTGTTCCGAGACTATACGGAATTATTTCATGTTTTTAGTCGCCTCTTACGACATGCAGGTCATGCAATAGTCCTATTCTGTTCCGAGACTATACGGAATTATTTCATGTTTTTAGTCGCCTCTTACGACATGCAGGTCATGCAATAGTCCTATTCTGTTCCGAGACTATACGGAATTATTTCATGTTTTTAGTCGCCTCTTACGACATGCAGGTCATGCAATAGTCCTATTCTGTTCCGAGACTATACGGAATTATTTCATGTTTTTAGTCGCCTCTTACGACATGCAGGTCATGCAATAGTCCTATTCTGTTCCGAGACTATACGGAATTATTTCATGTTTTTAGTCGCCTCTTACGACATGCAGGTCATGCAATAGTCCTATTCTGTTCCGAGACTATACGGAATTATTTCATGTTTTTAGTCGCCTCTTACGACATGCAGGTCATGCAATAGTCCTATTCTGTTCCGAGACTATACGGAATTATTTCATGTTTTTAGTCGCCTCTTACGACATGCAGGTCATGCAATAGTCCTATTCTGTTCCGAGACTATACGGAATTATTTCATGTTTTTAGTCGCCTCTTACGACATGCAGGTCATGCAATAGTCCTATTCTGTTCCGAGACTATACGGAATTATTTCATGTTTTTAGTCGCCTCTTACGACATGCAGGTCATGCAATAGTCCTATTCTGTTCCGAGACTATACGGAATTATTTCATGTTTTTAGTCGCCTCTTACGACATGCAGGTCATGCAATAGTCCTATTCTGTTCCGAGACTATACGGAATTATTTCATGTTTTTAGTCGCCTCTTACGACATGCAGGTCATGCAATAGTCCTATTCTGTTCCGAGACTATACGGAATTATTTCATGTTTTTAGTCGCCTCTTACGACATGCAGGTCATGCAATAGTCCTATTCTGTTCCGAGACTATACGGAATTATTTCATGTTTTTAGTCGCCTCTTACGACATGCAGGTCATGCAATAGTCCTATTCTGTTCCGAGACTATACGGAATTATTTCATGTTTTTAGTCGCCTCTTACGACATGCAGGTCATGCAATAGTCCTATTCTGTTCCGAGACTATACGGAATTATTTCATGTTTTTAGTCGCCTCTTACGACATG
This sequence comes from Nectonema munidae, assembly GCA_030549495.1. Lineage (NCBI taxonomy): Eukaryota > Metazoa > Nematomorpha > Nectonematoida > Nectonematidae > Nectonema > Nectonema munidae. The sequence continues at coordinate 491,268 of JAUIRK010000664.1, forward strand.
CAGGTCATGCAATAGTCCTATTCTGTTCCGAGACTATACGGAATTATTTCATGTTTTTAGTCGCCTCTTACGACATGCAGGTCATGCAATAGTCCTATTCTGTTCCGAGACTATACGGAATTATTTCATGTTTTTAGTCGCCTCTTACGACATGCAGGTCATGCAATAGTCCTATTCTGTTCCGAGACTATACGGAATTATTTCATGTTTTTAGTCGCCTCTTACGACATGCAGGTCATGCAATAGTCCTATTCTGTTCCGAGACTATACGGAATTATTTCATGTTTTTAGTCGCCTCTTACGACATGCAGGTCATGCAATAGTCCTATTCTGTTCCGAGACTATACGGAATTATTTCATGTTTTTAGTCGCCTCTTACGACATGCAGGTCATGCAATAGTCCTATTCTGTTCCGAGACTATACGGAATTATTTCATGTTTTTAGTCGCCTCTTACGACATGCAGGTCATGCAATAGTCCTATTCTGTTCCGAGACTATACGGAATTATTTCATGTTTTTAGTCGCCTCTTACGACATGCAGGTCATGCAATAGTCCTATTCTGTTCCGAGACTATACGGAATTATTTCATGTTTTTAGTCGCCTCTTACGACATGCAGGTCATGCAATAGTCCTATTCTGTTCCGAGACTATACGGAATTATTTCATGTTTTTAGTCGCCTCTTACGACATGCAGGTCATGCAATAGTCCTATTCTGTTCCGAGACTATACGGAATTATTTCATGTTTTTAGTCGCCTCTTACGACATGCAGGTCATGCAATAGTCCTATTCTGTTCCGAGACTATACGGAATTATTTCATGTTTTTAGTCGCCTCTTACGACATGCAGGTCATGCAATAGTCCTATTCTGTTCCGAGACTATACGGAATTATTTCATGTTTTTAGTCGCCTCTTACGACATGCAGGTCATGCAATAGTCCTATTCTGTTCCGAGACTATACGGAATTATTTCATGTTTTTAGTCGCCTCTTACGACATGCAGGTCATGCAATAGTCCTATTCTGTTCCGAGACTATACGGAATTATTTCATGTTTTTAGTCGCCTCTTACGACATGCAGGTCATGCAATAGTCCTATTCTGTTCCGAGACTATACGGAATTATTTCATGTTTTTAGTCGCCTCTTACGACATGCAGGTCATGCAATAGTCCTATTCTGTTCCGAGACTATACGGAATTATTTCATGTTTTTAGTCGCCTCTTACGACATGCAGGTCATGCAATAGTCCTATTCTGTTCCGAGACTATACGGAATTATTTCATGTTTTTAGTCGCCTCTTACGACATGCAGGTCATGCAATAGTCCTATTCTGTTCCGAGACTATACGGAATTATTTCATGTTTTTAGTCGCCTCTTACGACATGCAGGTCATGCAATAGTCCTATTCTGTTCCGAGACTATACGGAATTATTTCATGTTTTTAGTCGCCTCTTACGACATGCAGGTCATGCAATAGTCCTATTCTGTTCCGAGACTATACGGAATTATTTCATGTTTTTAGTCGCCTCTTACGACATGCAGGTCATGCAATAGTCCTATTCTGTTCCGAGACTATACGGAATTATTTCATGTTTTTAGTCGCCTCTTACGACATGCAGGTCATGCAATAGTCCTATTCTGTTCCGAGACTATACGGAATTATTTCATGTTTTTAGTCGCCTCTTACGACATGCAGGTCATGCAATAGTCCTATTCTGTTCCGAGACTATACGGAATTATTTCATGTTTTTAGTCGCCTCTTACGACATGCAGGTCATGCAATAGTCCTATTCTGTTCCGAGACTATACGGAATTATTTCATGTTTTTAGTCGCCTCTTACGACATGCAGGTCATGCAATAGTCCTATTCTGTTCCGAGACTATACGGAATTATTTCATGTTTTTAGTCGCCTCTTACGACATGCAGGTCATGCAATAGTCCTATTCTGTTCCGAGACTATACGGAATTATTTCATGTTTTTAGTCGCCTCTTACGACATGCAGGTCATGCAATAGTCCTATTCTGTTCCGAGACTATACGGAATTATTTCATGTTTTTAGTCGCCTCTTACGACATGCAGGTCATGCAATAGTCCTATTCTGTTCCGAGACTATACGGAATTATTTCATGTTTTTAGTCGCCTCTTACGACATGCAGGTCATGCAATAGTCCTATTCTGTTCCGAGACTATACGGAATTATTTCATGTTTTTAGTCGCCTCTTACGACATGCAGGTCATGCAATAGTCCTATTCTGTTCCGAGACTATACGGAATTATTTCATGTTTTTAGTCGCCTCTTACGACATGCAGGTCATGCAATAGTCCTATTCTGTTCCGAGACTATACGGAATTATTTCATGTTTTTAGTCGCCTCTTACGACATGCAGGTCATGCAATAGTCCTATTCTGTTCCGAGACTATACGGAATTATTTCATGTTTTTAGTCGCCTCTTACGACATGCAGGTCATGCAATAGTCCTATTCTGTTCCGAGACTATACGGAATTATTTCATGTTTTTAGTCGCCTCTTACGACATGCAGGTCATGCAATAGTCCTATTCTGTTCCGAGACTATACGGAATTATTTCATGTTTTTAGTCGCCTCTTACGACATGCAGGTCATGCAATAGTCCTATTCTGTTCCGAGACTATACGGAATTATTTCATGTTTTTAGTCGCCTCTTACGACATGCAGGTCATGCAATAGTCCTATTCTGTTCCGAGACTATACGGAATTATTTCATGTTTTTAGTCGCCTCTTACGACATGCAGGTCATGCAATAGTCCTATTCTGTTCCGAGACTATACGGAATTATTTCATGTTTTTAGTCGCCTCTTACGACATGCAGGTCATGCAATAGTCCTATTCTGTTCCGAGACTATACGGAATTATTTATGTTTTTAGTCGCCTCTTACGACATGCAGGTCATGCAATAGTCCTATTCTGTTCCGAGACTATACGGAATTATTTCATGTTTTTAGTCGCCTCTTACGACATGCAGGTCATGCAATAGTCCTATTCTGTTCCGAGACTATACGGAATTATTTCATGTTTTTAGTCGCCTCTTACGACATGCAGGTCATGCAATAGTCCTATTCTGTTCCGAGACTATACGGAATTATTTCATGTTTTTAGTCGCCTCTTACGACATGCAGGTCATGCAATAGTCCTATTCTGTTCCGAGACTATACGGAATTATTTCATGTTTTTAGTCGCCTCTTACGACATGCAGGTCATGCAATAGTCCTATTCTGTTCCGAGACTATACGGAATTATTTAGTGTTTTTAGTCGCCTCTTACGACATGCAGGTCATGCAATAGTCCTATTCTGTTCCGAGACTATACGGAATTATTTCATGTTTTTAGTCGCCTCTTACGACATGCAGGTCATGCAATAGTCCTATTCTGTTCCGAGACTATACGGAATTATTTCATGTTTTTAGTCGCCTCTTACGACATGCAGGTCATGCAATAGTCCTATTCTGTTCCGAGACTATACGGAATTATTTCATGTTTTTAGTCGCCTCTTACGACATGCAGGTCATGCAATAGTCCTATTCTGTTCCGAGACTATACGGAATTATTTCATGTTTTTAGTCGCCTCTTACGACATGCAGGTCATGCAATAGTCCTATTCTGTTCCGAGACTATACGGAATTATTTAGTGTTTTTAGTCGCCTCTTACGACATGCAGGTCATGCAATAGTCCTATTCTGTTCCGAGACTATACGGAATTATTTCATGTTTTTAGTCGCCTCTTACGACATGCAGGTCATGCAATAGTCCTATTCTGTTCCGAGACTATACGGAATTATTTCATGTTTTTAGTCGCCTCTTACGACATGCAGGTCATGCAATAGTCCTATTCTGTTCCGAGACTATACGGAATTATTTCATGTTTTTAGTCGCCTCTTACGACATGCAGGTCATGCAATAGTCCTATTCTGTTCCGAGACTATACGGAATTATTTCATGTTTTTAGTCGCCTCTTACGACATGCAGGTCATGCAATAGTCCTATTCTGTTCCGAGACTATACGGAATTATTTCATGTTTTTAGTCGCCTCTTACGACATGCAGGTCATGCAATAGTCCTATTCTGTTCCGAGACTATACGGAATTATTTCATGTTTTTAGTCGCCTCTTACGACATGCAGGTCATGCAATAGTCCTATTCTGTTCCGAGACTATACGGAATTATTTCATGTTTTTAGTCGCCTCTTACGACATGCAGGTCATGCAATAGTCCTATTCTGTTCCGAGACTATACGGAATTATTTCATGTTTTTAGTCGCCTCTTACGACATGCAGGTCATGCAATAGTCCTATTCTGTTCCGAGACTATACGGAATTATTTCATGTTTTTAGTCGCCTCTTACGACATGCAGGTCATGCAATAGTCCTATTCTGTTCCGAGACTATACGGAATTATTTCATGTTTTTAGTCGCCTCTTACGACATGCAGGTCATGCAATAGTCCTATTCTGTTCCGAGACTATACGGAATTATTTCATGTTTTTAGTCGCCTCTTACGACATGCAGGTCATGCAATAGTCCTATTCTGTTCCGAGACTATACGGAATTATTTCATGTTTTTAGTCGCCTCTTACGACATGCAGGTCATGCAATAGTCCTATTCTGTTCCGAGACTATACGGAATTATTTCATGTTTTTAGTCGCCTCTTACGACATGCAGGTCATGCAATAGTCCTATTCTGTTCCGAGACTATACGGAATTATTTCATGTTTTTAGTCGCCTCTTACGACATGCAGGTCATGCAATAGTCCTATTCTGTTCCGAGACTATACGGAATTATTTCATGTTTTTAGTCGCCTCTTACGACATGCAGGTCATGCAATAGTCCTATTCTGTTCCGAGACTATACGGAATTATTTCATGTTTTTAGTCGCCTCTTACGACATGCAGGTCATGCAATAGTCCTATTCTGTTCCGAGACTATACGGAATTATTTCATGTTTTTAGTCGCCTCTTACGACATGCAGGTCATGCAATAGTCCTATTCTGTTCCGAGACTATACGGAATTATTTCATGTTTTTAGTCGCCTCTTACGACATGCAGGTCATGCAATAGTCCTATTCTGTTCCGAGACTATACGGAATTATTTCATGTTTTTAGTCGCCTCTTACGACATGCAGGTCATGCAATAGTCCTATTCTGTTCCGAGACTATACGGAATTATTTCATGTTTTTAGTCGCCTCTTACGACATGCAGGTCATGCAATAGTCCTATTCTGTTCCGAGACTATACGGAATTATTTCATGTTTTTAGTCGCCTCTTACGACATGCAGGTCATGCAATAGTCCTATTCTGTTCCGAGACTATACGGAATTATTTCATGTTTTTAGTCGCCTCTTACGACATGCAGGTCATGCAATAGTCCTATTCTGTTCCGAGACTATACGGAATTATTTCATGTTTTTAGTCGCCTCTTACGACATGCAGGTCATGCAATAGTCCTATTCTGTTCCGAGACTATACGGAATTATTTCATGTTTTTAGTCGCCTCTTACGACATGCAGGTCATGCAATAGTCCTATTCTGTTCCGAGACTATACGGAATTATTTCATGTTTTTAGTCGCCTCTTACGACATGCAGGTCATGCAATAGTCCTATTCTGTTCCGAGACTATACGGAATTATTTCATGTTTTTAGTCGCCTCTTACGACATGCAGGTCATGCAATAGTCCTATTCTGTTCCGAGACTATACGGAATTATTTCATGTTTTTAGTCGCCTCTTACGACATGCAGGTCATGCAATAGTCCTATTCTGTTCCGAGACTATACGGAATTATTTCATGTTTTTAGTCGCCTCTTACGACATGCAGGTCATGCAATAGTCCTATTCTGTTCCGAGACTATACGGAATTATTTCATGTTTTTAGTCGCCTCTTACGACATGCAGGTCATGCAATAGTCCTATTCTGTTCCGAGACTATACGGAATTATTTCATGTTTTTAGTCGCCTCTTACGACATGCAGGTCATGCAATAGTCCTATTCTGTTCCGAGACTATACGGAATTATTTCATGTTTTTAGTCGCCTCTTACGACATGCAGGTCATGCAATAGTCCTATTCTGTTCCGAGACTATACGGAATTATTTCATGTTTTTAGTCGCCTCTTACGACATGCAGGTCATGCAATAGTCCTATTCTGTTCCGAGACTATACGGAATTATTTCATGTTTTTAGTCGCCTCTTACGACATGCAGGTCATGCAATAGTCCTATTCTGTTCCGAGACTATACGGAATTATTTCATGTTTTTAGTCGCCTCTTACGACATGCAGGTCATGCAATAGTCCTATTCTGTTCCGAGACTATACGGAATTATTTCATGTTTTTAGTCGCCTCTTACGACATGCAGGTCATGCAATAGTCCTATTCTGTTCCGAGACTATACGGAATTATTTCATGTTTTTAGTCGCCTCTTACGACATGCAGGTCATGCAATAGTCCTATTCTGTTCCGAGACTATACGGAATTATTTCATGTTTTTAGTCGCCTCTTACGACATGCAGGTCATGCAATAGTCCTATTCTGTTCCGAGACTATACGGAATTATTTCATGTTTTTAGTCGCCTCTTACGACATGCAGGTCATGCAATAGTCCTATTCTGTTCCGAGACTATACGGAATTATTTCATGTTTTTAGTCGCCTCTTACGACATGCAGGTCATGCAATAGTCCTATTCTGTTCCGAGACTATACGGAATTATTTCATGTTTTTAGTCGCCTCTTACGACATGCAGGTCATGCAATAGTCCTATTCTGTTCCGAGACTATACGGAATTATTTCATGTTTTTAGTCGCCTCTTACGACATGCAGGTCATGCAATAGTCCTATTCTGTTCCGAGACTATACGGAATTATTTCATGTTTTTAGTCGCCTCTTACGACATGCAGGTCATGCAATAGTCCTATTCTGTTCCGAGACTATACGGAATTATTTCATGTTTTTAGTCGCCTCTTACGACATGCAGGTCATGCAATAGTCCTATTCTGTTCCGAGACTATACGGAATTATTTCATGTTTTTAGTCGCCTCTTACGACATGCAGGACCTGCATGTCGTAAGAGGCGACTAAAAACATGAAATAATTCCGTATAGTCTCGGAACAGAATAGGACTATTGCATGACCTGCATGTCGTAAGAGGCGACTAAAAACATGAAATAATTCCGTATAGTCTCGGAACAGAATAGGACTATTGCATGACCTGCATGTCGTAAGAGGCGACTAAAAACATGAAATAATTCCGTATAGTCTCGGAACAGAATAGGACTATTGCATGACCTGCATGTCGTAAGAGGCGACTAAAAACATGAAATAATTCCGTATAGTCTCGGAACAGAATAGGACTATTGCATGACCTGCATGTCGTAAGAGGCGACTAAAAACATGAAATAATTCCGTATAGTCTCGGAACAGAATAGGACTATTGCATGACCTGCATGTCGTAAGAGGCGACTAAAAACATGAAATAATTCCGTATAGTCTCGGAACAGAATAGGACTATTGCATGACCTGCATGTCGTAAGAGGCGACTAAAAACATGAAATAATTCCGTATAGTCTCGGAACAGAATAGGACTATTGCATGACCTGCATGTCGTAAGAGGCGACTAAAAACATGAAATAATTCCGTATAGTCTCGGAACAGAATAGGACTATTGCATGACCTGCATGTCGTAAGAGGCGACTAAAAACATGAAATAATTCCGTATAGTCTCGGAACAGAATAGGACTATTGCATGACCTGCATGTCGTAAGAGGCGACTAAAAACATGAAATAATTCCGTATAGTCTCGGAACAGAATAGGACTATTGCATGACCTGCATGTCGTAAGAGGCGACTAAAAACATGAAATAATTCCGTATAGTCTCGGAACAGAATAGGACTATTGCATGACCTGCATGTCGTAAGAGGCGACTAAAAACATGAAATAATTCCGTATAGTCTCGGAACAGAATAGGACTATTGCATGACCTGCATGTCGTAAGAGGCGACTAAAAACATGAAATAATTCCGTATAGTCTCGGAACAGAATAGGACTATTGCATGACCTGCATGTCGTAAGAGGCGACTAAAAACATGAAATAATTCCGTATAGTCTCGGAACAGAATAGGACTATTGCATGACCTGCATGTCGTAAGAGGCGACTAAAAACATGAAATAATTCCGTATAGTCTCGGAACAGAATAGGACTATTGCATGACCTGCATGTCGTAAGAGGCGACTAAAAACATGAAATAATTCCGTATAGTCTCGGAACAGAATAGGACTATTGCATGACCTGCATGTCGTAAGAGGCGACTAAAAACATGAAATAATTCCGTATAGTCTCGGAACAGAATAGGACTATTGCATGACCTGCATGTCGTAAGAGGCGACTAAAAACATGAAATAATTCCGTATAGTCTCGGAACAGAATAGGACTATTGCATGACCTGCATGTCGTAAGAGGCGACTAAAAACATGAAATAATTCCGTATAGTCTCGGAACAGAATAGGACTATTGCATGACCTGCATGTCGTAAGAGGCGACTAAAAACATGAAATAATTCCGTATAGTCTCGGAACAGAATAGGACTATTGCATGACCTGCATGTCGTAAGAGGCGACTAAAAACATGAAATAATTCCGTATAGTCTCGGAACAGAATAGGACTATTGCATGACCTGCATGTCGTAAGAGGCGACTAAAAACATGAAATAATTCCGTATAGTCTCGGAACAGAATAGGACTATTGCATGACCTGCATGTCGTAAGAGGCGACTAAAAACATGAAATAATTCCGTATAGTCTCGGAACAGAATAGGACTATTGCATGACCTGCATGTCGTAAGAGGCGACTAAAAACATGAAATAATTCCGTATAGTCTCGGAACAGAATAGGACTATTGCATGACCTGCATGTCGTAAGAGGCGACTAAAAACATGAAATAATTCCGTATAGTCTCGGAACAGAATAGGACTATTGCATGACCTGCATGTCGTAAGAGGCGACTAAAAACATGAAATAATTCCGTATAGTCTCGGAACAGAATAGGACTATTGCATGACCTGCATGTCGTAAGAGGCGACTAAAAACATGAAATAATTCCGTATAGTCTCGGAACAGAATAGGACTATTGCATGACCTGCATGTCGTAAGAGGCGACTAAAAACATGAAATAATTCCGTATAGTCTCGGAACAGAATAGGACTATTGCATGACCTGCATGTCGTAAGAGGCGACTAAAAACATGAAATAATTCCGTATAGTCTCGGAACAGAATAGGACTATTGCATGACCTGCATGTCGTAAGAGGCGACTAAAAACATGAAATAATTCCGTATAGTCTCGGAACAGAATAGGACTATTGCATGACCTGCATGTCGTAAGAGGCGACTAAAAACATGAAATAATTCCGTATAGTCTCGGAACAGAATAGGACTATTGCATGACCTGCATGTCGTAAGAGGCGACTAAAAACATGAAATAATTCCGTATAGTCTCGGAACAGAATAGGACTATTGCATGACCTGCATGTCGTAAGAGGCGACTAAAAACATGAAATAATTCCGTATAGTCTCGGAACAGAATAGGACTATTGCATGACCTGCATGTCGTAAGAGGCGACTAAAAACATGAAATAATTCCGTATAGTCTCGGAACAGAATAGGACTATTGCATGACCTGCATGTCGTAAGAGGCGACTAAAAACATGAAATAATTCCGTATAGTCTCGGAACAGAATAGGACTATTGCATGACCTGCATGTCGTAAGAGGCGACTAAAAACATGAAATAATTCCGTATAGTCTCGGAACAGAATAGGACTATTGCATGACCTGCATGTCGTAAGAGGCGACTAAAAACATGAAATAATTCCGTATAGTCTCGGAACAGAATAGGACTATTGCATGACCTGCATGTCGTAAGAGGCGACTAAAAACATGAAATAATTCCGTATAGTCTCGGAACAGAATAGGACTATTGCATGACCTGCATGTCGTAAGAGGCGACTAAAAACATGAAATAATTCCGTATAGTCTCGGAACAGAATAGGACTATTGCATGACCTGCATGTCGTAAGAGGCGACTAAAAACATGAAATAATTCCGTATAGTCTCGGAACAGAATAGGACTATTGCATGACCTGCATGTCGTAAGAGGCGACTAAAAACATGAAATAATTCCGTATAGTCTCGGAACAGAATAGGACTATTGCATGACCTGCATGTCGTAAGAGGCGACTAAAAACATGAAATAATTCCGTATAGTCTCGGAACAGAATAGGACTATTGCATGACCTGCATGTCGTAAGAGGCGACTAAAAACATGAAATAATTCCGTATAGTCTCGGAACAGAATAGGACTATTGCATGACCTGCATGTCGTAAGAGGCGACTAAAAACATGAAATAATTCCGTATAGTCTCGGAACAGAATAGGACTATTGCATGACCTGCATGTCGTAAGAGGCGACTAAAAACATGAAATAATTCCGTATAGTCTCGGAACAGAATAGGACTATTGCATGACCTGCATGTCGTAAGAGGCGACTAAAAACATGAAATAATTCCGTATAGTCTCGGAACAGAATAGGACTATTGCATGACCTGCATGTCGTAAGAGGCGACTAAAAACATGAAATAATTCCGTATAGTCTCGGAACAGAATAGGACTATTGCATGACCTGCATGTCGTAAGAGGCGACTAAAAACATGAAATAATTCCGTATAGTCTCGGAACAGAATAGGACTATTGCATGACCTGCATGTCGTAAGAGGCGACTAAAAACATGAAATAATTCCGTATAGTCTCGGAACAGAATAGGACTATTGCATGACCTGCATGTCGTAAGAGGCGACTAAAAACATGAAATAATTCCGTATAGTCTCGGAACAGAATAGGACTATTGCATGACCTGCATGTCGTAAGAGGCGACTAAAAACATGAAATAATTCCGTATAGTCTCGGAACAGAATAGGACTATTGCATGACCTGCATGTCGTAAGAGGCGACTAAAAACATGAAATAATTCCGTATAGTCTCGGAACAGAATAGGACTATTGCATGACCTGCATGTCGTAAGAGGCGACTAAAAACATGAAATAATTCCGTATAGTCTCGGAACAGAATAGGACTATTGCATGACCTGCATGTCGTAAGAGGCGACTAAAAACATGAAATAATTCCGTATAGTCTCGGAACAGAATAGGACTATTGCATGACCTGCATGTCGTAAGAGGCGACTAAAAACATGAAATAATTCCGTATAGTCTCGGAACAGAATAGGACTATTGCATGACCTGCATGTCGTAAGAGGCGACTAAAAACATGAAATAATTCCGTATAGTCTCGGAACAGAATAGGACTATTGCATGACCTGCATGTCGTAAGAGGCGACTAAAAACATGAAATAATTCCGTATAGTCTCGGAACAGAATAGGACTATTGCATGACCTGCATGTCGTAAGAGGCGACTAAAAACATGAAATAATTCCGTATAGTCTCGGAACAGAATAGGACTATTGCATGACCTGCATGTCGTAAGAGGCGACTAAAAACATGAAATAATTCCGTATAGTCTCGGAACAGAATAGGACTATTGCATGACCTGCATGTCGTAAGAGGCGACTAAAAACATGAAATAATTCCGTATAGTCTCGGAACAGAATAGGACTATTGCATGACCTGCATGTCGTAAGAGGCGACTAAAAACATGAAATAATTCCGTATAGTCTCGGAACAGAATAGGACTATTGCATGACCTGCATGTCGTAAGAGGCGACTAAAAACATGAAATAATTCCGTATAGTCTCGGAACAGAATAGGACTATTGCATGACCTGCATGTCGTAAGAGGCGACTAAAAACATGAAATAATTCCGTATAGTCTCGGAACAGAATAGGACTATTGCATGACCTGCATGTCGTAAGAGGCGACTAAAAACATGAAATAATTCCGTATAGTCTCGGAACAGAATAGGACTATTGCATGACCTGCATGTCGTAAGAGGCGACTAAAAACATGAAATAATTCCGTATAGTCTCGGAACAGAATAGGACTATTGCATGACCTGCATGTCGTAAGAGGCGACTAAAAACATGAAATAATTCCGTATAGTCTCGGAACAGAATAGGACTATTGCATGACCTGCATGTCGTAAGAGGCGACTAAAAACATGAAATAATTCCGTATAGTCTCGGAACAGAATAGGACTATTGCATGACCTGCATGTCGTAAGAGGCGACTAAAAACATGAAATAATTCCGTATAGTCTCGGAACAGAATAGGACTATTGCATGACCTGCATGTCGTAAGAGGCGACTAAAAACATGAAATAATTCCGTATAGTCTCGGAACAGAATAGGACTATTGCATGACCTGCATGTCGTAAGAGGCGACTAAAAACATGAAATAATTCCGTATAGTCTCGGAACAGAATAGGACTATTGCATGACCTGCATGTCGTAAGAGGCGACTAAAAACATGAAATAATTCCGTATAGTCTCGGAACAGAATAGGACTATTGCATGACCTGCATGTCGTAAGAGGCGACTAAAAACATGAAATAATTCCGTATAGTCTCGGAACAGAATAGGACTATTGCATGACCTGCATGTCGTAAGAGGCGACTAAAAACATGAAATAATTCCGTATAGTCTCGGAACAGAATAGGACTATTGCATGACCTGCATGTCGTAAGAGGCGACTAAAAACATGAAATAATTCCGTATAGTCTCGGAACAGAATAGGACTATTGCATGACCTGCATGTCGTAAGAGGCGACTAAAAACATGAAATAATTCCGTATAGTCTCGGAACAGAATAGGACTATTGCATGACCTGCATGTCGTAAGAGGCGACTAAAAACATGAAATAATTCCGTATAGTCTCGGAACAGAATAGGACTATTGCATGACCTGCATGTCGTAAGAGGCGACTAAAAACATGAAATAATTCCGTATAGTCTCGGAACAGAATAGGACTATTGCATGACCTGCATGTCGTAAGAGGCGACTAAAAACATGAAATAATTCCGTATAGTCTCGGAACAGAATAGGACTATTGCATGACCTGCATGTCGTAAGAGGCGACTAAAAACATGAAATAATTCCGTATAGTCTCGGAACAGAATAGGACTATTGCATGACCTGCATGTCGTAAGAGGCGACTAAAAACATGAAATAATTCCGTATAGTCTCGGAACAGAATAGGACTATTGCATGACCTGCATGTCGTAAGAGGCGACTAAAAACATGAAATAATTCCGTATAGTCTCGGAACAGAATAGGACGATTGCATGACCTGCATGTCGTAAGAGGCGACTAAAAACATGAAATAATTCCGTATCTCGGAACAGAATAGGACTATTGCATGACCTGCATGTCGTAAGAGGCGACTAAAAACATGAAATAATTCCGTATAGTCTCGGAACAGAATAGGACTATTGCATGACCTGCATGTCGTAAGAGGCGACTAAAAACATGAAATAATTCCGTAAGTCTCGGAACAGAATAGGACTATTGCATGACCTGCATGTCGTAAGAGGCGACTAAAAACATGAAATAATTCCGTATAGTCTCGGAACAGAATAGGACTATTGCATGACCTGCATGTCGTAAGAGGCGACTAAAAACATGAAATAATTCCGTAAGTCTCGGAACAGAATAGGACTATTGCATGACCTGCATGTCGTAAGAGGCGACTAAAAACATGAAATAATTCCGTATAGTCTCGGAACAGAATAGGACTATTGCATGACCTGCATGTCGTAAGAGGCGACTAAAAACATGAAATAATTCCGTATAGTCTCGGAACAGAATAGGACTATTGCATGACCTGCATGTCGTAAGAGGCGACTAAAAACATGAAATAATTCCGTATAGTCTCGGAACAGAATAGGACTATTGCATGACCTGCATGTCGTAAGAGGCGACTAAAAACATGAAATAATTCCGTATAGTCTCGGAACAGAATAGGACTATTGCATGACCTGCATGTCGTAAGAGGCGACTAAAAACATGAAATAATTCCGTATAGTCTCGGAACAGAATAGGACTATTGCATGACCTGCATGTCGTAAGAGGCGACTAAAAACATGAAATAATTCCGTATAGTCTCGGAACAGAATAGGACTATTGCATGACCTGCATGTCGTAAGAGGCGACTAAAAACATGAAATAATTCCGTATAGTCTCGGAACAGAATAGGACTATTGCATGACCTGCATGTCGTAAGAGGCGACTAAAAACATGAAATAATTCCGTATAGTCTCGGAACAGAATAGGACTATTGCATGACCTGCATGTCGTAAGAGGCGACTAAAAACATGAAATAATTCCGTATAGTCTCGGAACAGAATAGGACTATTGCATGACCTGCATGTCGTAAGAGGCGACTAAAAACAATGAAATAATTCCGTATAGTCTCGGAACAGAATAGGACTATTGCATGACCTGCATGTCGTAAGAGGCGACTAAAAACATGAAATAATTCCGTATAGTCTCGGAACAGAATAGGACTATTGCATGACCTGCATGTCGTAAGAGGCGACTAAAAACATGAAATAATTCCGTATAGTCTCGGAACAGAATAGGACTATTGCATGACCTGCATGTCGTAAGAGGCGACTAAAAACATGAAATAATTCCGTATAGTCTCGGAACAGAATAGGACTATTGCATGACCTGCATGTCGTAAGAGGCGACTAAAAACATGAAATAATTCCGTATAGTCTCGGAACAGAATAGGACTATTGCATGACCTGCATGTCGTAAGAGGCGACTAAAAACATGAAATAATTCCGTATAGTCTCGGAACAGAATAGGACTATTGCATGACCTGCATGTCGTAAGAGGCGACTAAAAACATGAAATAATTCCGTATAGTCTCGGAACAGAATAGGACTATTGCATGACCTGCATGTCGTAAGAGGCGACTAAAAACATGAAATAATTCCGTATAGTCTCGGAACAGAATAGGACTATTGCATGACCTGCATGTCGTAAGAGGCGACTAAAAACATGAAATAATTCCGTATAGTCTCGGAACAGAATAGGACTATTGCATGACCTGCATGTCGTAAGAGGCGACTAAAAACATGAAATAATTCCGTATAGTCTCGGAACAGAATAGGACTATTGCATGACCTGCATGTCGTAAGAGGCGACTAAAAACATGAAATAATTCCGTATAGTCTCGGAACAGAATAGGACTATTGCATGACCTGCATGTCGTAAGAGGCGACTAAAAACATGAAATAATTCCGTATAGTCTCGGAACAGAATAGGACTATTGCATGACCTGCATGTCGTAAGAGGCGACTAAAAACATGAAATAATTCCGTATAGTCTCGGAACAGAATAGGACTATTGCATGACCTGCATGTCGTAAGAGGCGACTAAAAACATGAAATAATTCCGTATAGTCTCGGAACAGAATAGGACTATTGCATGACCTGCATGTCGTAAGAGGCGACTAAAAACATGAAATAATTCCGTATAGTCTCGGAACAGAATAGGACTATTGCATGACCTGCATGTCGTAAGAGGCGACTAAAAACATGAAATAATTCCGTATAGTCTCGGAACAGAATAGGACTATTGCATGACCTGCATGTCGTAAGAGGCGACTAAAAACATGAAATAATTCCGTATAGTCTCGGAACAGAATAGGACTATTGCATGACCTGCATGTCGTAAGAGGCGACTAAAAACATGAAATAATTCCGTATAGTCTCGGAACAGAATAGGACTATTGCATGACCTGCATGTCGTAAGAGGCGACTAAAAACATGAAATAATTCCGTATAGTCTCGGAACAGAATAGGACTATTGCATGACCTGCATGTCGTAAGAGGCGACTAAAAACATGAAATAATTCCGTATAGTCTCGGAACAGAATAGGACTATTGCATGACCTGCATGTCGTAAGAGGCGACTAAAAACAATGAAATAATTCCGTATAGTCTCGGAACAGAATAGGACTATTGCATGACCTGCATGTCGTAAGAGGCGACTAAAAACATGAAATAATTCCGTATAGTCTCGGAACAGAATAGGACTATTGCATGACCTGCATGTCGTAAGAGGCGACTAAAAACATGAAATAATTCCGTATAGTCTCGGAACAGAATAGGACTATTGCATGACCTGCATGTCGTAAGAGGCGACTAAAAACATGAAATAATTCCGTATAGTCTCGGAACAGAATAGGACTATTGCATGACCTGCATGTCGTAAGAGGCGACTAAAAACATGAAATAATTCCGTATAGTCTCGGAACAGAATAGGACTATTGCATGACCTGCATGTCGTAAGAGGCGACTAAAAACATGAAATAATTCCGTATAGTCTCGGAACAGAATAGGACTATTGCATGACCTGCATGTCGTAAGAGGCGACTAAAAACATGAAATAATTCCGTATAGTCTCGGAACAGAATAGGACTATTGCATGACCTGCATGTCGTAAGAGGCGACTAAAAACATAAATAATTCCGTATAGTCTCGGAACAGAATAGGACTATTGCATGACCTGCATGTCGTAAGAGGCGACTAAAAACATGAAATAATTCCGTATAGTCTCGGAACAGAATAGGACTATTGCATGACCTGCATGTCGTAAGAGGCGACTAAAAACATGAAATAATTCCGTATAGTCTCGGAACAGAATAGGACTATTGCATGACCTGCATGTCGTAAGAGGCGACTAAAAACATGAAATAATTCCGTATAGTCTCGGAACAGAATAGGACTATTGCATGACCTGCATGTCGTAAGAGGCGACTAAAAACATGAAATAATTCCGTATAGTCTCGGAACAGAATAGGACTATTGCATGACCTGCATGTCGTAAGAGGCGACTAAAAACATGAAATAATTCCGTATAGTCTCGGAACAGAATAGGACTATTGCATGACCTGCATGTCGTAAGAGGCGACTAAAAACACTGAAATAATTCCGTATAGTCTCGGAACAGAATAGGACTATTGCATGACCTGCATGTCGTAAGAGGCGACTAAAAACATGAAATAATTCCGTATAGTCTCGGAACAGAATAGGACTATTGCATGACCTGCATGTCGTAAGAGGCGACTAAAAACATGAAATAATTCCGTATAGTCTCGGAACAGAATAGGACTATTGCATGACCTGCATGTCGTAAGAGGCGACTAAAAACATAAATAATTCCGTATAGTCTCGGAACAGAATAGGACTATTGCATGACCTGCATGTCGTAAGAGGCGACTAAAAACATGAAATAATTCCGTATAGTCTCGGAACAGAATAGGACTATTGCATGACCTGCATGTCGTAAGAGGCGACTAAAAACATGAAATAATTCCGTATAGTCTCGGAACAGAATAGGACTATTGCATGACCTGCATGTCGTAAGAGGCGACTAAAAACATGAAATAATTCCGTATAGTCTCGGAACAGAATAGGACTATTGCATGACCTGCATGTCGTAAGAGGCGACTAAAAACATGAAATAATTCCGTATAGTCTCGGAACAGAATAGGACTATTGCATGACCTGCATGTCGTAAGAGGCGACTAAAAACATGAAATAATTCCGTATAGTCTCGGAACAGAATAGGACTATTGCATGACCTGCATGTCGTAAGAGGCGACTAAAAACATGAAATAATTCCGTATAGTCTCGGAACAGAATAGGACTATTGCATGACCTGCATGTCGTAAGAGGCGACTAAAAACATGAAATAATTCCGTATAGTCTCGGAACAGAATAGGACTATTGCATGACCTGCATGTCGTAAGAGGCGACTAAAAACATGAAATAATTCCGTATAGTCTCGGAACAGAATAGGACTATTGCATGACCTGCATGTCGTAAGAGGCGACTAAAAACATGAAATAATTCCGTATAGTCTCGGAACAGAATAGGACTATTGCATGACCTGCATGTCGTAAGAGGCGACTAAAAACATGAAATAATTCCGTATAGTCTCGGAACAGAATAGGACTATTGCATGACCTGCATGTCGTAAGAGGCGACTAAAAACATGAAATAATTCCGTATAGTCTCGGAACAGAATAGGACTATTGCATGACCTGCATGTCGTAAGAGGCGACTAAAAACATGAAATAATTCCGTATAGTCTCGGAACAGAATAGGACTATTGCATGACCTGCATGTCGTAAGAGGCGACTAAAAACATGAAATAATTCCGTATAGTCTCGGAACAGAATAGGACTATTGCATGACCTGCATGTCGTAAGAGGCGACTAAAACATAAAATAATTCCGTATAGTCTCGGAACAGAATAGGACTATTGCATGACCTGCATGTCGTAAGAGGCGACTAAAAACATGAAATAATTCCGTATAGTCTCGGAACAGAATAGGACTATTGCATGACCTGCATGTCGTAAGAGGCGACTAAAAACATGAAATAATTCCGTATAGTCTCGGAACAGAATAGGACTATTGCATGACCTGCATGTCGTAAGAGGCGACTAAAAACATGAAATAATTCCGTATAGTCTCGGAACAGAATAGGACTATTGCATGACCTGCATGTCGTAAGAGGCGACTAAAAACATGAAATAATTCCGTATAGTCTCGGAACAGAATAGGACTATTGCATGACCTGCATGTCGTAAGAGGCGACTAAAAACATGAAATAATTCCGTATAGTCTCGGAACAGAATAGGACTATTGCATGACCTGCATGTCGTAAGAGGCGACTAAAAACATGAAATAATTCCGTATAGTCTCGGAACAGAATAGGACTATTGCATGACCTGCATGTCGTAAGAGGCGACTAAAAACATGAAATAATTCCGTATAGTCTCGGAACAGAATAGGACTATTGCATGACCTGCATGTCGTAAGAGGCGACTAAAAACATGAAATAATTCCGTATAGTCTCGGAACAGAATAGGACTATTGCATGACCTGCATGTCGTAAGAGGCGACTAAAAAACATGAAATAATTCCGTATAGTCTCGGAACAGAATAGGACTATTGCATGACCTGCATGTCGTAAGAGGCGACTAAAAACACTAAATAATTCCGTATAGTCTCGGAACAGAATAGGACTATTGCATGACCTGCATGTCGTAAGAGGCGACTAAAAACATGAAATAATTCCGTATAGTCTCGGAACAGAATAGGACTATTGCATGACCTGCATGTCGTAAGAGGCGACTAAAAACATGAAATAATTCCGTATAGTCTCGGAACAGAATAGGACTATTGCATGACCTGCATGTCGTAAGAGGCGACTAAAAACATGAAATAATTCCGTATAGTCTCGGAACAGAATAGGACTATTGCATGACCTGCATGTCGTAAGAGGCGACTAAAAACATGAAATAATTCCGTATAGTCTCGGAACAGAATAGGACTATTGCATGACCTGCATGTCGTAAGAGGCGACTAAAAACATGAAATAATTCCGTATAGTCTCGGAACAGAATAGGACTATTGCATGACCTGCATGTCGTAAGAGGCGACTAAAAACATGAAATAATTCCGTATAGTCTCGGAACAGAATAGGACTATTGCATGACCTGCATGTCGTAAGAGGCGACTAAAAAC